>ULGT01000006.1:1562108-1589819 GCA_900519025.1 Yarrowia porcina
TCGCCATCTCTCTTGTTGGCTTACTCACTCTGTGAGGTGTTGTCGATTTGCTGGCATGTTTCGTTATTCTTCGTTATCTTCGTGTTGATATCGTGCTGCCGCCTTCGTTGTTTGTTTTGACCGTGTTTTCAACTACGGTAGCTAGCTTGTCGCTGGTATTTGTTGTCGATCTTCTGCTCTGTTCCAGTGAGTATTCGAATGGTGGCAACTGTTCGTTACTATTTGGTTAAGATGACGTTGTCATCTTGGGGGTGAAAGGATGGAATGAAGTTTGTTCTTCGTGTTCATTCCTGAGTGCTGGCTGCCACCACCTGTGGTAGCTCTGATATCCTGAGTGTTGCTGCTTCCGTAGTAGCTTGGTATTCTGACGTCTTCCTGATGTCGATACTGTGCCTTGTCGCTGTTGATGCTGACTCCGTGGCTGAGACTGATGCTTACGCTATTGTCGATGCTATATTGTCTTTCTGTGGTTCGTGACTCCCTTGCTTTCTGCTGGGACCTCGTGCTTATGTCCCATCGCTATTATCTGGCCACTCGTATTATTGGTGTCTTCGTTGTAACCTTGATGAGTCACGCTCTTCGTGCTTGCTTACGTGGTTATGTTATGACTCTCCGAGTTCGTCACTCGTTGTCACTCTCTTGTCGTCACTCCCCTTCTGTCGGTCCTTCAGAGCTTCTGGACGTTCTGTTCTGCCTTTGTTCCAGTTGCTAGTCGTGTTCTACTTCCGTCACTTCGTCTCCTGTGTTCGGTATGCTTCGTGCTTTGTGCCCAGCTTCGTATTCTTTGATATGTGTTATCAGCTGGGGTACTTCGTCTTCATCGTGTTCCATGCCCAGCTCCGTGATTATCGATATGTGTTATCTGCTGTGGTATCTCGTCTCTTCCACGCTTGTCCTGTGTTCGTGGAATTGATAGCTATGATTCGGCCTGCATCAGGTAATTCTTGTTTTCTGGTGTATGTGTTGCTCATGGCTTCGATAGCAATGTGTTTTGCTTGTTCCTCGTCAGTTCATACTTCTTGCGGCTCTTGTGCAAGCAGTCCCTGATCCCGGGGAAGACTATGCCTGTCTTCTTGGTTGTATGCTTGTCCTCATACAGACAGTGACATAGTTTCTGTGCTCTTCTGTTGATCGTCCTACCTTCGTCAAGACCAATTCAAAAGTCTTGTTGGCCTGCTTACCCATGCCCTTGGTAACGACGTCGATGTATTGTTNCTTCGTTGTTTGTTTTGACCGTGTTTTCAACTACGGTAGCTAGCTTGTCGCTGGTATTTGTTGTCGATCTTCTGCTCTGTTCCAGTGAGTATTCGAATGGTGGCAACTGTTCGTTACTATTTGGTTAAGATGACGTTGTCATCTTGGGGGTGAAAGGATGGAATGAAGTTTGTTCTTCGTGTTCATTCCTGAGTGCTNCTACCACCACTTGTAACAGTATTCTGCTGTTTTCCTGTGGTTTGATGCTAGATCCGGTATCTTGAGCTTTACGATCCCTTGGAGCTCTTCACAGTGTTTTGCCTGTTGAGTCCTCTTGACTCTGTCTCGTCCCCATGACGATGTGAGTCCCGTTTTGGCGTTTCCTATCGTGTTTATCAGACAAATGATTTTTCAATATCATTGAAAGGAATGCCTTTGTCTTAGGAGGGGCTGGTGTTAGGAAACGATCTTTCTTAAGGCGATGACTAATCAGTCTTCGCCCGTAGGTCTCTNTACAATTCAATTCATTATAACATCAATAAGTAATAATTCCGATAATCGAATGTAAGTCAACGTAATACAAGAATTTTCTGTCGAAACTGGTTAACAAGAAAAACATGTGACGGTAAAAACATAATGAACACAATGACGTGATGAACAAAATGAACAAAAAACCGTGAATCACAAGGTACTAGAGATCAAATACAAACGCCTTTACTCAGTTCCTACTGGACCACCTCCTCCCTGGCCAGCTTCTTCCAACCACAGCGCCCTTGGTGCCTGTGGTTGACTACTCTCCGGACCGACAAATTCCTCAACTTTGAAAAAGCATGACTGTGCTCTGTCAAATCGAGAAAGGTACTTGTACTGGATTTCGACTTGGTTCGCGTCCTCCCCTGTAGTCCGAAGCTTTCGCTCTAGATTCCAGATTGCCCAGGCTAGCTCTCTGTAGAAGTTGCCTCTGAGCTTTCGCTCCTTGTTGTCAAGCTTGATCTTTTCCAAGGTTGTGGGCTTGGTTGTGCGTCGGCAGAGGGGCTCCTCGCCATACACCCATTCCCATGGTATTTCCAGTCAAACCAAGCCTTGTCAGGGTTCCGTTCCTAACATTTTCAAGTTCCAAAATCCGATATAGTGTAGGGGCTATCACATCACGCTCTCATTCTGAGAACCGTGGAGACCGGGGTTCGATTCCCCGTATCGGAGACTTGGTTACGGCCATATCCTGGTGAAAATACGGCTTCCCGTCCGATCAGCCATAGTCAAGCACCAGAGAGCCTAGTTAGTATTGTAGTGGGAGACCATACGAGAATCCTGGGTGCTGTAATCTTTTTCCATTCGCGAAGCGGATGGTATATATTTTTGTAGGCGGAGTTCCTTTTACAGCTAACGAACGTAACGAGTTGGTTGAGTTCCTTTTACCGCCTTCTGGTTGAAATCACCTCTTGGCATGCACTGTTGGGAGTCTCCTTGGAAGCACAGCCTCGATGGACTAATCGAAATGTGGATAATTGGTGCGGGAACAAAGGGCTCGTATAGCATCGTGAGGGGGCATTGCAGGTGACTCTGATGAGGCCAAATGGGCTGGGTGTCATCACCAGTCGTGAATGACTTGGCATATTGCTTGAAGTCTAAAGGTGCTGGTGTGGACTTTCTGACGATGAGCTGAAGGGCTCAAAGCGAAATGTTTATAGAAGTTCCACGTGTACCTGACACTGTACGTGGCCGTTGTATGTGTGCTGACAATCTCTTTTCAAACGAGCACGTGTCAGGTTGCTCAAAATGTGTGGCCGTTTACGCGAAAGGGAGGACAGTTATTTTATTATCCCAACATTTTTTTTTTTTTTTTTTATTACATTCAATTGATTATAACTTCACATTGTAAGAGTAACCTTTGAATTGAATGTATTTTTCAACAAGTTTTACACGCTAACTTATGCTATATTTCCCCCGTTCTGAATGCAACAAATATCATGGATTGGGAGAACCTGATTTATTGAGGTGAAAAAGTTGAAAAGAAGTATGGCGAGCGGCTCATAGCGGTCTGTGTAACAAGTAGTAGATAATGAACAACCCCTTCAAGTCTCTGTTACACTATCTCAGCAGTATGTCTCCGTTTTGTACCCATCATTCAGATGACCAGAAAATGCGATTGGGAAANAAACGTACAGCCATATTGATGGAGTACGAGTGCATGTCAAGTATTACAGTCGAATTACTGCAAGCCTTGTTGGAAGGAGCAGTACCTTCGATGCAAACCTCCCCATCGGTTTTACCAGCTTATTTCTTACAAGGAGTCAATAAACAATCTGGCCAAAAATAGCAAAAATAGGCCGTTTAACGAGACAAAAACGTCGGAGAAGCATTAAAAATACAAGTACTGCCAATGGCTGTCATCATTACGTTCTCTATTGATTGCACCCCTTTTGCTCGCCTAAATTAATTACTATAGTTGTACGTTGCCACGCCAACCCCCACATCCAAACTTATTAATAAATACCCAATTAATTAAATGTATGTAAAACGAGTGCAGTCTCCTAAGAGCCAGTAACTCCTGAGAAACCAGCATCCCCTGAAGAAGACCTGAGAAGACCCGTGTCTCCTGAAAGATCCACTCTCAGTACAGAGACAGTCGTAGTGTGTCTACTGAACAAAACCCAGTCTGTAACAAATACAAACAAAACCCACAGTTGAACCCCTAAATGGCCACTCCATAGCTGCCCTCGTCATACGTGTGCCCTCCAGCAGCAGCCGGAGGCGCCATCTGATCCCCAGCCAGTGGCCTACTCTTGATAACCTCGTTTTCGATCTGTCTCAGTCGCTGGTTACACATAATCAGATGTCTTCGGTACTGGCAGCCATCCACCAGCTTTTGACACAGAAGACATCTCTGGGGCGGCAGGAACCTCGTATCCAATTGTCTGTGATGGCACGTTTCGCACATGGTGAATGGTGAGTATATTTGTGTGATGAAGTCTTTGGTTTCCTCTTTATCGGCCCTAGCTAACGCACCCTATAAGTACACGGGCATGGCCTCATTATCAGGGGCTCACAAGCTACTGACATGGGGCTGGCATGCAAGCTGGGAATAGGGGGCTGCATCCTCTGCCAGGGCAGGCTTTGTGCGGGGAGCAGTATTTCTGCCAGGGGGAAATTAATGCGTCATTCAACAGCAACAACATGACAGAAAAAAAACTCGCTTGGAACGCCATAATGGGGCCTGGCAAATCTCCTTTTTTTCTCAACGGCCTCGTTTTTTCTACACTTTGACTCTGAGTTTCTTCTGGATAACAGTTGGAGTTAATTTGATGAGGTGAGTATAGGAAATTATGGGCTAGCCACCATGTGGGCACACGTTCACGAGAGCAACTGCAATGCCAAGCCAAAATTGTTACCACATCTACGGCTTCAGTTACAATACAATAATTCATTAACACGTTTTATACACACACACACATGAAAAAACACACACACACACACACACACACACATGAAAACCACCTAAACAAACAAAACAAGGCAGGTGAGGGCCACCAGGGTTCCTACCGAGGAGGGAGAGATGCGGCTACTGCTGGAGCTCTGAGGAACTCTGTGTGAAGGTTGACTACCTCCAGTGATGTTGGAAGTACCCTCGTTGCCACCAGCAACCCGTGGGGCATCAGAAGCACCCGTTTTCTCGGCACCACCGTCTTCATATCCTCCCGACTCACCTTCAGAGCCATTCACCTTTCTGGATTCATTGTCTTCCTCACCGAAACCAATGTCAGCAAGACCAGATCGATCTGCCCGGTCTACTGGCACTCCAGAGACAAGTCCTCCATTGAGACCAGAGCCAGTTACTTGAGAAGACGACATTGGGCTTCTGGCCAACGTGGACGATGCAGAAGAAGTCGATCTCTCTGGTGGAGTCGAGATACTGATTGAAGTTGTGACAGTAGCATGCGACGATGCTGCAATAGACGATGCTGCAACAGAAGATGAGACTGCTGTAACAGACGATGCTGCAACAGACGATGATGCAACAGACGATGCTGCAAGAGACGATGATGCAACAGAAGACGGGACAGTTGCGAGAGATGAAGCTGCAACAGAAGATGAGACAGACGACACCTCCGTAGAAGTCAAGAGTTCAACCGGCGTAGACGCAGCACTCTCTATCGTGGTGAAGGAAGCGTTGCTGAAACGGAAGCTACCAGGACCCGTCTGTGAAGTTTGCATCTCCTTGGTACTGTTGACAGAAGCAGGCACTAAGGAAGCAGCAGATACAGATACACTACTGCTTGAAGTCTCGTAGGAGCTGCTACTGGAAGCAGCCGATACAAATACACTTGTGCTTGAAGTCTCATTGGAGCTGTTGCTGGAAAATGGGGCTTCTGAAACACTTGTGGATGAAGTCTCATTGGAGCTGCTGATGAAAAATGTGACTTCAGTAGTGGACGTTGATTCCACGATTGATGATGACGCAATGCTTGACGACGCCTCAACGCTTGACGACGCCTCAACGCTTGACGACACCTCAACGCTTGACGACGCCTCAACGCTTGACGACACCTCAACGCTTGACGACACCTCAACGCTTGACGACGCCTCAACACTGGAAGACAAAGTGGCCGAAGACGACGCTTCGCTGCTGGTGCTGCTGGTTGGGGTTGGCTCTTCACTAAGGAACTCCTCCTCTGGAACAGATGTCACCTGTTCAAAGACGACGCCGTTCGAGTCAATCAGGAGCTCCGTGCCGGCGGTAGGTCCCGAAACAGAGGTGGTGAAGACAGGAGTGGCTGTGACCATTTCATAGAAGTCACCATTCGCGTCCACCAACATCTCAGAGCCCGCAGTTTGTCCCGCCACTGTGCTTGTGAAACCAGGTGTAACCACAACCTGCTCATATACCACACCGCTAGCGTCGGAGAACAGCGCTGTTCCCGCTTCATGACCGGGGAGAGTGGTAGTGTAAGCGGGGCCGTTTGTCACTCGCTCAAAAATAATACCATCGGAGTCCTCGGCGAACTCGAAGCCAGCTCCATAACCTCCTACAGTGGTGGTGTAAGCGGGTGTTACTGTGGTGATCTCATAGATGAGACCATCTTCTCCCGTCGAGAATTCATAACCGGCAGTGTTGCCCGTTACAGTGGAAACAAAATCAGGGGTAGCAGTGACCCGCTCCACAATGTTGCTACCAACATCTTCGATAAACTCCGATCCAGCTTCCAGTCCAGCCACAGTCACGGTAAACGCTGGTGTAGCTGTCACCTGTTCGAACACTTGACCATTGGAGTCTTCTAAGAACTCCTGACCAACAACATTACCTGTAACCGTTGCAGTATATGCGGGGGTCATGGTGGTGATCAAGTAGACGATGGCGTCATCTCGGAGAGCGAATCGAGATCCTTCTTCAGGTCCCGTTGCAGTGGACGTGAATGCTGGAGTCGCTGTTGTCACCTCATAGAGGACCCCACTCTCGTCAGTGGTAAATCTTGACCCTCCTTCCATTCCCATGGCAGTCGACGTATACTGGGGAGACACAGTGATTCTCTCGTAGATGCCATACTCATCATCCTCAACAAACTCCGATCCAGCTGTCTGGCCTGCCACAGACCTTGTCAACACTGGTGCAGCAGTCACCTGCTCAAAAACTTGACCTTGATCATCTTCCAGATACTCTGATCCACCCACGTGACCAGTAACTGTAGCAGTATAGTCTGGAGTGACGGTCACAACCTGATAAAGAACACCCTCGTCATCTGTAGTAAATCTAGAACCACCCTCAGAACCGGTGGCAGTAGACGTATATTGAGGTGACACGGTGACCCTCTCATAGATTCCGTACTCGTCACTCAAAAACTCGGAGCCGGCAACTTGTCCAGCCACAGATCTAGTGTAGACAGGAGTAGCTGTTATCTGCTCAAAGACTTCTCCCTTGGAGTCTTGCAAGTACTCAAACCCACCCACATGTCCAGTAACAGTGGCAGTGTACACAGGCGTCACAGTAGTCACCATGTAAACAATACCGTCATCTTGGTGGCCGAAACCGAACCCGGCTACTTCCCCAGTAGCAGTGGAAGTGAACTCAGGAGTGATGGTAGTCACCTCATATAGAACGCCCTGTTCATCGGTTGTGAACCGTGAGCCACCTTCAGTTCCTGTGGCAGTCGAAGTGTACTTTGGAGAGACTGTAACCCTCTCGTAAATAGCTCCTTGATCATCTTTGACAAATTCGGAACCAGCAGTTTGACCTCCAACAGATCTAGTAAAAGCTGGGGTAGTAGTGATCTGCTCAAACACTTCACCTTGAGGATCCTTCAAGTACTCAGATCCACCCACGTGACCAGTAACAGTCGCCGTATAGACAGGAGTAACGGTGGTAATCTGGTAAAGCACGCCGTTATCGTCAGTGGTGAATCGAGATCCATCCTCTTGACCTGTAGCAGTCGAGGTATACTGTGGAGAAACAGTAATACGTTCGTAAATGCCATACTTCTCATCACTTAGGAACTCAGAACCAGCTTTTTGACCACCAACTGATCGTGTATGAGCTGGAGTAGCGGTTGTTCGCTTGTACATTTCGCCCCGATCATCCTCAAGGTATTCAAAACCACTTTTGTTACCAGTAACTGTAGCAGTATAAGCAGGAGTTGCGGTAACCACCTGGTAGAGAACACCTTCAGAGTCTGTAGTAAATCGGGTGCCTGTCTCTTCACCGGTGGCAGTAGACGTGTACTTTGGAGAAACAGTAATTCTTTCGTAGATTCCATACTCGTCGTCACTCAAGAATTCCGAACCCTCTACTTGGCCAGCAACTGAACGTGTATGAGCAGGAGTAGCAGTGACCTGTTTAAACACTTCGCCACTGCTGTCTTGGAGATACTCAGAGCCACCAACATGTCCAGTCACTGTAGCTGTGTAAACGGGAGTCACTGTAGTAATCAGATAGACAACATCATCTTCAAGCGAGTACTCCGATCCAGCGGCCTCTCCAGTGGCTGTAGAAGTATACTCAGGAGTGACAGTTACAACCTGATAAAGAATACCCTCATCGTCAGTAGTGAACCGAGAACCTCCTTCTGGGCCAGTTTCCGTAGAGGTGTACTTTGGAGACACGGTGATTCTTTCATAAATAGAACCCTCTTCGTCCTCCAAAAACTCTGAACCATCAAGCTGACCACCCACAGATCTGGTATAGGCAGGAGTAGTAGTCACTTGTTTAAATACCCCGCCTTCTCCATCTTCCAAGTACGCGAAACCACCGAAATGGCCAGTAACTGTAGCAGTATAAACAGGCGTCACGGTTACCACCTGATAAAGCTGACCTTCTTCATTAGTGGTAAATCTCCTACCACCTTCTGAGCCGGTAGCAGTTGATGTGTAGTCAGGCGACACGGTAATTCTTTCGTAGATGCCATGTTCTTCATCGCTCAAGAACTCTGAGCCAGCCGTCTGTCCGCCGACTGAAGTGGTGTAAGCAGGAGTAGCCGTAATCTGCTCGAAAACCTCTCCATTAGTATCTTCGAGGTACTCAGAGCCTCTGACATGACCCGTTACCGTGGCTGTATACCTTGGGGTAACAGTAGTAATCTTGTAGACAACCCCATTCTCTTGTAGAGTATACTCTGAGCCACCTTGCTCACCAGTCGCTGTAGAAGTGTACTCTGGAGTCACGGTGGTAACCCAGTAAAGAGCACCCTCTTCATCAGTAGTAAACCTGGAGCCTCCTTCCTCTCCAGTAGCAGTAGAAGTATACTGGGGAGACACCGTGACTCGTTCAAAGATGACACCCTCTTCATTCTTTATGAATTCAGAGCCAGCTACTTGACCCCCAACTGACTTTGTAAACTCAGGTGTAGCTGTGACTTGCTCAAACACTTGTCCCTTGGAGTCCTCAAGATACTCAAATCCACCCTCGTGACCGGTAACGGTGGCAGTGTAGACTGGAGCGACAGTAGTAACCTGATAGAGCACTCCATTAGAGTCGGTAGTAAACCTCGATCCATCTACTGCTCCTGTGGCTGTAGAAGTGTAGTGGGGAGACACGGTAATTCTTTCGTAAATACCAAACTCCTCGTCTTCCAGAAACTGCGACCCCTCAACTTGACCACCAACCGATCTAGTCAACACTGGAGTGGCGGTCACCTGTTTGAATACCGAGCCTTCTGAGTCCTCAAGATATTCAAACCCTCCAACATGACCTGTAACCGTGGCTGTATAACCGGGAGCCACAGTGACAACTTCGTAAACAACTCCATCGTCACCGATAGTAAACTCCGAACCTCCTTCTTCTCCAGTAGCGGTACTGGTGAACTCTGGTGTCACTGTAGTCACTTCATAAAGAACACCATCATCTTGAAAAGAATACTCAGCTCCAGCTTCTCGTCCAACTGCAGTGGAGGTGAACTGGGGAGTGACTGTGATTCTTTCGAAAATGACATGCTCAGAGTCCTCAACAAACTCGGAGCCAGCTTCATGACCAGGAACAGACAATGTGTACTCAGGAGTGATGGTTAACTGCTGATATACTTGCCCGGAATTGTCGTCAAAGTACTCAAAACCTGTAGTATGTCCTGTAACGGTAGCTGTATAAACAGGAGTCACGGTAGTAACCCAATACAGAGCACCCTCATCATCGGTAGTAAAGCGAGACCCACTCTCCTCACCAGTAGCAGTAGATGTATACTGTGGAGAAACAGTCACTCGTTCGATAATACCATGCTCAGGATCCTCAGAAAACTCTGATCCTGCAGTCTGACCTCCTACAGAGGTGGTATAAACAGGGGTGGCGGTAACCTGCCGAAACACCTCGCCTTCTGAGTCCTCAAGATATTCAAAACCCGCAGCATTACCGGTAACAGTGGCAGTGTAGACGGGAGTAACTGTGACAACCTGGTAAAGTTGACCTTCTTCATTAGTGGTGAATCGTGAGCCACCTTCCTCACCAGTAGCAGTCGACGTGAATTTTGGAGAAACGGTGACTCTTTCATAAATACCGTGCTCTTGGTCACTCAAAAATTCCGAGCCTTCTGTCTGCCCAGCAACAGATCTGGTGGTAACGGGAGTAGCTGTAATCTGCTCAAAGATCTTTCTGTCGGAATCTTCAAGGTACTCGAAACCACCTACATGTCCAGTGACCGTAGTTGTGTACTCGGGAGTCTTAGTAATCAGCTCATAGACCACACCATTGGCATCAACAGTGATTTCCGAACCCTCTTTCTCACCTGTAGCAGTGGAAGTGAATATTGGAGTCACAGTGGTGATTTCGTAAAGCTCACCATTCTGTAGAGAGTACTCCACACCTCCTTCATGTCCAGTAGCAGTGGAAGTAAACTGAGGAGTGACTGTGACTCGTTCGTAAATGACGCGGTTTTCATCTTCAACAAATTCAGAGCCTGCTACTTTACCTGCAACAGAAGAGGTGAACTCAGGAGTCACTGTAAGTTGCTGGAACACTTGTCCTTCAGAGTCATCCTTGTATTCAAAGCCACCTACATGGCCAGTGATAGTAGCTGTGTAGACTGGTGTCACTGTAGTAACCCGATAGAGAGCGCCATGTTCGTCAGTGGTAAATCTGCTACCGCCTTCTGAGCCGGTAGCAGTGGAGGTAAATTGTGGAGAAACAGTCACTCTCTCAAAAATACCACCATCGGAGTCTTTCAAAAACTCGAATCCGGCAGTTTGGCCACCCACAGAAGTGGTATAAACAGGAGTAGCGGTCACCTGCTGAAATACCTCTCCCCGAGAATCCTTCAAGTACTCCGAGCCAGCCTCATGACCGGTAACAGTGGCAGTATAAACAGGCGTCACTGTTACCACCTGGTAAAGTTGACCTTCTTCATCAGTGGTGAATCGTGAGCCACCTTCCTCGCCTGTAGCAGTTGATGTATACTTTGGAGACACTGTAACCCTTTCGTAGATTCCATGTTCTTCATCACTGAGGAACTCTGAACCGGCCGTCTGACCAGCAACTGATCTAGTAGTAACAGGAGTAGCTGTGACCTGCTTGTAAACCTGTCCCTGCGAGTCCTCTAGGTATTCTTCGCCACCAAAATGACCAGTAACTGTAGAAACATAGACTGGAGTGACGGTGACGAGCTCAACGATATCTCCGTCGTTTTGAGTAGAAAACTCGGAGCCCGCAGTCTCTCCTGTCAAAGTGATAGTAGAAGTTGGAGTCACTGTAACCCGTTCTACAATGACACCGTCTACTTCCACGTACCCAGAGCCAGCTCTATGACCAGCTACAGTAGTGGTAATAGAAGGAGCAACAGTTACCTGCTCAAAGAGAACATTATCACCATTAGTCAAATATTCCGCACCAACATCATGGCCAGTCAAAGTGACAGTATAGTCCGGAGTCCTAGTCACTTGCTCGTAGAAACCACCGTTTTCTGAGTCAGAAAAAAACTCGTAGCCTGTAGTGTGACCAGGAATAGTCTCTGTACGTCCAGGAGTAACAGTCACCTGCTCGTAGAGACGTCCCCCATCATCTCTCTTGAATTCAGCACCAGCTTTATGACCAGGAACAGTTGTAGTGTAGACTGGAGCCTGGGTAACCCGCTCGTAAATGTCTCCAAAGTCATCAATGGCAAACTCGGAGCCTGCAATGTGACCTGGAATAGTAGACGTATACTCGGGTGTAGCTGTTACTCTTTCGTAGAAACTTCCTCCATTGGAAACGTACTCTGAACCAGCTTGATGACCTGTAACAGTGGAAGTGAAGCCAGGAGTGACTGTAACACGCTCAACAAACTCACCGTCACGAACCCCAGGCAAGAATTCAAACCCTTCTTCGTGTCCGGGTGTAGTAGAAGTCTTGACTGGAGTAACGGTGACCTGTTCATAGAGCTTTCCATTGGAGTCTGTGAGGTACTCAGAGCCTTCTTCATGGCCAGGGACAGTGGAAGTAAAGTCAGGGGTAGCTGTGGCTTGCTCGTAAATGTTTCCTTCCGAGTCCGTGGTGAAAATAGACCCAGCAGTGGGTCCTGGTACCATAGATACAAAGGCAGGTGTTTTAGTAATACGTTCAACCACAACTCCATCTTCAGTAACAAACTCAGAACCAGCTTCATAGCCAGTAACAAAGGAAGAAAACTCGGGAGTAATGGCCACCTGCTCGTAGATTTCTCCATTCGCAGGATTGGTCAAAAACTGGGATCCAGCTGAGTGGCCAGCAATAGTAGACGTGAAGGCAGGTGTAACAGTGACACGATCGTATATCTTACCTTCAACGTCACTGACCAGCTCAGATCCAGCTTCATGTCCAACTACAACAGAAGTGTAGGAGGGAGCTACAGTGACTTGCTCGTAAACAGTTCCATCTTCAGTGAGATACTGAGAACCAGCTTGGGAACCTGCCACTGTAGAAGTAAAGGCAGGAGTAACAGTCAACTGTTCGTAAATGACGTCATTACCGTCAGTTAGAAACTCGGAGCCACCTTCGGAACCAGCAACAGTAGAGGTGAACTCAGGAGTCATGATCACTCTCTCGTAGATAACTCCGGCCGACTCGAAAAACTCAGAGCCGGCGGAATTGCCTACTTCTGTTACTGAACTCTGGGGAGTAGTAGTAATACGAGCATACAGAGTCTTGCCCTCGTCCTGATGGTACTCTGTTCCAGCAGTATTACCAGTAACAATCTCGGAATACGAAGGATGAAAGACGAGTTTTCGGTTAGCCCAACCATGACCATTGGGAAGACCATAAGGACCATGACCCTGCTGAAGACAAACCTTCTGAGGTTCTCTTTTTCCAGCGGCTCTGTAGTTGTCCGTATTCCACCAACAGGCACTATCGTCTGTTCCAGACATTCTTCCTACAGCTGTCTGAAGAAGACCCTTGACCGTTTTGCCTAAAACAGGTAGCTTAGATCCTTGAAGCTGGGTACTGAACATTGTAGCACCAACAAAACTGCCGCCAGGAGGAGGAGCGTTGGCATCTAGAGGAGAGCCCTGACTCTTATCTTGCAAACTTTTCTTGTCAAAGTAGTAACTCTCATTCATACCCCAAGGATGGTTAGGGTTGGGGGTATAAGTGAATCCCTCTATAACCTCCCAGGTTCGGAACTTGACATTTTCCTTGACTTGGTTCTTGTCAAAGTAGGAATATAAATCAGTAAAGATGGTGGTTCCCACCCGCTCAAACTTATGGAACAAAGGCCGGGTAGCTGAGTCAGCTTTCGGAGGATCAATAATAGTGATAGTATCGGTCCAAGGACTGACCAGTAACTCCACTTTTCCAGCTGGAGTATCAGGCTTCACCAAAAACTCAAGGGTGAAATTTCCTTTCAATTGAACCGTCTCAACTCCTTCGTTATCAAAGGCGTCTGTAGCAGTAGCTCTGAACCTGTAGCCATGATTGAGAGCATTGACCCTAAAAAGTTTCCGATTGTCGTCATTAGTAATGTAAAAGTCGTAGGTAACCGGAACCACATCGTTGGGACCATGTGGCATTAGCTGCTTGCTCACCAAGGTGAACTCGAAAAAGTCTCCGCCATTGATGATCCTGGAAGTCGACTTGCTGAAGGTGAAGTCGATCACCACCTCCCACATATCCCAGTAGTAACCGGTTTTGCTGTCGGGATTGTTGGTGAGCTGGGCCCTGATACCGGTGATGGGGTTGGTAAGAACCGTGGCTGCCAGAGCAACCGAGACTAGCGTAAGCCCTGAGATGAGATGTCGAATCAGCATTATGTCGATACGTGACGGGCAAGTCTCTGTACCGGGGATATAAGTAAGCCCCCCTCTGACCGAGGCTAGATTTCCATTGTGTCCGAGTGCAGCTCTACGTGATTTTTTTCGCTCTACGTGATTTTTTTCCGCTGCTTGGCTGCAATACGGGCCGCCATGGGCCGTCGGAGGTCTCACTAGTCTCACTCAGCCCAGTTTTACTGCAGTAGTGTGATTTCCAAGCAGACAGATGTCCAGGGAGTGGAATCGACGACATGCAGAAAAGAAAAGTGATCGGCTAGATAGATGAAAAGAGGGCAGTGATGGAAAAGATGTCTGGAGGGGAAATGGTTGAAATGTCCAAAAAACTCATTTACAACATTTTTCTATCAGCCGTATACTCTCTCAATAACATCCTTATCAATCACATCCAACGTCTCATGCACATGTGTGTGATTGGCCGAGGTAACTTATGAGCAGAATGTGTTTATGCACGCTACTCTATTCTGGCGTTCCAGCGCGATTCTTTGCTTTTGAAAACTAGCCCAGACGTTAGCTCGAGGGGCATGCATGGGTGTCACCTGGATCGTGGCCTAAACAGCCGTCCACGACTGCTATTTTGGTGGGGCAAGGGTATAGTGTCATAGCACAGGATTGTTCAAAAAAGGGGGTATCAAAGAAGGTATAGAAGTGGGTCTATCATAATCGTAGACAAAATGTGGAGAAATAAAAGTTTTTTCTGCACATTTTTTTCCCGTATGCAATGCCCGTGTCCATTGTCACGTTGCATTTTAGGAGGGACTAGTGAATGTGCATCTTTGATGCAACCTTAAGTGTTTTTAACCCCAGAATCATGTTAATGAATCGTACCACCCGGTCTTCATAATCCTACTAAATGCCTATTGCCAAGTTATATTCATCTGCTTAACTAAATATAATCGACTCCTTTTCATTAGAACAAGCGAGACACTAGCCCACACCGTTTTCACATTTTAGCTGGATTGGTATTAAATTGTAAAACCTGCAGTATCAAGTGTTGTTACAGGGCCCTCTCATCCATCGCTTTTAACACCCTAATCTTTTGTTCCTCGGAAACTTTTATGCCGAAAAGACAATAATAGATTGTAAACGGTCCGAAGGGGTCTAGACGTGCGTTAGCAGCTCCCGTGGAAGCTCTTTTAGCAGCCTAGCGCAAACCTAGATATCCAATCAGCCCTATGGATCGGCTCGTCTTCCTTACAGGGTGATAGAAGAGCGAAGACTTTGAGAATCGAGCCATGTTCAAGCAGGTTCTCGCCTTTGGTCCCTTGTTGTCCGTTTTAGACCTCAACCGTTCCGAAAGTCTGAAACATGCTAAAAATCTCCGATGATGCATTTTAAGAATAAAAACCGAGGTGATGCAAAATGAGTCTAAGAACTCGTAGAAATATTGCATGTATCATTACTATCTATAAATTAATCCTCCTCTTCGGTATCGTTATCATACGACGATAAGAACCGACTGGCAAGCTCACCTTCCAAGTCCTGCTCTCCGTCGTCGTATACATAGCCCTTGCCGCCAATATAAGTTAGCAAAACGGGTAGTAGGACCAGGCTATGAGTGGTCGCGACAATGACAAGCGCTAGCCAAACTCGGAAGTAATAAACCTCAAAGATCTTGGACCGTGTGAAAGCCAGAACAAAGACGCCCAGAAACTTGGTCATGGCAATGCCGCCAAACACCGAGCCTCCCACCCCAACAAGAGCCTCAAACGTGCGAGTGTTCTTAGTGGGGGACATGCGTATATGGGACGAGTTTGCGGAGACGGTAGTGAAGGCACGAGCCAGATGTACACAGAACTCAACGCCTAGACCAACACAGATAACAAGGTTCACCAGCGAAATGGCGTTGAGATTGATATTCCAAATGGCCATGAACCCAACAATGTTGACCAGCATGAGTGAGACCGTTAGAACCACGGTGAAGGAAGTTTTAAGCGACCCCATAATGACTGCCAGTAAAACCAGAACGGCAGCAAGCACACCTCCAATTAGAGCAAAGGCCTGCTTGATAATGTAAGAGTACTGGTCAAAGAAAATGTAGAATGGCGAGTAGGCGTAAACAGAGCCTCCAGTGCCGCCCACAGTCTTTTCAATGTCCTTGGAAATACGCTTGGCGCTGGCGAGAGCGTTAATAAAGTCTTTCTGAGATCGAAGAGGGGTATGGAACGATCTGAAATGGGACGTGAGAACATCGTCACTATCGTAAACAACTGCGTCGCTGTAAGGAGCCTTACCTCCAAGAGGGCAGGGGTCTGAAGGAGCATCAATCCAGAAATCAAAGTAATGCATAAACTCTGGACCTTGAGGGAGACCAGACATGGAAATGTTCCAGGCAGGGTCTCGACCCTTGAAGCAAACGTTACAAGCACGAGGGGAAGCTCTAGGAGGACAAGCCACATCCTTGTCAGTCTTTTTGACTCGGCAACATTCGTCCAAGTCCGGATTGAGCCACTTGAGGTAGTCATCAATCCAAGAAGAGGGAGGTTCCCCAATGTACGATAGTTCGGGCCGTTTTCTCTCTTGTTCGACAATGTTGACTAGAGAGTAGTCCTCACAGGTGGTAAAGGTTCCACACAGAGCTTGCTGACCTTGTCGAGAAGTAGCATTGACACCTGAAACCACAAAGTAAACGGGAGGACCGACGTTGAGGTAATCGTAGATATCGTCAAAGTACTGCACGAGGTACGAGTCTGAAGGGACGGCGAGTCGTTGGTCAAGTCCAAGCTTTAGCATGGGCCAGAGAACCAGAGAAACGGCAGCCCAAGTACCGAAAACAGCCAAAACAATTTTCTTGGTTTTTTTCTTGAGCAAAAACGGAGCGTAGTAGCGTCGAATGAGTCGCGAAAAGAGATTCTCTCTGTGCTCCAGAATGTTAAAGTCGAGATCGTAGGAGTCTGCGAGTTGAATGGGAGCGGTTTGTCGTCGTTGATCAAGTGCCATGACAGAGACAAAGATTGTAAGTTGAAGGATGGCGTTGATGAAAACAGCTCCAGCTGCATAAATGGCAAAGTTTCGTACAGCGGGCATCTCGACGGTAGCAGCAAGTCCGAAGGCAAGAGTCTCGGTCACGGCTGAAATGACAATACTGGGACCAATTCTGCCCACAGCCTTGGACACCCGCGAATCCACACCATCGTTAGGGTAAGCAATGTTAGCAGCGTCCATTTCGTGACATAGCAAGAAGATGTTATCGACACCAACAGCAAGTACAAGGAATGGAATGACCTCTGCAATGATCAGGGTAGCCTTGATACCAAGAGCAGCACATACTCCAGCAGAAGCAGCCACAGAAAGCAGCACAATGACGATACCACACAGACCCAGACCGAACTTTGCCTTTCCAGAACCTCCTCCTAGAGCCATAGATGCATAGATGAACATGACAAGATAGGAGATGACCACAATTTTGACGTCGGTGTTAGTACTTTTGTTGAGTTCTTCGGTTAGAGAAGCTTCGGTGGAAAAGGACATTTGCAACCCTCGTTTTTCTGCTTCCTCCTGAACTTCCAACAGAACATTAATCAACTCCTTCTCCCAGTTCTGAGCACGTGCTTCCTGAGGATCATCTTCCAAGTATCCTTCTCCAACAAGAGTGATAACGAGAGCTTTGGCAGAAAGAGGGTCTCGGGACGTTTCGTTGTATCCTCCAAAGAGCAAGTTCATGTTCAGAGGCTGTCCAAATGGAGGCAAGCACTGAACTGCTGAGGAAGTGCATGTTTGAAGCTGAGTGGCCCAATCAGGAGAATCGAGGTTGATTCCGTATTGAGTGTAACTCTGGATGACACATGCGTCGTTAGTTGGTTTGAGACAGAAATCATCAAACGAAGTTCCATCCACCTGCAAGCCTGTAATCTGCTCCTCGACTCCCTGCCACCAAACCAGATTCTCCTGGTTCACAACGCTGCCCGTAGTGTTAACAAGATACACCTGAGCGGTTCTGTAAAAGGGACCGAAGTTGCTGTCGAAGTTTTCTTTCTGAAGGTAGGGCGTAGAGTCTGCAGATACCCACAGTCTAACGGGGTTTTCTTCCACCTGGAAACGAGTCAGACCAGCAGACATGAGAATAGAGAGAGTAACAGTGAAACCAATAGTCACAGCGGGATACGAGGCACAAAAGAGAGCAATTCTCGACACCCAGTACTGCAAAAACAGGTTAATAGGGTAAGTAGTGTACTTTTCAGAAGCATGGGGGTTCTGGTACCATCTCGAAGTCATGTATTGATCCTCCACCGTAGCTCCAGAGAAAAGAGTGTGACTGTGCACGAACCAAGAGCCTGCAATAGCTCCCAAAAGAACCACGGCGTAAATGACGATGACTGCAAAACTGAGGCAAGGAAGATGTCCTACTTTACAAGAACCCTGTTTCTTGATATTAGGCAGCTCAGGACAAGCACCTTCACAATCACTGCATGCACACTTGTACGCCCCACTTGCACAGTCTCTAAGAATAGGCTCCACCGGCTTGATTCCCTTTGGAGGATAGTTTTTATCCTTCTCCTTCTCTCCCTCAGGCCAAGGAAAATTGATCTGAAAAGGAGAGCCTCCAAGCATGGGCTTTTCGTCACCCAAAAACTTGAGAAAGTTCTTGTATCCGTGTCTACCTCCTCCCAGCAGATCCATGGCGTATCCGTTAGTTGCGGAAAACTTGATATCCTTGCAAGAATCGTAAAATCCCTGGGCCCATTCCGGCTTCACGTAGTAGCTCAGTTCCGTCACAATTTCTCGTCCATCAGTCGACTTTCCCGTCTGTGTAACATTCACATAATCGCGCTGATCGGGAGCACATGTGAATTTGCAGAAAAACTCATAGAAGTTTGCTTTACAAGCTGGACATGAGGAAATCAGTCCATCAGCCTTCTTAAGAGAGTTCTTCAAGTCCTTGATTTGAGCAGTATCACAACAAAGGAGCTTTTCGTGTGTCCATTCTTCTCCGCAAATGTCGCCTAAGAGCTTTAAATCCTCTTTTGACGGCTCAAATGGACCAGCCTTGTCTTGTGGAGTAGGACAGGGAAGTTCACTGCCAAATAACGACTTTTTCCCGCAGTTGCCGTATATGCTGCATCCTGCGGCTTGAGTGGATGTTGTGAGCAAGAGTAACGAGAGTATCAGCGTCACCAGCGCTGGAAAATGTCGTTTCATGGGGATAGAGAGTGTGGTCAAGTTGGATGGTTGCTCCAAGGAGAAGGTTGAGACATGCACGATAATGCATAGGGTTAGGGGAGGACAGGTGAGGGATAAGGTCGTGGAATGGACATAGAAAATCGGATCGAGGGAGTTGATGTTTGATTTGACAACTTGCACAGTTTTACTGAGATTTGAAGGGTTTAGCTTACATTTAATGATTTTCTCCAATATTCTTTGAATTTCCGGTACCCACTTTAAATATAAATTTTACCAATTTTGGAGGTATTTTTGAAATATTAGAAAAAAGATGTGTAAAATCATTTTCAAATCCTTTACAAGGAGACAGAGGATAAAAGAGAAAGAATTGGGTACATGAAAACAGCCAATGATATCAAAGAAGTTGTCTTTTCATACTTCTCGCTTCCTAGCCAAGTCTATGCCTTTGACATTGCCCTTCCCTCTGCTTTCAATATTGTTTTATTTTCTATTCATTTATTCTGATCCCTCCAAATTCAGCTTCAATCAAGTTGGAGCTTTTCACTTGGGATATTAGTGAGAAGTTACTTGAAGCTGCAGTTGGATACCCTCAAACTCCGGAAATAATGCTATTTATACCGAGAAAAACAGTGCTCCAGTATACCCCCTTACGATAGGTTCAATTCCACCAACTATTTCCTTTCTACACCTCTCTCAATACCTCTTCCTACTTCACCACCCCGTCCTCAAAATAAACTCTCTGGTCCAACAAGTAACGCACGACTAATGCATGCGGTGTTAACAGCAGTGGTCTGAACATCACCACAACATCAGTTTCAATGGTGAGTATGAGCGGAAGACACAACATGGATGCACTCAATTCATACGTTATCAACACGTGACGGCATCACCCATCACGCCATCCTCCCCTTCCTTCTTCACCCACCACGCCATCCCCCCATTCTTCTCTAACCCAGTCTGACGAACAATACGACGCTGCTCTGTCGCTTCTGCGACGATTGGACCCCAAAAACGTGAGCGCCAATCTCAATTCGCTGTGCAAGATTGCTCCCGAGCTTGCCGAGGATCTGCTGTCTTCAGTGGACCAGCCTCTCGGAGTCAAGACCTGCAAGTCCACCAAAAAGGAGTACCTGACTTGTGACTATAACCGAGACGGTGACTCGTTCCGATCGCCGTGGTCCGGCGACTACGAGCCTGCTACAGACGGCCCTACTCCTTCCGCAGCTTTGCGCAAGCTGGAGGTGCTCGCTAACGACTCTTTTGACATTTACAGAGACCTGTACTACGAGGGAGGCGTGTCTTCGGTGTACCTGTGGGAGCAGGGCGAGGGAGACGATACTAACAACTTTGCCGGCGTGGTGCTCCTCAAAAAGACGTCGCCCTCGTCGTCCTGGGACTCCATCCACGTGTTTGAGGTCGAGACTAGTCGAGGAGAGGGAGTTTACCGGGTCACTTCGACCGTGATTCTGGACCTGGGCTCCAAGTCTCCTAAACTCGGTCTCTCCGGTAATCTGACCCGGCAGACGGAGCGAGAAATGGCCGTCGATGAGCCTTCTCAGCATATTGCAAATCTCGGTAGCATTGTTGAGGACGTGGAGTCCAAGCTGCGAAACCAGCTCCAGGAGGTGTACTTTGGCAAGGCCCGAGACATTGTGGGCCAGGTGCGGTCCCTTGGAGGAGTCGAGGATGCCAAGCAGAAACAGCGACAGGAGGAGGTCATTAAGGGTCTTCAGTAAGGAGACGGTTGATGCTAATATATGATTGATGATACATGAAATTTTTGGTGAAGGGAGTCACGAAAACACCTGCTGTAGAATGGTTGCAATAGTAGTGCTACAAGTGCAGTAGGCGTTTAGGATCTGTCGTGGGTAATCTGATTGTAGTGATACAGGTTCAATGTTAAGCTGGAAGTCAACCAAGAACAGGTCTAGAACTACGGTAAGATATACTTATACAACATGTCTGGAAAAATCAGGTGTATCAGGTTTACAAGTGGAAGTTCTTCAGCGCCTTTGCGCAGAGATGTTAGAAGATATGCTTGTGGTACTCTTTTCCAGCTATCCCAGGCTTCATTCAACACTCTTGAAGTACGATGTTTTCATTCTTAAGATGCACTATAGCCTTGAGATGGATTATATCACGACAGTTTCTCACGATATCTGAGATAGATTATTCCGCTGTACAAGTAACCATTACTATACAGTACATACTTTGGCTATTAAGATCTCGCCTTTACTTGTTATTTACACGACCACTGAGTGACCACCAGACTGGGTCGACTCTTCAGCCTCAAAATGATAGTCAATTACTCATATTCAGAAGGGTAAATGAAATGATTCTTATGATGGAGTCATTTGGGATACTTCTTGAGCTGTGGAAATAAGATCTCGTCATTTCCTGAGGGACAGATTTTATCTATGTGATGTTAATGCTCTGTGAGGACCCTCACAAGGGTGTGTAGACTCCTCTGGCGAATATCTCTGTTGAGATAGAATCTGGGTATCGGAATGCCCTCCAATGAAGTGATACGTAAGTCGTTAATGTAGTATCTATCGTACTTGTACAAGTGCTAGAACGTCTCGTAGGTCAATTCGAGCTACCCCTTCAGCACAATCAGCCCCAAACTAATATGCTAAAAGTACCATTATATCCTACATCATAGTAGCATCTATCGCATCCAACTACTTTACACAATCTCATTCAATAAATACTCTAGGACAGATCCCCGTGGATATGTTTGTGGTGCTCGTTCTTCTCCTTGTTGCTGGCAAAGCCGACGACAGAACGGGGGCAGTCGGGGTGGTCACAGAAAATCTTGAGCCGAAACGTCCGGTGTTTAACGTCAAAGTGCGTGGCCAGGCGCACCACGTTGGGGAAGCGGGTTTTTTTCGCGTACGAACGGCACTTGGAGCAGTAGAGTCGCTCACGGGCGGGTTCCTGCGCCGCTTCGTGAAGGTCTTTATTGTGGAGCTGCTGAATGAGGCTGAGCTCGGAGGTGGATGGGGAAGGGTTGGAGAGAATCTCTGCGGCCACAGCCACCAGGGTAGGGTCAATGACGAGGGACGGGTCCTCTTTGGGAGTACTTGTAGGTTCAGGCTCAACCTCTTGAGTGGGTTGGGTGAGGTGAGGTACGTGTACTGGAAAACACATGAGGCCAGCTTCCATGGGCTCTGGCTTGGCTTTTTTCGCTCGTGGTTTAGTCACTTTGGGCTTGATGAGTCTGTTGGTGGTTCTTCTCTGTTGAGTCGTTTGCACTTGCGGCTGGAAGACCTGTTCAGGGGACTCGTACTTTTGTCCCGCGTTACTGGCCCAGCTGTACTCCATGTGAGGAACAGCCTCCTTGGATTCGGGGGATGTGTTTGGGGTAGATGAGGGCGTGGAAAATGGAGTGTTAGATACCACCGAGGCCTGAGAAGGTACAGGGGAGTCTGTAGGCTCTTGCTTGATGACAACCTCTCGATTCATGTGTCCTACTGACTGGAGAAGATCGTTGAAACTAGGAAGAGTTCTAGGCTCGGAATCCGGATGATGGGGAGACGGGAGAGCAGGGGAAAAGAGAGGGGTGGCAGACGCCGGAGGAGGAGAGTAAACGGGAGGAAGAGGAGCTCCGTAAAAGGTTCCAGGGAACTCAGCGAGGATTTTCTGACGAACGCAGTCGGGGATATTCAGGGTAGAATAGAGATGCTGGACCTGAGAGTGTGACAGTACGCCGAAATCAGAGAAAAACTCCTGGGTGAAGACAATCGGATAAGGTACCGACTTGAGGGGGCGTTCAGTCTGAGGAGCAGGCTGAGGAGCAGGCTGAGGTACAGGCTGAGAATAGTACTGGGGTTCGGGCTGAGAATAGTACTGGGGAGCAGGCTGAGGGTAGTATCCAGGCTGAGATCCGTGTCCGTGGGGTGCGTAGCCAGGGTATCCGTAGCCAGGGTAAGCGGGATAGACGGAAGGGGGCTGGCTAGAGACTGTCACGGGAGAACGTTGGTAGTAACGGAGGGACGAGTGGTATGGAGGGTTGTGGGACATTTATGACGAGCCTTGCAGGGTGTGTTTCGGAAGCTAGGCGCATCAAGGGTGGTTGGGGAACCGTGTTGGTCTGGGGTGAGGGTCGCAGAGATGGTGTATATATACCATATTTTTCGTCCGAGCAGTCGCCTCTTGGTGTGGCAGACCAGCGCTCTTGTCTTCCTTGTTTGTCGGGTATGCAGTATCATGCATGAACCTCATGCGATGTGAATTCGGTGCGGAGGGCAATTGAAGGAAGAAATGCGGGAAAAATACGGGACGGGCCTTGATCCATTGAATGAAAGCAGGGGGGAGACGGTGCCAGTTTTCCCACGTCGAAAAGGAAGGGTTTAGCATACTTTTGGACCCTTGAAAAACTCGTATTCCGCCGTATTATGTACTAGCCCAAATTAGCTTTTGATCATGTGTGGTAAAATGAAGAGCTGGTGAAATAACACACACACGAAAAAAAAGCACAATGGGGCATGTTCCGCTACAAGAATACGGGACTGTATACGACAGTAGAAACGCGGGTGGATGAGAATTATGATAATTGGATTGAATAGTATTATTGCGGCACCGTAGCGGCCGTTTGAAAGATGCCTGGGAGAGGTATAGTAGAGGCTGAAAGTTCTTTTGGCGAGTCCGGGGGATAGGACCCATACATGTCCCTGGTCAGAGAGACAAGGCTGGAGCGCGCTCACCTGCATGGTCAAGGTCACGTGAAAACCAATGTGGCCGTGGCGGTAACAATGGCAAGTTTACGCTGCAAAGTGGACATTTGGGGCATCAAGGTCTATTTGGGGCCATCATCTAATTGAGGGGCTGGCCAGTGGGAATAGAGGGTCCGAGGTCACTTGACGCGGGCGCTGGGGCTGCCCCAAGAGCCTCGTTGTACACCAGACCCTTGGGAGTATTTTCCATAGGGCCCTGGATCTTGCCTGGGTTGGAGTTGATGATCTTGTCAGCCACATCTTTGGGAGACAGAGGGTTGTCTTCTCGTGACTGGTGGTAGAGAACGAGTCCGGAAACAAAGGGAGCGCTCATGGAAGTTCCAGAGTCGAAAAAGACCAGGTTTTCGTTCTTCCAGTGCAGAGACGGAATGTCGGTTCCGGGGGCATACACGTTGACGCATCTTCCGTAATTGGAGCCCCAAGCAGATCCCACGGCAAACTTGTCATGCTGGTCAGAGGCTCCTACAACGATAGCGCCGTCGACAACTGAGCCCAAAATAGAAGGCGAGTAGTTGCAGGCGTCCTTCATGTAGTTTCCAGCCGAAACAACAACGGTGATTCCAGCCTCAACAGCTTTGGCAAAAGCCTGGTTCATGGCCTTGGAGACGGGACCAGCGGCGGAGTAGTTGATGACGGCCCGGGTGGCATTGTTGTTCTGAACAACCCAGTTGACTCCGTTGACTACGGCAGAAGTGGGACCGGCGTTACCCATGTTGAGGATCTTGACAGAAACGATTTGGGCGTTCTTGGCCACTCCAAAAGAGGAGGATCCAAGAATACCAGCAACGTGGGTTCCATGGCCAGAGTAATCTCCATGAGGCTCTCCCTCGATGAACATGGCAGGCTCAGAGGCTCGTCCTCCAAAGGCCTTGTTGGTAACGTTCACACCAGTGTCCAGAACGTAGGCAACAGTCTCGTGTTGAGAATCGCCGTAAATGTACTCCATTTGGGGAATCAACGAGTAGTTGCCGCCGGCAGCCTCGGGAATCTCATTGTCGAGATGAGAAATTCGGTCCAGACCCCAGCTTTTGGTGAACTGTTTGTTGAGCTTGATGGTAGCAAACCCGTTGAGGGCGGCAGCCTGGGTAGCGTCAGCAGCAGCCTCTTGTTTGGGCAGAGTGTGTCCGTTGAACGAGGGAGAAGTCTGGATCGAGTCAGACTCCACGGAATCGACAATACTCGAGTTCTTCACCAGATCCAGGGTATGTTGGTCAAACTTGCCATAGTAGCCGTCAAAAGGAGACGAATCAGAGGCAGCAAAGGAGTTGAGAATCTTGGAACTTCGCGCAATGGAAGAGAAGGCACCTTCAATCAACTGGCTGAAGCCCAGGTCTCTCTTTTGCGCTCCCGAACCCACCCACTGGTCCACATTCTGGAAATGCTGTGAAATCTGTTGCTGAGTAGCGTCTGGCTTGAAAGTGACGAGATATCTGTGTTTGATCTGAGAATCGAGATCTCCCACGTCTCTAGTATCGAGACCGTGAGAGCTGTGACGGTCCACAATGTCCCAGACTTGGTTAACAGACGCCAGATAGTCTGAGTTGGAGGCTGTGGGCAGACCCAGAGCAACAGAGGCTAGAAGAAGCAGTGAGAATTTCATGATAACCGAATAGAAACTGATAACCGAATAGAAACAGACTGATGAACTAATTGAGTAAGAACGTCGACACTCTTTATAATTGTCTTCTTTCTTCTTTGGAATGTTGATGTTTTGATCTTGTCTTTCTCGTTCCTGAAACAAACAGATCTGGAAGTCTCGCCGATATATATGAGACCTGAAATGCAGGGCCCGTGTGAAGAACCGGCGTGAAAGCTGTTTCCCGAGCTTACAGGCCTGGACCTTGGGTAGAAACAGAAGATCGACAGTTACACCTGGCGATCAAAGGGAGAAGAAGGGGTAAGTGGCCGAGTAAAAGAATGAGAAGACAAGGAGACTACTTGTAGGTCTGCTACATCGGAAACATCACTTCTGGGTATGTATGGTACTTTAGCGCCTTTTTCTTTTCTTTGCTGTTTTGTTTACTACATCTCCATCTTTCTCTCTCTCTCTCTCTCTCTGCTCCCATCTCATAGTCAAGAGTAAGTTCGGTATGCATTTCTCGTTTGGGTCTAAGTTAATAGGTTGCTGCAGGAGGAGAGAGACTAAGCCTCTACAAAGTGAGCCCGTAAAAAGGTGCTGAAATAACGGTTGCAAAGGTGACCGGTTGGGTATACGAGTTTGCACGTATTCCGACCGCGTTTGCCTGCGTTTGCAAAATATTTTTTGTGTTTTTTTTTCTCTTCTACTTTTCCCCTGTTTCCCCTCACCCAAGTCGATCCCTCTCCTTAGCGTCCCCTCAGCCCTTGTCTCCAAGCGTCTACACTGGTCCCTACTTTTCTGTTGTGTTTGTACGCATCCGGCCCTGCACACCACTAGGCGTGTCTTGATGGTGTCTGTCTCAGTGAAACGAAAACGACACGGTATCGTACAAGCACAGACTGTAGTGAGACACACAGGTCTTTCCACTTTCGAGACAGCTTCATTTCCAAGATAGACTGTGTAACTGGAGACTGACTCAAAGTCAAACGTTCTATAAATAGGCCATGAGGCAAAGTGAAACGTATGACGGCAAAAGAAAATACCTGGGCAAAAATGTAACATTCTGGTTAGACGGATCACAGCAGATTGGCCGTCTCAGTTGATGCTCTGACAAAAAAAAATTCTGATTCATGGAACACTGGTCTCTTGTGTCTTCTTCACTTATCTTCTTACAGCTCTTCTTCTCTCCACCTATGACGTAACCTAAACTTACACAGCCTGCTGATCTGGGAGAAAATAGTCGCGTAATTAATGTGAGCAAAGAAAATGACGTCAATGTAGGAAACAGGACGTGTGGAGATTACGCAAACACGTGACGGAAAAATGCCCCAAACCTCCAGTATCATCAGGCCCCCATGTTCTGTCTCAAATGGCCTGAGAGTCTCACATCTCGTCTCACTAATCACGTTCGCCAAAAAGCAGGTTTACTTTTTCTGCAGTTTCCCATCGGTGCGTGTATCACATCTTACAGCACATGCGGGGGAGATGAGTGGACTGAGAGAAGTGGTATAGAGGAGGAATGGTTGAGTGGTCGTGAATTTGAGGTGGCACTCAGCTCAATATGTTTGGATGGATGGCTTAGAGAGAAAATCAGTATCAGTATATAACTATCACTCCCAGTATATCTTCATCCGCCCTACGGCACTACGGTGCACCCTTATAATGTCTCACCCAATCAAGACATATCCCCGACAAGCCGAATCCTCCGATGTAACAGGTGCTTGCAACCACAAAGTGCAATTGTTGATGTCATTGAGCATGGAATATTGAGCGTTACCCAAGTACGGAGTAGTCCCTACAAGTACCGGTACATACTGTACATACCTCTAGATCCACTTGTAGATCAGTAGATCTGTTTGGGCATGGAGTGGATCAGCACCTAACAACGGTCAAAGGTGGGCTCAATGCGCTCAAGTAATTACCGGGAAATGAAATATTTTTGCCGTTGAACTTGCCGAATAATTTGCCCGTTTACATGGTCCACCTGGTCCATCTCCCAGACATGTCTTGCTTCAGAATATGGCTGTTTAGTTACCGTCACCGACTAGGCAAGGAATGAGCCAAAATGGGCCAATCTGGACCCAAATAAAAACCCGTCTACTTCGACAAGCTATTAATAGCGACTTTGTGAAACATCCGGCTGGTGGAACGACTTCGAGCCGTCTGTACAACTGCAAGTATTTGCTTTTCTTGTGGAATCTCTGTAAACAACACCATGGCTAGTGTCAACAACCGTTACCAAACCGAGCATCTCAAGTTCTGAAACGACTTGTGTATCAGAATGTTCTGTGCCGGTAATAACACATCTGTTCACAAGTACAGTTTTTAACTGATTCGTGGTTACTTCGTCTGGTTTTTTTTTTTTTTTTTTTTTTTTTTTTTTTTTTT
>ULGT01000006.1:1590022-1644382 GCA_900519025.1 Yarrowia porcina
TTTTTTTTTTTTTTTTTTTTTTTTCTTTTTATGTTCCTCGAATCACCCCACAGGCCTGGTACAAGTACAATAACTCTTAGTTTTTGATGAACAAGTTCCTCATCACCCACCTTGCCTTTCTATATTGCCCTCTCTAAGCTCTGCTTACTACTCGTACTAGTTCAATAGCATCTTTTCCTCTACATATCATCAGTCAACTCATACTATTCATTAATCATTATTCACTTCAGGAACTCTTTCGTCTTCACTTGTCACCCCCTACAGCAACACAGGGACTGCCTGTCCATCACCTCTAGGGTCACTGCCAGCGTGGTAGACCCCCTTCTCGTCCTGTCGAATCACCTGACCTCGACCAAAGAGAGCCCAGGCGTCTTCTCCAGAGACAACGTTGACAGTATGTCCCAGACTCTTGAGAGTCTCAACCACCTCAGGATCGATGGTCTCCTCCAGGTTCACAACAGTCTCATGTTTAGAGCAAGGACCGTGGGTACCCTTTCCGAAATCTGTTCCCTTACCAGCAGAAAGACAGAATCTGGGAGAGTCCAGGGCCTGCTGAGGATCCAGACCAAAGTTGATCATGTTAAGAAGAACCTGGACATGACCCTGGGGCTGCATGAAACCTCCCATGACTCCATAACACGCCCAGAGGTCATCTCCTTTGGTGACCATGGCAGGAATAATGGTATGGTAGGGTCTCTTTCCTCCAGCGAGACAGTTTCGAGTACCTTCAGTGAGGTTGAAGTTGAGACCTCGGTTCTGGAGACAGAAGCCACATCCCTTGGGGACAGTGGCCGATCCAAACCCGTCGAAAATGGAAATGATAAACGAACAGGCGTTGCCCCATCGATCAGTGATGGCAAAGTAGACGGTATCAGACTTGTGAATGGGGTTGATGACGTTATCATCGTAGTTGGGATGGATCTTGCTGGTGTCAAACCGCTTGGCAAGCTCATCATATTTAGTATCACTGAGAAGCTCGTCGAGAGAAACGTCATGGTGTTCAGGGTCAGAAACGTACTCGTCAGCTTCTCGGAAGGCAAACTTGAGCGCTTCAACAGCAACATGAAGGTACTCTGCAGAGTTGAGCTTCAGTCCTTCCAGAGAAATCTTACCCTGTCTATCCAGAGCCTTGATTACTCCAACAGCAATGATAGCCACTAGACCAGAGCCGTTAGGAGGCAGTTCCCACAGCTTGATATCGTCCTTGACTTCAATAGCGATAGGCTCAACAAAGGAAGAAGTATGGCTCTCAAGATCTTCTCGAGTCATCAAAGATCCTCTCTTTTGCAAAATCTCAAGAATACTGTCAGCCACCCAGCCCTTGTAGAAACCGTCTCTTCCCTTGGATCCAATTTCTCTAAGCACAGCAGCCAGACCGGGGTTCTTGAACACCTCTCCAGAGTAAGGAGCTCTGTAACCTGTTTCAGAAGACTCATCTTTAACCAGAAGATCCGCTCCAGCAGAGTCAGTGTTCAACAGCTTGTGACCATGGTCTTTCCACAGCTTGGCAGACACCTCGGAGATGGGAACTCCCTGCTCAGCAAGCTCGGCCACAGGCTCCAGAATCTCAGCCATGGAAAGCTTCTTGTTACCCCATTTCTCATAGATGTCGCACCATCCACCCACAGCTCCAGGTACAGTGATGGTATGAGGAGAAGTGAGGGGAATTCGCGGGCCCTCTACGCCATGTTTTCGAAGATAGTCGACTGTCAGAGCCTTGGGAGAACGTCCAGAACCGTTCAGACCCTCCACTTTCTTGGTCTTTGCATCGTAGAACAGAGCAAACATATCACCTCCAACTCCCGTCTGATGAGGTTCCAGAAGATTGAGCGCCGCAGCCACAGCAATACCGGCCATGGCAGCGTTGCCTCCTTGGTCCAAAACCCGAGCTCCAATAGCAGAAGCCATGGGCTGAGTGGAAGCTACCATTCCCTTGGTAGAGTGGACGACTGATCGTCGAGAAAATCGTGGGGACATGTGTAACTGATTTGATGCTTTTTTATTGTCAGTAATCGCCTTTTCAACACCAATTGAATCGATCAGTTGCAATCAGTCAGTTGTTGCCGCGGGGTTGCGTGGAAGAGTGTATATATAGGATAGGACATATTAGCCGATAATCGGAGACCGAAAATAAAGTTATGTGGGGTGCCGTTAGCGGACTTATCGGAGTGCGAAGAGAAGGGTAAGAAAGAGGTCATTTGAGAGCATTAGCAGTGATCCATGCGAATTTTGAGATAGCTAGGGCCTACTATAGACCCCCTGACGAGATTTTCAGTATTTTTTTCGGTCTTAAAACGACTTCTTAATCTCGGTTAAATGTGGGGGGATCTCGACTTATCATGTGGGGGTCCCTTAATAAGGATGTGCAGTTCCGAGTCAGAAAAGTGAGAGATTGGGGGCATCGCAAGAGGCAGGGAATACCTATAGAGACGGAAGGAAGGAATGTATTTTTCTCCATTCTCGATAATTTTGTCGTTTTTTCTCACAACAGTATTAATAAAAATATTATAAATTTTTAAACCATTTAACCGTCCATTAATCGCATCAAATTCCCCTATCGTTCCGACGGAAGAGTGCATATCAATGCGGCTCGATACCCCAGCTAAAGAGTCATAATTGATGTCTGGTGAATGACATAAGCCAAACCAGGGCATTTATCTGACTAAGTGTGTTTAGTCTAGGACGGACGTGGCCGGTTACTTCTACTTGTACTGTACCTTGACGGTTAGTGTGAAATTATGTGTGGCTAAATTATGTGGGTTTTCGAGATGATTATTTTGAAAAAATTGACTAAAAAAAAGGAAAAAGGAGATAAATAATTGGAGAAGCGCATTCATAAAAGACAACGAGTTCGAATTCTCACATGCGCTTGGACTCGATTCCGACAAGACCAGCTCATTTTCGCGCTCCAATTTCTGCTTTATTTTAGACGAGCTGAATGGGGTGCTCATGATAAGTTCACAAAGATGAGACAGGCAGAATCCGTCAAAGAGGCAATTGTCTCTCAAAAACCCGAAATATGAGCTCTTTGTGTGCATTTGCTCTTGTACGAGTACAGGTACTTGTACCGGTACTTGTGCTTTTACTGGTACCGTATGTACTTGTACATGTGCCCCCTTCAATGCAACATGCCTTATCTTAGCCTCCTCGTTCACATGTTTGTAGGGCCTAACACTAGCACTTTTGAATACTACCAGGTAGCACCGGCCCAAAAAGTAGAAGTGCACCAATTTGGACCCATTCCAAGAGATATTCACATGTTCCAGACAATGGTTTGGTCCGAGGTTGAGCTTCACTCCGAGAAGTGTTCGACCTCACCACGTTGCAGTTCAACAGCCTAAAAAGTGGCGTAGCCAAGACCTCTAGCTTGAAATGGTGGCTAATACGAAAACTAGTACCTATTTGTGGCACAACCCCTGCTTTTACGAGATCAAATGTCCGATTTAGTCGTAATTATAGTGTGAAGTTGTATGGAGTACTTGTAGGCCAAGGTATAGAGAGTGGTTCATCGGGTTCATCGGAGTTGAAAGTAAGAGGAAGCACTGAGATAAGCCCGGAATTAGTGAGATTAGAAGGCTTACAATGATGTGTAGTACAGACTGTGGAGATCAGAGATATTGGACTTCGATCTACGAATGATTGAAACATACCTGGGGCATGAACATGAGTAGATAATAGTAAGGTGACAAACATTAGAAGCCTTGATTACGTCAGTTGAAGAAACAAGACTATAGTGGTAAACCTCTCATAGTATCCATAGTCTTCTCTTGAATAATGTAGCAAAGTGTTTTATAGACTGCCATACCTATCTTTACGAGTCCTATATTCATGATGCTTCTTATCACACTGCTTGTGCGAGTTCTACTTTTATTCACAAATTGTATTAACTTATTATAAGTAACATATCTACATTATCCCTAAAGTACAAGTGCCATACAGTACTGCATCCGTAGTGTAGGTACGTACTGTATATATGAAGTTCACAATGTATAGGTGCAAATTGGGGACTAGAGAGTGTGATATACTTGATTGTGGCAGCCAGATATGCCTTAAGGCTAACGAAATATTTTGTTTCGGCTTTATTGGCCCATTATTGCGTTGGTATGTTGTGTTGTATTGTATCACAAATACGGTACTGTAGTGAAGCATGATAGGGGAAGGGTACAAGTATCTCTACAAATTGAAGTGGAGGGGTAAGAAAAAGATATACAAATAGCTCATGAAGCGTATTATGGATATCAATAGGGGTATTTCCCGAACTCTTTGAGGTCTTTGGTCTTTTTTGTCGCGATATTTCTTGCTGTTCTGTAATCATCAGTAGCTAATGGTAAAAAGCTCAACCAAGAGAAACAATCGATATTTAATGCTCCCAAGTGTGATAAGTCGCGATAAAATAGTCCTTAAGACGGCCTCTAATTATTTTCAACTTCATTCGGGCTACTTCTCTGAGTAAGCAGAGATATCCTTATGTCTACATTCTGCCCTGGTGATAGAAAAGAGAGATAATCAGAAGATTATGGAATGAAAGCAAAAAGAGAAAAGAGCTATGCAGAATCAGCCCTTTTGATATTTTTGACATATTTTCTTACTAAATTTCATCTTAAAATTGTCATTATACAGGGCTATCAAATATATCCATATAGGCTCTCCCTTGAGCTGTTAGCAGGACAGAGGGAAATACAATACTGAGTTAACATATAACAGAGATAGAAATAAGATGTCAGCCAGCTACAACTACAAGTAATTATACAAAAAGTCAACAGCTTATTGAAGTCTTCATCTGAGCGTATAATCCACGAAATATCGAGTTATACAAGTGGGTGCTTTTCGTGTCTGTATTTGGGCAACTTACAGTGGGGCACATGTAGCAGAAAATCGTCCTGTCAGCTAGAGAGAGTGAATAGCTGCAGACTTAGATCCGAACAGAATTCAGAGCTCACAATATTACTTCATTTCTTTTTTTCTTTGGTAATTTTATCGAGTATACTCAGTCCTTGGAGAATATCACTACTGTACAAGTATGTCAGATGTTCACAAATAAGATATAAACGGAGCGTAAGGAAATACCATCAGAAAAACGAAGTGATATGTTGCACAGAAACTGGTTTTCAAAGATTCCAAGGACTTTTTTATTCTTCATTTGGTCGTAAAAACCAGGAGGAAATCTGACGGCCTAGGTATAAATACACAAACTACCGTACAATACAAGTATAAGTAACAGCTTATTGTTGTATGCGGTTTTGTTTTATTTAATGTGGGGTATATTTGAATAACTATTTCAACTCCATAGCTCTCTCTCAGTTTAAGTATTGGTGTTGCGATGAAGAGATACCGTACCGGTACCTTTAGTATACCTTTGGGGGTAGCAAGAAGCTTCTGAATGAACAATTACAATTGCAGACATGAAAAACTGCAGAATAGACCTTTTATCTCTTTCATTTCTGCTTCTAATTGTCTATAACATATCACTAGGTCCACATCACGTCTCATCAACTATGGAGCAGAACAACAGAAAGTACAGTAAGTAGTACAGTAAGTACATGTACAAGAATAGGCGTATATCTCTGACTACTAGCAATAAGAAACATTACGGGCCACCTGTCTTATTCCAGTTTGTCTTATTCAAGTTCAGCGTTTATTTCTCAATGCATCGAGTTATACCTGCTTCTACTCGCAGAGCTGAAACATACCAGCAGTGACTTTCATCCGTCTATAAAATACATACCAACTGTGACTTTCTTTCGTCTATACAACACACTTGTACTACCGGTACATACTTGTACAGTAAAAGGCCCTAATCGTCTATAAAATACATTAACTAAACTCATTAACCGCCTACAACTTGTTGTAAAGCTCAATGGCCTTGATGGCGGTGGAAGTGGCCGAGGCAGGGTTAGCTCCGGTCACAATTCGCTGGTCGGACAGCGAAAAGTCCTTCCAGGGATCAGGAGGAGCCTGGTAGTTGGCGCCAATGTTGTTGGCAATCTGTCGAATGGTAGGAAGCGATCGCTGCTTGAGAATCTCGTCAAGACCCATATCGGTCTCGCCCTGGTCGTGGAAACCGGTGATGGTTCGGCCCTCGAGAAGAGGCTTGCCGTCGGGACCCTTGAGGTTGTTGAAGATGGCGGGGCCGTGGCAGACAGCGGCAAGAATACCGTTGTTGAAGTAGACCTCGGAGGCGAGCTTGGCCAGACCGGGAGCGTCGCAGAAATCGTGGATGGTGCCGTGACCTCCAGCGAAGAAGATGACTCCGTACTCCTTACCGTTCACCTTGTCGGCGGTGGTCACCTTGGCGGCGCACTTGGAAAAGGCACTATCGGGGTTTCGCAGGTCCTCCATCTCCTTATCGGAGCAGTTGATGGGGTCGAGAGACTTTTCATCGTAGCCAAAAGTTCCGTCCTCAGAAACAAACTGGACGTCGAAACCAGCGGCCCAGAAGGCCATAAAGGGATGGTAGGCCTCGGTGAAGTAGACACCGGTCTTCTTTCCATCGGGGTAGAAGGAGTCGTTGTAGCAGGTGACTGCCAACAGAGCTTTCATAGGAGGGGGAGCCATTGTGAGATATGCGTGTGTGTGTGAATATGAGGAGGGAAAAAAGGAAGTTTCACTCGAGGGAGCGGCTCTTATATATACGCCGCTCGCTCAGTTATCCACGTCCAACTATATAACGCAAATTAACTCAAGCTTGGGCTGTAGGCGAGATGGAGGCGTGTGGAGAAGGGGAGAGTGGAACTGGATGGAATTTTGGGGAAAAAAAGAAGACAAAATTGGTGACCGATTTCTTGACACTCAATTGAACGCAGGTATTTCTTCTTTTTCTCGGATTTACTTCATATCACACCTGGTAAAACTGTTGTATTATCTCCGACCGACAACAAACCCTGTTGATTTAGCGGCAATATTGTTGCTATCAGCTGCATGACCAGTGAGGGAATAGAGGAGATGACGACGAGATAGAGGGTCAATGGGATCGTGGATGGGGTTCCTCGAGTCACGTGACACACCCAGCTGACTCATATCCCTCGATTACCTCTTGCACTCACTTCCACACTCTTGTTCGATCACCTAATCTACGATGACGCCTCACCGAAGAAGCTAGAATGCGTTTGGCCATTAAACGTTATTGTCAAGGCGGAACTGCGAGAAATGCTGTAGCGGATGTAATATTGATAGTGGGGTGATTTTTTCGACGGAAATAAAATCTTCTAGCTCAATTGTCCCTATAAGGCCGTTGAACAGCCCGATTTTGCCCCTCTTACCGCCCAATAACAACTCCTCTATGGACCCACTGAAAGACTAATTTGTCGCTAGTTTCCGAGCTAGATTAACGAGCGAGGCTGAGCTTTGTATCGTATGTCCCTAAAAAGATATGACAAGATGACTGATATTATGGATAGTAAAAGGGTATATATTTTTTGACATATTCGACAGATTAACACAAGCTACACAGATAATGATAACACAGCTAACGATTTCCCTAACCCACATTATCATAACCCCACTAATATCCGCTCGCCGGATTGGTGCGGCGCTGAAAACAAGTGTGCGTTTCAACTGTATGGAAAAAGTAACGGCGGAGATAGAAAGGAGAGTTCAGGTGTTACACGTGGCGGGCGCGGGTTTGGCGGGAAGTCACGTGTTCGGAGTTACTACAACGGAGTTTTCCAAGGCATCATTCCAGGCGGTTGGCAATTAAGCTAGTGCACTAATGTTGGTAGACGGCCTCTAGCGTGCTGTTTGACACATGTTCCTGCGCATGGTAGGTAACTTAATCGAGAAGCGAGGTGGACGAGGTGGACGAGGTGGACGAGGCGGACGAGGGTACGAGTAAGAGGTACCGGTACTCGTACTTGTATATTGGGTGAAGAAGAAAAAGAGAAGATGAAATGGGTAAGGGAAGTTAGCGGGAGTAGCTTGATAGCTTGATATCTATATTGGGGCTTTAGAGTAGGTGAAAGGGTACTGTACAAGTACCTGAGTAGGAGTGATGTGTGCTAAAGAGGTGTGGTACTTGTATACACGTAGAGGACGTCTGTTTTTGTTGAAACGAGAACTCCTCGTTCCCTGAGGGACTGATTTTATCCATGCTGATGCTGATGCTCTGTGTGGACCCTCTTAAGGGTGTGTACAAGTACTAGTATACTCCTCTGACGATATAAAAGTACGATATTAATCAACGGGTGAAAATGGATAAATGAAAAGTCACGGGCTAAATAACTTGATGAGATGGCTTCTGTCAAAAAGTGATATAACATCACGTCTTCGCTTGTTAACTGCTATACTTCGGGGTAAGGGGAGCTAAGACCAGCTAGAGTGGCAAGGGTGTTAGAGAGACCAGGATGTTAGAGGCAAAAGCGCAATGTCCAATTTTCAGACAAAGGACTTGCCATCTCAATCACACTAAAAAACACCAACGAGTTGATTTGCTCCGATTGGCACCAATGTCTACACCTAGCTTCTTCAAGTTCTGAACGCTCAGAAGAGACGTTCAAGAAAGCAGGGTACTCGAAATAAAGAGGAAAGACCCGATACGGTAGTAATATTGCTCAATAACACTGTTTACAGTCCGTTGCTCCAACACTAAGGTCAGCGAAAAACCTGGCATCTCATTGACCTATACTATATACTGTACCCGCCGGCATGATACTGTACCCGCCGGCATGACCCACCCCCCAAGCTCTGAGTAATTTGGAATATATTGGCACCATCTATCGACAGATATCAACACGGAAAAGCTGCTATGAACCTGAGTGTTGTAAAATCCAGCGTTCTTTTCACAGAATATTTCAAGATAATCGGGGTTCTATTTTCACTTAGGGGTGCAAGTCGTGGCCACGGGTACATTAATCATAAGGAAGCTTGGCCAGAGAAGATTCATGCATAGAACACGGTACCGGTATAATGGGTATATGAACGTCCATATTTTATCCATCTTTAGCCTAGTCTCTGTCTTTAGGCCATTCCATCCATAGCACTCCTGACATCTGATTCTGTGAGACCATAGCATCGGGGATATACTCTTCACCACATTCTCATACCTTCTGAGACCTGACTGCCAAAGATGTGCGGAAAGATAAACCTGGAATTGCATTAGATATGCTGTGCTCAACAAATAACTTCGTAAGGATAATTTGTAACTAGGAAGTATCTTAATAATGTTCTCATCGCTTAATAACTGTCGATAACACATGTTGGACCGTCCGTGGCTTCAGGTTTTCAACCCACTCGAGCTCATCGTCCAAATGGTGACATGATAAGTCTTTGCATAGAAATGCTCTGACGAAATCCCCCATGCGTCATTCTAATTCCGACAGATGTTTTTCAAGTCATCAACGTTGATACTCCCGTTTTTTGTCTGATCGTGAATGTAGTACTTGTATCAGAAAATTCAGCATTAGATATTCCATTCCACGATAGAAATTCAATAAAGAAAAGTAGTACTCAGAACACACAGGGACAACATAAATGAGGACTGAGAGGAGTGGTTAAAAGAGAGGTAGAGTACCGGTACCGGTACAAGTACCAATTTCTGTCTCATTCTAGCGTGCTCACTGAAGATATAATAAGAAAACTTCAAGATGCTTAACCACAGACTTAAGTGACCATTAGAGCAAATATAACTCTGCTTGACGTCTTTAGTATCTTTCCATGTTCTTTTTCAACTTTTATTCGCCAACATAGGACTTTTCTCTACCGGTACCCAGATTTTCCTAGTTATAATGTTGATGCTCACAGAAGAGAGAGATAGGAGGCTGTTTCCAACGCCACAAACATCCATAAGGTTGAACATTACCACCAACAAGTCTTTTTGACCGTTAAACTAACTTCCATTCTCCCCATTTCATCTTTCTTCCTCTAGGTATCGAGATATCCGTACGACTACATACTAAGCCCCTTCTATGGGGTCGATAGAAGAGAGGAATACACAGTAGCGGTGAATACCAGCAACAGGAGAAGCTATGAACTTCATAATGGCAGCCTTGAATACATTTTATTCTTCTTATTTTACCACTTTTTAGCTTCTCTTCATCAGATGAATGGGTTATGACCAAGCCTAGACGAGTCTTCAATTTAATTGCGAACAGAGCAGAGAGAAATACAGTGAGGATTATATCAAGGAAAGGAAGAAGGGTTCAAGTATCTAATACAAGTTACTTGAAACGTCCTGGGCCTTTAATCCACTTTGTTTCAACTTCCTTCCTTCTTTTGAAAGTGTGCCTCAACCATGCTTCGGTCTTTCATCTTTGATGGCTACAAAATAGGGAGCAATACTCCTGAAATATAAGCTGAAGACATGAATAAGCTACGAATCAATAGGCATAGGCCCTTACTACATGTTATTACTGGCATTTTGTTCCTGTGTTCAATTTTTTCGTGCTATTCTCTAAATCCCCAATCGTGACTGTTGTCCTTTGTCCATGATTAGTTGCAGAAGAGTTAAACATGATAGTAATCTGTAATATCTGCATATATTTGTATCTATACATGCTTTAGAAGCATTCAAAAATGTCACACGCAACTTATCTATTTCCTTCCAACTTTCCACATCTTCCATCCAATTTATATCTACGCCCACGTCCCTTCTTGACATCTTGCTGACGACAATTGGAGATATATAGCAGTGATAGATACCAGGATCAACATGAAGTAAGTAACTGAAGAGTAATAACAATATTAATGCTCTCAGCTTTTTTAAACGGTTGATTCCATCTTTTTGTTGCCATTAAATGTGTTATTCTTGCACGTACATTTTATCCGTAACATTGTCGACTGGGTAGAGAGAAGTTTAGACATAGGAGCGTACCAAGAACAAGAAGAAATTGCTCATTGCTCACTAAACGCTCGTAGTAACGTTCTGGATCTGTTTTTCCTCTCAATTTCATCTTTTATTCTGCCACTTATCAAGTGGTACCATTTGTGTATTTTGGTCAGTCAATTGATACTTACAAGAGAGAGACATACTGCTAAGACAATGGACAATGTACCAGAACCTTGAAAGAGATTGTTTATCGGCTATGATGAGCTATTAAAACCGTTATAAACTACCTTTTACACTTCCTTATAGGTTTTTCACCTCAAAATGTCAAGTTATCTCTGCCAATGAAATTTGTTGCATTCAGAATGGGGGGAAATTTCGCAAAGATCGTACTGTGGGCAACCAAAAGCGGTCTTTTCCAAATGATCATGATTAAAAAGTGTAATGAACTTCTTATTATTCTCAATTTCAGATTTGTTTGCTTTTCAATCGACTTCTTCCTGTCGTACCAATTGAGAGCCTACCCCAAGCTGGCTGACATGACGAAGATATTCAGTAGGTCGGATACCACAATATAAAAGAGGCAGTTATTCATGTTTCCATAGCTACGTTAAGCATCATAAGCGTTTGATAAAACCTATCTTCAGCTTTCCTTCATCAATTCATCGAGTTATTACAGGCAAGATTTATGTCTCATTAAGAATTTCCACTGAAAAGGGAAAATCGAGCGTGAGTATGTTTAAACCAGAAATAAAACTGTCAAATTGCATCACAATAGCTAGCTTTATGTAGTCAGTAACTTCTAATGTTTTATTTCAGCTTTTATTCGCCAACTAACCGACTTTTCGCCCCACTTTTTTTTTGCTAATCTTGATGATCGCACAAGAGAGAGATATTAAACAGTATGAGACGGTGGATACTGTACATCCAGAAGTTAGAAACAACCAACTTTCAGTCTGTCTAATTATGCAAATCTTCTTATATTTCTTCATTTCAGCTTTTTCCTTTAAGTACTGAGATATTCCTATGGCTGGATGTTGTCTCTGGTAATGTGAGTTTGACAGAAGACAGAAATACACCGCGGTGGTAAAAATGTGTCATGAGCGGCACAATAGCAGTTGTAAAAACATTCGACCTTCTTATCTTAATTCATTTCAGCTTTTCTTTGTCAGTTAATCGAGTTATCCCTAGCCTGGATATGTCTCTCTATCAAGTTGTGACCAGAACACAGTGAAATACAGAAAGGGTATATACTAAGGAGATGAAGAAGTGCTCTGGTATCTGAAACCTGTCACCTTAAGCGTCTTGTGCATTTATTTTACTTGATTTTAACTTCCTTTCTTTGATTCATAAAGTAGTATCAACCACGCTTTGGCCTCTCTTTTCTGATACTTACGAAACAGAGAGCATTGCTACTGGTTTATAAGCTGGATACATTAATAAGCTACCATTTTCCATTTATTAGCCCCTAGCTATGATTATAAGCAGTCTTCCATACTACTTTTCATCTTTTATCTTGATGCTATCAGAATTTTAAAATATGACTGTTGTCTCTTATCCCACAATGTTTTGTAACTGAGGTAAATGTAGGCAGTAATGTGTAATAGCTACACAGGATAGTAGTAATTCATGTTATATGATTTATCTAGAATGTACCAAGCACTCTATTCTATCTCATTTCAGCTTTCCACATCTTATATCCAAATTATCCCCACGCCTAAATCCTATCTTCACATCTTGCTGAAGACAAACAGAGATATAAAGTAGTAATGGATGTCAGAAACGGCAAGGAGTAATAAAATTGTAATAAATAAGCATTATGGATGTCCAAAGTGTCCCATACCACTCTCTTTTATCCTTCTATTGTCATTCCAAGCGTTATTACTGCACATACATTAATTCTTTATCACGTTGATGACATACCACAGAGGAATATTGATATAGCAACACACCAAGAACAAGAAGAAGCTCTTAAATGCCTACTAGTAGCTCTCAAAAATGTCCTGGGGCTCTTATTCTTCTCAATTTCTGCATTTGATCTGCAACTTATCGAGTTGTACCAATTGTGCATTCTGGTCTGTCAATCGATGCATATAAATTAGAGATACATTGCTGAGACAATGTACAAGAGACAGGAATAAGATGTTGTTTGTTAGATCCAATTAGCCATCCAAGCAGGTACCTGACACTTTTAGGCGTCATTACAGCTTTTAATTCTCGTTTAATCCTGTTCTTCCAGCCCATGATTTTTAATGAATTACGAAGCAATTACGGTAAGCAGAAGATGTTTTTCACCCAGCAGTCATCTAAATAAGCTCCTTGTGTCTCTTATTCTGTTCAATACATCTTTTACTATGCTACTAAGTCGAATTATCGCTGTGCCAGAATTGCGTGTCTCCCCCATGGAGACATAGAACATAGATAAACGGTGTGAATAAGTTCCAACAACGACAAGAGATAGTAAATTACATATCACCAGTTATAATTAGTGTTTGGAGCCTCTCATATTTTCTTCTACCAACTTTCTTTGCTCACTAATCGAGTTATGCCAGGCAATAGTTTTGTCATCCACTTCAATGCTCGCTGAAAAAGCGTATTGTTGGCATCAGCAAGTTAAAACAGCAAACAAAAGCTGCTATCCGTTCAATATTAGCCGTCTAAACATTCTTAGACTCTTCCCATATTAAATTGCAACTTTTATGCTCCAGTGAATCGAGTTACCCCCTATGCCTTATTGCCAAATAATCGTTGATACACAAGGAGGGATAAATAAGACAGCAATATAAGCTAAATTCAACCAAGAAGTTGTTGTCGAATTATACATATTAGAGAATAATTAATAGCATTAGGAACCACAACTTGTTTTTTAACTATTTCACCTTTCATTCTTCCCTTTATCAAGCTATGTGAACTCTCGACTTGTGACGCTCTCTGACAAGATATCACTATTACAACTAAATATTCTAGTTGGAATATAGAATGACCATATGCTCACTCTTACTTTAACAAGGGTTTTGGTTTTCTTGTTCTTCTGTTATTCCGTTTGTGTCCACTAGTTGAACGACTCAATCCTCTATCTGCAGTGGTGTTATCCAACGAGGTATACAAATCGTACATGACACTATCCATCTCTAAACGTCGATCAGTCGAGTTATGTTTGCTTAATAAACGTTCTGAGAGTCTCGTACTATTTATTTTCATCTTTTCTTCATCGATTTAACCAGTCATCCCTAATCCTGCTTACGTCCGTCCTTTGAGTTGTGAACAGAACAGCATAAACGAACTATTTGGATATACCAGAGACAACAACAGCTCACAAATATTTATTGCAACTCACAAATTATATCTTTGACCTCTTTTATTTCTTAGTTTCAGCTTATATTTCTCCAAGTTCCGACTTGTTCTCTGCACATGTTAGGCTCTCCATGTGCGATACTTATAGCGGAGACAATTGTAGCAAAAATCAATAGATTAAGCCTCCAAGTATGGTACATCTCGCAAATGGTGCTGAATCGATTCGTGAATACTCGGTCTTCTTTCATTCCAACTTATCTTTGCTACCAAACGGACTTCTAATTTCTGAGCTCGCCTCTCAATGTTGGATGCTTACGTCATAGGAGTAAATATAGCAGTTGTGAATTCCAGCAACAAATTCAGATTTAAATTACTCAATACAGACTTATTGACCGTCCTGAAAGTTCTATCTTACATTGTAGTTCTTTAGCTCTACTTTCTTCATTAACCGAAGATATTATACAGGCGAATTGAACACATGAAAGTTGCAGACAGAACGAGATGAGATACACGTGTATTGTATACTAATAACGAGAAGAGTCTCCAAACACCCACTGCTACCTATTAGAAGTTGCTTCAACTTGTTCTATTTCTTCAATTCAGTTTTCTAACTTCGTTTTGAGACGTTGTTTTGATCATGGTCTGGCCTCCTAGGCTGATGCCCCCAAAACAGAGGGAACTACCATGAAAACATACACGAGCAACAGGAGAAGCTTTAAAGTACCTATTATGAGTTCTCAAGACTATATCTGGACATTTTTTCTCATTGTTAACAGCTTTTATTCTTTATTTTCTCGAGCCAAACAGACCCAGGATATCTGCCCCATCAATGTAACCAAAGCATGGTTAATACAACTTGCTAAAAGATGAAAGAAAGCTGATAATAAGAAGATTAGAAAGCTTAGGACGTTTAGAAACGCCATTAGTTGATAGTATGTCTCTTTCACTTGTGTTCCGTTTAAGTATTCATGTATTGCGCACTTCTGGCAACACCTCTGGTTGACTCAGAAGGGATAATCTGATTAATGGCAAAGAAAAGTTGAAATCGGTTAAGATTAGCAATTAGAGATATTTATTCAGCTAGTGTTGTGTAGCAGAATACCTCCTTTCTGGCTTTTATATGCCACTACTGTATTTTTGTCTTCTGTCAACTTCACATATTGAGCATGGAATGTAGGTGTAGAAATGCTATAAATATAAGAAGAAAAGCGGAAAATAAGTGATATAGGATCTTCATAACGTTAATAATAACTGAAATTTGATACTTATCAACCTAGATATTTCTGGCTAACAATGCAGTCTCATTTCCCTCTCTTTTGTGAGCATCGAGATAACAAGTAAACTCAAGTGCACGGATAAGCTGATATTACCATATAAAAAGCTGAAATGTAACGTGAGAAGATACTATACATGTCAAAAATGTTATATTCGAGTGAATAACCACTTCTTGTTGTGGTTTAACTGTGCTGATACTTCATTCAACTCCAGGCTGTGAGCATCTAAGGTGAGACAAAAACCGTGAGCTGGCTCAACTCGATTTATTTAAGAAGGAAAGCTGAAAGAGGGGAATATAAAAGGGTTCTGACGTTTTCCATTTCTATCTGAATACAATTAACTACGTCTCATTGTTGCCGGTTTAGTTCTTACTGTATGTCTCTCTTTTGTTTGTCAGCAAGGAAAAGATCGGAAATCAGGGTCATGAATACGTCGATTGATTAGCGAGTAAAGCAGAATTTAAGTAAGAAAAGAGGCTCAGGATATTTTATTTAGTTCAATTCTGTGAAATATATCTCTTTTAGTTGCCCTAATAACTTATTCTGCTTTTTTCACCTCTGTTCTGTATGAACCAGGTAGCCACCAAACATCTTGGCTTTGAAAATTTGATAATTGGAGAATAAAAGCTGTAGAGAAGTTCAATAAGTAGCTCATAACAGCGTGATCAGCTGACATTAAGTAGTTGACAGCTCATTCATATCTCTGACTTCTTTTTATTCTATATTCATCTCTACTAAGTAAGCATCAAACGAAAGACCAAGATAAGCGCTCGACAAATTGGTACCTCAGAGCAAATATGAAGGGCATAACTGACAAGGGCAATTAGTGGTAGCTTGTTGCTACTTATTGCTAAAAAACTATTTCTAAATGTTCCAGGCAGCTATGATTCTTGATTATTTCCCTATTCAGTACGCAGCATGTAAGAAGATGAAACTAAGACGTATTGACAAATCGATTTTTGAGGCATAAAAGTTGAATGTGGCTATGTTAAAAAGCTCATAATGTTCTTTTAGGTCATAGTACGTGGTTGACCATCTCTTGTTGTTTCTGGATATCATATTTACCGTGCTTTTCTCTTTATGTGAGCGTCGTGCAGGACAAGTAGAAAAACGGTACCGGTATGTGATTCGACTAACTAATGAATAAAGATACAAACAAGCAAAAGAAGATACTGGTGAATAATTCTGGGCTACAATTATATTGTTACCAAGTTACATTGATTTCAGAAAATATATGAAAGGTGCAATTCATCTATAGACCACATCTTAGCTGTTGGATTATCTCGGTAAGTCGAACAGCAAAAGGGCAAATGACGTAAAATGAGAGGCGAAGGACATCGAAGTACTGTTATAATGTTGCTTAACTCGTATTGCTGTCGCCTGTATATTATATCTGCTCTATGTCTCTCTGTTCTATAGTCACGGGTAAAATGGCAAAACTCAGGATTAAGTAATACTCGAATACCTGTAAAAAAAAGTTGATTTCAGGTAGTATAAGAGTCTTTTGACGTTCAATTACTCGTTTAGTACATATATGAACATTCTTTTGATGTCAGTGAGGTAAAATCTAATCATTTACTCTCTGTCAGTATCTCATACAGGGAGACCAAATGCAAGCATAGTGGATAACTCGAAGAAACGACAAATAAAAGCTGAATTCAAGTGTAATAAGAGTACCATTAGATTCAGGACGACTGTTAATATGTGCCAAGCTCCATTGCTCTATATTCATTTCACTAATTCTTCATTCACTTCTGTATTGTATGCATAGGAATGGGCAAGTGTAATGAGTGGGGATAACCTGATAGATTGATGAACAAAAGATATAAACAATCATAACAAGAAAAGAATAACAATATATATGGCTAAAAGTAGATAGCAGACAGCTAATTTATGTTTGTGGTATTTCGTTCTTCAAAGTACTTCCCTTTATCTTGTGAGTATCACAAGGAGAGGCCAGACCATGATTGGAACAACTTGCTTAAATGAGAAAAAAACCTGAATCTAAGACATATAACAAGTCCATGACGTACATTGAGACCATTAGTAGGTTATTGGGTATTTAATCTTTTCTTTAGTTCAGAAATCTCTTGTATTTCTCTCTGTTATGTCTTCAATTTCAATGAGGAAAAATACACCCAGAGGGATATCTTGATATAAAGGGGAAAAAAGTTCAAATGGAATACGATAAAGCATTAAAGACTTTCAAACATTGTTTTGAAGCAATACCAAAAGTTCATGACCTTGTCTTGGATGATGTAGTGCTAGTTGTCACTTTTAGTCGCAATATGCCGTTTTGCTACAAATACCTTTGCTACAAACACCGTACAAGGAGAGGCAAGAATCGTGCATAGATACAATCTTAGATGCTAATTATATACTCTAGTAGCTATTATTGAACTCTTATTGTTTCTGGTATGGAATCATTTGTTTATGTTGTCGTTCACAACTCGATCGAGAGTACAAGTATAAATAATGGGTACCGGTAGGTATAACCGAGAAAATAGATAAAGAAAAGAGGTAATTAAGTGATTTGAAGAGTTAAAGTCGTATAGAAGACTACTACAGCTTTCCACGCCACTCTTGGCTGAGATTAGTAAGTGTGTCAGCTACATTTCCCGCTTCTGTTGTGACAGTACCTCCTAGCCTGCATGTAGGGTTACCACTATACTTACCCTACCTGCTGCACACTATAAAACTTTTACTTACATACTATTAATTGATCATCTTATTTTTACATTTCAGTCTTCCAGTAGCTTTTACAGCTCTTACACTGTAGACATATGATTGGAGAGACAAAACTTCTTCGCGATTATAGTCCATTATATCGGAGATATAAGTTAGTATGAAGGCTTACAACTTGTCAGGGAAATATTCAGTGATTATAAGTGAATACGTTTCATCTTGTTACTATATCTAGTAACTTATATTTCATTACTTCTGTCTTTCATGTCAGCTTACATGACATAAAGGACAAAATTTGGCGTAAAGATAACACGATTAGCTGAAGATCCAAATGCTTATTAGGCTGGTCATTTATGAAAGAGCAACTCTTGATAGCTGTAGCTACCTTTTCTACATTTACAACTCTCCCCTCAGTCTGATTGATGGAGAGCCATATATCATCATTGGGTTGGGTAACTTGAAAATTTGAAGTCGGGGATTAATAAAAGGAGAACAGAATGACCTCTCTTACTTCAAAAGCAGATAGTAAGCTCTCAAGCTACACTTCTGGCTACTCTGCTGATTTATTCTGTTCTACCCCCACTCTTAATTCGACATCTTCAATGGACGACTATAACAATCTAAACATCTTGAGGAATAGGGGACTATCACCTGATAGCTACTAGAGCTATGGCCAACTTCTTTAAGTTTCTTCCTTTATACAGGCTAGTTTATCAATAGGCCTAAAGCCCCCATTCTGATACGGATTCAATAATGTGGAGATTACAGAACCCCGGTTTGGTTCTTACGGTCATGAGATGTGCTCTATGGGACTGTTGCGACTGTTGTTGTTACCATATAGATTCAATTCCACTGAATCAACTTTTATTGATTTTTATCCGAGTCTTTTCGGAATATCTTAAAAAAAAAATAGACAGAAACACAAGTGTTAGAATGACAAAAAAGGCAATAATACTATCTCTTATGTATGTTGGTTTCTTGACTCCAGTATCATTCACACATCATTGACTATCTCAAAGATTCATGTATACAGTATCTTGTTGTGACCACCATATGACTATAAAAGGAGATTAGGAAGTGATTATTGAATTAAAAAAAGAAGAAAATGACAACCGTGAAACAAGACTCATCATTCGCTAATAGATGTGCCACGCACTAGCAATACCAGTCATGTTTACAGATTCTTTGTCACCAGGGGACCTTTATTTTATTTTTTATTTTTTGACAACTTTGACCCCCAAGGTTTGGTTCATTTCCTTAGCAGAACTCACTGCATAGATAGCGTACAGAAAAAAGTTCGAACAAAGACAAGAAGAACCTATCAGGGAGAAAGTCTCAGACGCACTGATCAACAGGAACACTCTTAAAATTCACATTTTAACCCTTAACATATACTTATCGCGCCCCAAAGTTGATTAGTAAGCCAAATGGCCTTTTTGAAACATCGCCATCAAGCCCAATACTGGTGTTACAAGGACATCACCTTCACCAATGATGTCCTACTGCCCCGATGCTTCCAACTAAGCAACTGTCTAGCTTCCTACTTTAGTATTCCGAAAATTTCAAAAACCGCACAATTTGTCTGACCCACACCCCATGAAATCTTCGGTTTTTGCCACTTTTGAGCTGGACGAGAAATTCCTATCTCCGTCAATACTGCTCCTACTGATGAGAGAGCAGAATTTTCTTAATGAGAACAGATCACATACCATATTTAAACACTTATATCTGTGACAGCGATAGTGTAATCAGCCCATTCCCACCACCCGTTTTCAGAAAAGGTGAGTTTCGGACTTTTTGAGAAAAATCCAAAATCTCTGATAAGAAAAAGCTTAAACTTTAAAAATCCTGACCAAGGACACAAAGTCCGTCAAGCCAAAGAAAAACGAGAAAAAAAACCGAAAACGGGTAACATGAATCTACAGGACTTCTGAGTGGTATATTTAGATAGCCCCGATCCGCACCATCTCTAATGTGACTCTCATTACGAGTTTTGAGATTTATTTCGGCTGTTGTATCGGAAACAAGTTTTTGCAGATGTACCAATGGCCAGAACTTTGAGCCCCGGCAGCTATTGTACTAAACATGTATATAGTAAAATAGTCCTTGGTATTATGAGTAGAATGATACTATCAGATAGTTTCAGCGAAGCATCTTAGTGCCGTTTTAATGACATGTGATATGAGCAGCTCTCGAAAACCGCTGTTACTTCTTCCATCGACATGATGGAAAACAACTCATGGTATGGGGCTGCTCTCAAAGTCATATAGTATTTGATGACAAGCCTTTTCATATGTTCCCACGGCTTGAGCAGAAGTTCTAGGTGCTATAATCTTCTGGAAAGTCCATTTCTCGCTCACACAGCCTAAATAGATTCCAAAGTCGCAATCCAAGGCGGGTTTCAAGATGGTGCAAGTCGGGGCGACCTCCTGGTACCAGCCTTCTCTGCTGTAACTTGATATAGCTCGTTTTCGCTTTTTTTTATCTCTTTTCTCAGCCAATTGGAGTTTGTGTCCTTGACCAGATATTTTAAGGTTTAGGCTTTTCATTAGCCACATTTTCATTTTTCCCCAAAAAGGCCAAAACAGGACACTTATGAAAACGCATAGTGGGAATAGGGGTGTTCCCGCACAGTTATTTGAAAATTGAATGCAGTACTGCAATTGATAGTGGCAGCTCATCTCAGAACTCTATGTACTTTCTCTGTAGGATGTTTATTGAGCGGGATACCCAACTGTGGTTCTGAGCAAAATCGCCAACAAATTGAAGAACAGACGGGGTATGGGTCAGGCAAAATGAGAGATTTTCAAAATTTTCGTAGTATGCGTCATGGAAGCTCATAATAGCTATCAATCTGATCGGTGTAAAAACAGGAACACGAAGATGCCATCGACGTCCCTCTAGCGTCATTCTGTCGCTTGACGCAGATCGTTGAAAGTTGTGTTTTTGCTTAGGTTAACCACAGAAAAGAGGGCTTATTAGATGTAGAATCGGTTTTTCAGTTTTTCAAAGTGATATTGTCAATCAGTGAGCCTGAGGCATTATCCAGGACTACTTCTTGACCCCTTTCCTAGAACTTTTTCTTTTTCACGTCATTTCTGCAGGGACTTCTTATAAGGTCACCCCTCCAAACCTTGTCAAATGGAGAGGTCAGAAACCCAACATAACATCGTTCGAGCAATAAAATGGATAGGTTTGTCTATGGTGTGTACTTGTAAGCGTCACTTATTAATGATACGTCTTCGCGGTTTTCGCATTTATGAACTCATGGGGTTCACTGAATGATGGGGAATAACTGGACTACTTGACCCGCTTATAACGGATGAAGAAAGAAGGAGATAACCGGATGCATTCAAGCTGTCAAATAGGGCGGGAATTTGGGGGTTCATGTCTCGTAGAGCCTGTTTTTTAGGTTTTCATAGATAGAACACCACAGAACACAGTGCAACGGGTGGGAGACGCAGCAGAATAAAAAATATGACTGTGAGGTTGGTGGCCACAGAAAAAAATTGCAGCACCCAGGATTCTCGTATGGTCTCCCACTACAATACTAACTGGGCTCTCTGGTGCTTGACTATGGCTGATCGGACGGGAAGCCGTATTTTCACCAGGATATGGCCGCAACTTGCATAAAAAGTTGTTGGACCTATTTAGCACGCTACAGAAGCTACGTGACCGCTCATCGTAAGAATAAAAAGATACCTTGTAATGTATCTTGAGAATAGAAATGGAGCCTTGTGACTACGATAGCATTTTCTCATCAGTGCTGGTATGGATCAACAATGTGATTATAAGATTTCTTAAGGTGTAACCATCTGTCAGCATTCTGATATTGTCTGATAGTACTGAGTTTCTGTCAATGAAGCAATAAAGCACAAATGAACTGCAAGAGAAAGTCTAGAATATCGGCTAGGATCACATCGGCCCTTTTTTGATGTTCCAGTTAGTTTTTCCTCCCAATTTTCTTGCCAACTTACCTCTCTCCCAAAGAGGTCTGTCTCGACCACCACTTTTACATGGCAGAAAATGCCCATATGTGAACATAGACTTCATTGGCACTGATTAAGAAGACTGAATAATGCCCTGAAGCGGTTGATCTTGTTTTTGGTGCATCTGTTCGGGTTTTATTCACGTCTCACTTATTTTTGTTACCCCACATTTTGACTTCAAACAGCTCCACAACCCGCATCAGACATCGCAGGACAGAAGTAAACACACCAACCTAGTCGCGGGGCTTCAGACTTTCTCCTGCACCCTTTGTTTCAGTCAAAACTCGTTATTTTTCGAAAATTCGAAAATCTGACATTTCGTCTGACCCATGGTCAGGGAAATTGGCCAAAAACGTCAAAATCTGACTTGCTGACTAAGCACGATTTCGTGAAATAACGGCATTACTGTCTTCTAATCAGCTTTAAATGAAACTTTAGAGTGGTCCGAGTTGAATCATACCAACTCTTTTCATTTTGAAGCTTGTCTTTGTAGTTTTTTCCTCCAACGAAATCGCAAAAAAAATATTTCACCCCTGATTCGGCACTTTTCGGTTTTTTTCATTTTTGGGATTTTACGAAAACCTTATTTCGCCAAAAGTGCTCAAGTTGTGGGAAGTTGAGAAAAAAAATAAAAAAGTCGCATGTCTGGAATATGATGCAAACTTGGTCTAAACTATTCCCCCCGATCTCAGGAGTAAAAATTCACTGTCTGTTACTCGATTTGCAATTTATTTCAGAAGTTCCCATGATTTGAAACTGGCTGTATTGCAAGTGTCTAGAATCGATATCATGGTCTCAATATGCGCTGTAAAGAGAGGCAGATAGGACCAGTCTACTCCTATCGGTAACAGGTGTCCTTTAGTATACATTTTTAGTCTATCACGGGTCTCGGCGCGGAATTGTGGCTGTTCGTACCTTTGGAAAAACTTGTTTTCGAGCATACAGCCGAAATAAACTCCAAAATGGATTCGCAATGCCAGATTGATGATGGCGCGTGTCGGGGCTACCTAGATATACCAGTCTCCAATGTAGTAGCGTCATATTGCCCGTTTTCAGTTTTTTTTCTCGTTTTTCTCCGACTCGTCCGACTTTGTGTCTTTGGCCCCAAATTTAAGGTTTAAGCTTTCTCTTATCATTATTATCGATTTTTTCTCAAAAAGCTCGAAACTCACCTTTTCTGAAAATGTGTGGTAGAAATGGAGTGGTTGCGGCTTCACTACTGGAAATACAAGTGCTCCATCCTACTATACGAAGCTCGCTGATCACAAATATGCTGTCGGGTTTTCTGTAGAAGCAAAAATGGCGGTTATGCAAGATTCTCGTTCAGCTCAAAAGTGCCAAATATTGATAATTTTATGGGGTGTGGGTCATGCGAATTCTGCGATTTTTGAAATTTCCAAAATACTGAAGTTAAAGACTCCAAAAAGGTATCATCAGTATCATTGGAGCTGACTGACTTCAATAATGTATCTGATGTACTTGTGGCACCAGTATTTGGCTTTCTGGAGACATTTTAGAACAGCGGTTTTGATTAGTAATCAACTTTGGGCGGCTGTATATCTACGATTGAACTTGGAAAGAACCTTTTAAAAGTGTCTGTTGTCATCAGCACGTCTGAATCTTTCGCCCTGACAGATTTTCCTTGTCTTTGTTTGAATTTTTTGTTGCATGTTATTTGAGCAGTGAGTTTGGATGAGGCTAAGAACCAACCTTGGCCTTGGGTAATGGAGTTGTAGAAAAAGGGAGAAAAAAAATATGGGAGGAATTGGAAAGGAACCCGAAAGAATACAAGTGGTATACTTGTATTTGCAGTGATACCACGCGACGCAGGGTCCTACGAGAGTTATGTCACCAAGACCGTCTCCTAAGCATGACCCCTCGCAACTTCTGGCAGGAGAGACTTCGGGAGGAAATTCACAGCCTCATATTTTGCAATGATATAGCACCCGAGAGGTACCGATACTGTACAGCGAAACAGGGCTGGTCCTAGGTATATCTCTTAGTATAAGGTCAAGAAGAAAGACTTCTTTCTGTAACAAAAGGCACATTATAGTATTAGACCCCGTATCACTGCACTGTAGGGTGATAAGGCTACACTTGAGGTTGGACGATGACGATAAACAGGGGGGTAACAAGCTGATATTGAAGGTGTCAAAAGTCTCATTACATGTCATAATGCTATTGCGCTGTTCATGCCATATATATATTGCTCAAGTATTACTCAACCAAGCATCAACTAAAAGTCTTATATTGCTTACCTTTTTGACCTGCATAATCAATGCGCTGGGAGTTCATCGCGCCACATGCAACACAGCATTCCATCAATCAATCAACAGCAATAATCATCGCCAGAAGCGGAAAAAAGACTTGAAACGGGTTCATTTGACGTCAACAATGATGATCCAGCCATTGGTCTGACTTCTCCGTTGTTATTTCCGATTTTATTGCCCCAAACTTTGTCTTGATATGAACCCTTCATTCTGCCTGCACAAAAACGACAGAATAATGTGAACATATTCATGAAGTGTGACAGGGCTTCGATTTTGAAGAAACAGCACCACACGGCCGTCCCGAACAGGCAGAGCTTTTTCAGCAGTCTCCACCTTCAATTTTTCGCTCTGGACTTCGGAGACACTACAACTCGACTCATAGCCATGACGATTGCCCCTGAATTCCCTGCCACATCCAAATGATAATAATATTCCACTTGTACAGCATACACGAAAGAGTACGTTGTACTTGTACCGTACTTGTAGTTGAATCAGCTCTATACCTACAAGTAAGACGAAGTTGTCTAATCCTCTGGCGAAAAACCTTGAGTGTTGTTATGAGCCCTGCGACTCCACTACTTGTATAGTGGATTGGATATATCTCGACCGACTCACAAGAGGCCCAAGATCTAGCACAGTTGGGACTTATTATTAAAGATTGAAAGCAATGTTTTCATGCCCCACCTGAATACGAGAGCTACGAGGGTGTGGCAAAATTTGCTGTGTTTTGGCCAGTGAAATTACAGCATCTGAGCCCCATAAGTTGAAGTTGATATCAGAATGATCATCAAGCCAGTATGCCTCTGGTGGAATTACTTTTACCTCACTTTTGTCAATGCTCGACGAAAAAATCCAGACTCTCTATTGTAGTAATGTCCACATGTGGCAAAACCTTCCTCAGTCAGGAAGTCGTAGCCGCCCGAAAACTTCCACACCAGATACTTTGAACAGAAGCAAACACTGCATGCCACAAAGATGAAGATTAGAATACCGATACTTTTACTTCCACACTCCTATATGTTACTATGATGTTTGTTAGTCCCAAAGACTCTTATCTTATGATGCCAAAGACCGCGGTCGCAGGATAACTTGATTAATTGACAAAATAAAGCAAAAGAGAAGACTTAAAAGTTGATCTAGGCTTTAAAACGGTCTATATTGTATGGAAAACCACTTTCTGATATAGTTCGGTGTCTTAAACGCTTCATTTGCGATGTACTGTAAGCATCATTGGATAAGCGGAACGGTGGAACTAGATACATCCAAGAATAAAAGCTGAATATAAAAGAAAGTCGAGATTCTGGACATTTCTGACTGCTAGAGCTAGAAGATTGTCTAGTTGTCACCCATACATGCTATTAGTGAAGTTCTCTCTGTTTGCCATTCAACATGAAACTTAAGCGTAGGATCACATCGATTTATTGGGGAAGGAAACAGTTTTTGAGCACAAAGAGTGGCTTACAACGTTACTACAGACGGCTGATATCTAATTCATCACCTCTTGTTCTGGCTGGTATTCATTATCACCGTATTATCGCATCTCTGTCTGCATTTACAATACGTGAGGGGACTAAATATAGAAGCAAGGATTACTCGATGTATCGAAGTAAAAAAGTTGAATCGGAACAATATAGATGTCTTATAGCATTTCGAATAGCCACAAATTGATAGCAATTCACTTCATATCTTTTATAAATGCTTTTATCGCACTTCTATCCGTTCAGTACAGAGCATGATTAACATGTAACATTTGGTGTATTACTGAGTTGATTTATTGACCAATAAAGGTAGATGTCAAGAGAAAGAAGAGAACAACAATGTTTATATAGGTGATTGTCCACTTATGGTCAGCTGTTGTTGTATTTCTAATATATGACTGCTACTTTTATCTCTTCTCTGTGAAAACCATAGCTTTAAAGAATGGCATGGATTTGTCGAACTCGATAAAATAAAGTAGAAAGCTGACATGTAGTACGAAATGAAGCCCTTGATGCTATTGATAGTAGATAGTATGTGATTAGGTACTTCTCGAAGTTACGGGTGTATTTTTTTCAGTATATCTCCCTGCACTGTAAAAAAGTTTGAGAGACATGTAGAAGTACCGATAAATTGGTTAATGACAGAAAAAAGCTGAAATAATGTAGAGTACGACATTCACAACGTTTGCAGTAGTTCATAGTATGTGATAGACTACTCTGTTCCTTTTTTTTTGTGGATTATACGTTGAAATGTCGTATTCTCAAATTATTTTTACCGTTATTGTAATTCGATTTATGTATGCCTGCTTGTGGACCCCCTCTTCAGAGGTTGACGAGGCGGTGCAACGACCGCTAAAATTGCAGTAAAAGCCAGAAGTAGGCATATATATACGTCTGGCTAATATTAACATCGCAGCACACTTATATTACTTTACTTCATCTTTTCACGGTAGTTATTCGAGTTTTCCATGTGCCTGTTTTTACCTTTCCAATAGTGCCTACATAACAGAGAGATAAATAGGATCAGATTGATACGAAATAAGCAAGTAGATCTTTGTAGCCACTTTATTCTTCTTACCTTTTCATCTTTCGCATGAGCAATTTTCTTATATGAGTCAACGATGTATACTTACCTACGAAATGGAGATGCATTTTTTGCAGGACTCGTAATGATTCGACATATAGAGGAGAAAAAGTTGAAATGAAGTGATTAGAGTTGATATCAGCTCTACTGGTGTTTTGAAGCTGTACGTTTAGTAATTTTTGGAAAGGTTTGGCGAATATTAATCCCTTATTTGGGCTTCCAGTGTGATTCAACTGTAGCAGTAAAACGAGACAAGGGGAAAGTCAATTAATTGATGAATAAAAGGTGAAATGATACTTATAAATGCTATTGAGACGCTATAAAACCCTCTAGTATGCTATATATATGTTCTGGATACAGTTGATGCATGTTCTTGCTATACTAATCGTTTGTCTGTAGGACCCATTCACGGAGACATATCATGGCTAAAGTAATTCGATTAGGTGAAAGAGAAAAGATGAAACTAGGTAGTGCAAAGTGCCCGTCGGCTTACCACTAGATTACTATACGTAATTGGCAGCTTCTAGTTGCCACTGTTTATCTTTAATACGTTCGAACACTCTGTTATGTCTGTATATTTGGGGGACATACGAACTGCATATTGTTAGGTCGGTGAAATAACGAAAAAGATAGAAGTTAGAGTAGGAAAACCTTCGCAAGACCTCCTTATGTCTAGCAATGTTCACTATGTACTATCTTTATAGCCTTGGGTAGCTTTTATTCCGGTATTAGCTCTGATCTGTAAACATCAGGATGGGAGACCGAAATCAGGTTAGGGAAATTTGAGAAATAGAGATATAAAAGTTGAATGGAACTAAAAGAAGAGAACAATAATGATGCTCCTAGGCTTATTATGAGAATAGTCAGCTTTTTCACATCTGAAATGTAAATTTACACAGTATGCTCATGTTATGTACCGGTGCCGATACGTCCGTCCTCGTATGTATCACTTGTGGAAGCCGATACCATGATTTGAAGATATGATAGATGATGAATTTAAGAAGAAATCAAGCACTTGAGAGAGTTGAAAGAATACCGTAGAGATAATGGTATATGGCCGATCACTTCTTCTTGTTCTCAGCAGTTCAAATATCTACATTCTAGATATGTTCATTCTGGATGTTCTGTCAGTAACGTAAATGTGGAATAAAAGCTGATTCAAGGTAATATAAGACAGTTAGGACAGTAATTACGACTCCGGAGCAAAGCTGAATATCTCTACTGTAACTGAAGGTTCAATAGAGCTTCAGTTTTTCCTTCTTTCAAGTCTGTGGTGAAGGTTATAAGTGCGTGCTGCTTTGAAAAACTCCTTTAATGAAACAGTAACATAAAATAAAAAATGGCACAAGTGAAAACTGACATCTGTTTGTAGTGGGGGAAGGTGCCAATCATTCATCTCTCTTCATCTGATCTTATCATCGTCAGCTTCTTGAGTCATACCAAACCAAAAATGCCGATCTATCTGATACCCACGTTAATGAGGGATGCGTTCAAAAAATTAACATACTAACGGTAACTGTAGGGTGTGGTACCTTTTCTGTTTTTCAATCCGTTCTGAGTAATTACTCTTTCTTCCTTTCAGCTCTACATGTGTGAATAGTCGAGTGTTCCTATACTGACATATCCCTACATTTAAGCTGTTGACAGAACAGGGAGAAACATACAACTAAAACATACTAGAACCACACGCTAACGGTTAATATGTTACTAATATCAATAAGTACCGTTTACTGTTTTCACCTTTCTTCATCCCAGCTTTTATCCTCCAATTCATCAGGTTGTACCAGTCTTTACTACCGGTACCGGTACTAATAGTTGTCCCTGCTATGATGCCCACAGAGGTAGGTTATATAAAGCTGCAACAATTACCATCAGCAGCCAGAAGCAATTTCTGCACTACAGAGGCTACGTAAACATTTTGAGTGTTTTGTTTTACTCTGTTTCAGCTTATCTTACTCTTTAAGAGGGTCTTCTCAGGTTCTGAGTTTGAATCTCATGATCCTATGCGCAGGGAGTAGGATAATACCACTGTAATATAAGCCAATCAGAAGAAGAAATACTAAAACACAGGTACTCAGCTACAATGGCTTTATATTTTACATTTTTGTACTATGTTTCATCTTTTAATCGCCTTTTAGTCGATCTTTTCTGGTGCTTAGGTTTCGTATTTCCCTCAATGTTGCTCTTAAAACAGAGAATAATACAATATTAAACACTAGAAGCAGCCATAGAGGCAACAACATGTACTATTAAACAGTGAAAGCATCTCTTAAGTCTTATCTTTCTCTATTTCACCTTTTGTTCTTCAACTGATCAGTTTCATTTCGGTTTACTAAAAAGAGCGAGAGTATGACTACAAAAGATCATTGAAGCGACAAGAAGTTCTTGGAGCTTTACCAGTATCATAAGTTAACACCATGAGCTTCTTATCATTCTTCAAATCAACTTATGTTCTTCGATTCATCGAGTTATCCCATTTCCATGTCATTACCTGACTCCTACAAACAAGAAAAACGTAGCAGTAATACGGACTCAGTGCTAAAAAAGGTGGCCAGTCGCACAAGACAGTGTAGCTATACACCCCCAGCATCTTATAATGCTTCATTTCAACTTTTCCCGTTAGTTAATCGGGATCGCCTGAGGTCAGAGTTTCGCCCTGCATGCTCCAAATATTAGCAGAAGAGGTAAACGGGTAGAAATACACACTACTGCTAGCAAAGAGTTGTTGTTTAGCTAGTACTAGACTATAGAACGTTCTGGGACTTTCGGATAACTTCATTTCACCTTTTATTCTCCCTTTAATCGACTTCTCCGTGTGCCCAAGAATTGTCTCTTCTCTAGATGCCGACAGAACAGAGAGAAATACTGCAATAAAGCATACCAACAACAGAAAGAATATAGTATGAAACTCATTAACAACCTTACTACATACTTAGAAGCTCTTTTTGCGCACTATTATCTTTTGTTCTTCAATTGATCTAACCCAACCCTAGATGCTTACAAAATCTAGCAAATGTGGAAGTCACCGAATATGTCCCCAAAAGATAATATGTGAAGCAATAGACGCTTATAGGACCTCAGCGGGCTCTACGAGTTGCTACCAATAAGTCTCAGAGTCTCCATTATGATTTGATCCCCCAACAGTCGGTATTACTAATGTAACCTATTTGTCTTGAACTAAGACATAATAAAGATTATCATCTTTCGAAGGATAAGTACGGTAGGAAAGTAAAAACTGTTTTTAGACGCTCAAATCTTAACTCAAGCAGCTTCTGTTGCCTTATTGTTTGTTGGATTTCCAGTTACCACTGTGTTCTCCAGGAGAGCATAATGTGTGATCACCGTTATTCGCCCAAAAGGCTCAAATTCTTATTTGGGAGCTGGAATAGTTTATGGAAGTCATTATTTGAGCGCTATTAAGCTCTCAGTTATATTATTCTTTCATCTCCACTGTTCATACATATTCGGTCAATCTGTATGAACGAATGTACAGGTGTAAGGATAAGTGGACTCATTAACAATTAAAAGAAGAAACGAAGAGATAAAAGTAGTTTACGATGTTCAAAACTGATGAATACTCCTCATCAAGTACTTTTTGTTGTCTTCAGTAAGTTTTGAACATACAATAGCCCCTGTACAATAAGCATCAATTATCATGGGTCAGGATGACATGAGAGGTTGATGAATAAAAGTTGTATAGAAGTACAGCAAGTAGCTAGTCGCAGGTCAGATGACTAATAGTAGAGAATTGACAACTCTTCCACACCTCTGGATTGCTAGGTCTACATTTCTGACCGTTTGTGAGCATCTTCCGGAGTACCATAAAAACGACTGGTAAAACTCGGGAAGTGGAAGAGAAAAAGGTGAATAGAAGATAGATAATTGGTCTGAGACGCTATGAGTAGCTATCAGTGAGTAGTTCGTCACTCCACCGTATCCCCAGTGTGTAAATATACGTTGTTTTACTAGCAACTAAACGGAGAGGCAAAATGCACACGTAGTTACAACTTCATAGAATGCAATAATAAGATGAAATCAAGGAATATGAAAGCTCCAAGGGTTTTGAACCGCTGCAAATGTACACATGACAGCCTTTATGAGTGGCTGGTACTCATTACTACTCTATCTCCTGGTATGACACTTGGATGGTGAGACAAAATGTTGGCGTAGGGGTAAACTTGAATATGAAAAAGCTGAGAAGAAGTAAAAGAAGAACTTTAAGACATCAGCCTAGCTATCATTGTACGATTGACTGCTTTTGGTGGTTCTCAGAAAATACTATAAGCATATTTCATCTCTTGTGTGCGCAAGTGGGGAAGACAAATATACTGACTCGGTAAAAATCGGTTACATTAGAGCAATAAGAACAAATGAAGCAATATTACAAGCTGATAACATTAAGTAGAGTTATTAAAAGATGATAGGGAACTTACCGATATTCACATCATGAATTACTGCTATATTTAGTGTCGTTCTGTGAGCATCAATTTGGGAGATACAATTTAGGCATGGAGGGAAGTCGATCATTTGACCAATAAAACTTGAATTTAGGAAGAATAAGAAGCTAAGGACATATATCAGGTACTAAAAGTTGTATCGACGACTTTTCCTTGTTACGGCAGATTTATTAGAGCTATATGCTCTTCATATGTCAGCACTGTTGTAGGGTGGGCATAACCTGGGTTTCAGATAACTCTCTTTATGGAGAAAGAAAGTAGACAAGAAGTGTAATAAGAGGCTCATAACCTGAATCAGACCGGAATTGTGTCATTTGATTCTCCTGATTGTGACTGGCCACCTTTTTTATGCTACATTCCTCTCTGTTGAGTTACCACATGGGTCAAATGACGACCAACGGAATGGGAAATCGATTACATAGCAAGAAAATAGTGACATAAAGTGAAAAACGCCACTTGAAACTTTTTGACAGCCACTTTTATTCAAATGTATTCTTTCTGTTGTTTTTTAGACAATATATTGCTTGATTTTCCCTATTCTGTAAGCATCATAGATGAGTGAGAAATACTGGTCCGGTGTGGCTCAACTAATTGAGAACTATGAGGCCAAATTAAGAAGGATAGGAATCTGATGGCACTTGAAACGGCTATATGTAGGTTTCCCACAACTCACCTTTGACCCTGTCTTATTTTAACACTATATTTCTCTTTTCCGACACCAGGCTATTAATAGAGACAGCAGGGTGTTGACGTATTAGAGGGTAGAAGACGACACGATGTAGCCAGAGATATTGAAAATAGTTAATAGGTCTACTATGTACATCTCCCAGTACTTTTACTCTTTGCTAAGTTCTATTTCTGTTGCATTAACTTGCTTCTTTGAGCGTAGTAGTAGGAGATGAGACAAAACAGACCATGGGAAAACTACGAATTGAGAGAGAAAAGCAGAAATAGAATGGTTTAAGAAGGTAATGACGTTCATAACAGCTAGTAATAGATATTTGTAAGCTTGTAATTATCATTGAAAAGTTTTCAGATGTATTCTAATATGAAAGCATCATAGCTGGACAGGAAAGTCAGGCCTTGGGGTAACTGGAATAAATGACGAAAAAAGCTGAAACCAAGGTGGGTAAGAAGCTCGTAACGTTTTTATAGACACTAGCTGTCTGGATAGCTATCTTTTGTTGTTTAAGGATGTTCTTATCACTTCATTTGTCCCTTTCTGTAAGATCGTGCGCGGATGGGAAGACAACACTGGATGTAAAGATAAGTTGAATAATGAAGAAGAAAAGATGGAAAGAAGTAAGATAAGATAAAATTGACAGCTATATAGTCACAGCTATACACTTTTCAACTCTTTGCTACTGCCAAAGAGTTAATAGAGCCTCACAACATCTCTACAAGTACATGTCAGAACTGGCTTGTGGGGAGGCCCTTCGTGGCTGGGAAATCTCATTTTGTGAAGCAGGGGATCTAGACATGAGGTAGAAAGAACGTTTACCAATATATAACCAGCCTATAATCTACGAAGAACAACTTCTGATTGCAGTCAACATTTACTACTGCTACCTTTACCACAGTTCTGTAGTCGTCATAAACCAAAGACTGGTATTTCTTATTGAATTGAAGAGGAAAAGCTACCAAAGAATACTTCCACGAGACCTTACCTGTTTTTTTTTTTCTGCTGTAGTACGTATTCCAGTACTTCTTGTTGTTGCTAGTTTATATTGCTACAAGTAGTGTGCTTTTCTATTACGTAAGCACCTCACGAAATGCATGGACCTGGAAAACCAAAGAAGGAAAGCTGTAATAGAGATAGATCAGAAGATAAGAGTGTGGCTAATAGCTACTAGTAGGGGAAAACCCATCTCTTGATGTCCCAAATAAGTACTACTATCGAAAATACTATCGAAAATCTTGATATCTGATATTAGGACGAAGAGACAGGTTACATGCCTGGGTATAACCCGACCAAACTGATGAATAAAACTTGAAATGAAGTGATTTGAAGCTCTTAAAACGTTTTATAAGCTACTATTTTGCGATTAAAAACTCTCTACTACTTCTGACATGTAATACTGCTCTGTTTTCCCTTTTCTGTGAACACCTCATGTGAAGGGGCTACTCTCAAGCTGGGACAACTCGACCAAATAGCAAATAGAAGCTGAAATGAATAGGAAGAAGTGCTCAGAACGTTTCTATGGTTAGGACAGTGAGATATGCCACATTTTTGTTACTGTTGATAAGTTTTATGCTACATTTACCTCTTCTGCAGGTATGGTATTGTGAGTCAAATATCATCACAAGATTCAAGTTCTGCGAGATAGAAGTTGAAATTGAGAGCAGAAATAATTCAATAATGTTATTTATAGCTTCTAGTAGAGAGTTATTCATTTCTTGCTATCTCCAATGAGTTTTTTTTACTGTATATTTCCCTGTTCTGCGAGCTTGGTAGATGAGACAGAATCCAGGTGTAAGGACAACTGGAATAAATGATAGGGAAAAGCTGAAATGAGATAGACAGAAGTGCTCGTGACAGCTCTAAAGACCATGGGCGGACAAGGTTCAGCTTAATGATATCTCTGGCTTATTGTATTGTTGTATTTCTCCTTGTCGTGTGGGCATCAACGATGGAAAGAAAACCAGGCGGGGAAACAAGTAGATATTTTAAGGAATAAACACTGTGTGAAAATAGAAGGAGAGACCAGAAGCATTGAAAAGGGTTATAGCATGTGAGACTCTACTCTTTATTTGATTTTGGGAGATATCCCTATGTGATTGATCTCTGTTCTGAAGGCACCGAAGAGAAATGGGATCAGGACTTGGGATGAGTCGTTTAGATGAGGAAAGAAAGCTAAGAATGGCTAATATAAAAAGTTCATAAAGTTTTTCAAGGCTGTTAGTACGTACTTGTAGTTAAACATCTCTTGTCGTTTATGGTATTAATTGCTACCGTAAATTCCTGCACTCCCCTATCTGAGAAAAACACACAATCCCCGTCCCAAGGATAAGTCCCTTGGACTTCAAGTAAAAGCAGAAAATCAATTGGACGAGAAAACTAATATCTTTTAGCAAGAGAATTTCTGTTACATCGACAGCTTTTGGCCACCCCAGTATATACAGGTACGTATTACTGTTGCATTTACTTCTGTTCAGTAAGCATATTTTTTTTTTTTTTTTCTATTACATTCAATTGATTATAACTTCACATTGTAAGAGTAACCTTTGAATTGAATGTATTTTTCAACAAGTTTTACACGCTAATCACGTCTAGAAAAAAGATTCATTTTGCCTTGTGGTTACAGGTTCTGATGGATGATACGTGTTGTGTCAGGTGCCAAGCATATAAAATCATGGACTGGGTTAACGTGCGAAATTGAAGACAATAAGCTGAAAAGAAGTACAATAACTACTTAGTAATGACTATTATAGCCAACAGCAGCGCTATATGATAGCATATTGAAGTATCCAATATATTTGTCAGCTGTATTCCTCTCTGATGACAGCATTGCTTGGAATGACCATTGTTGAGTGAAAGAATAAAAGGTGATAAGAAGAACTATGAGAGGCTTTCATTACACTGAGAAACTCTCATCACGTACTTTGCAGCTTAGTCTTGCTTTATTATGTTCTATTCTTGTATTGATGTCTCGCTCTGTCATCAGCATACTGGAGAGACAACATGTAACATACGGTACTGGTAGGTATAACTCGATAGAATGACTATAAAAAGAACAGCTTAACTAGCAGAAGGCGCTGATGGTGCTTAAAAGGCTACAATTGTTCAACTGATAACTTAGTTCTGTAGCTAGCACCCATGAATGATCTATATTTCACGTCTTTGTCAACTTCTTGGTCGGGACTCCAAACTTGGGTATCCAGAAACTCGTGTAAATAGTGAATAAAAGCTGGATTGAAGCAAGAGAAGTTGTTTGTTATATTGATACGTGTACAATAGTAACAAAACGGTACTTGAATACCACTTTTCTCCAAATGTAGGTCAATGGGTGATGGGAAAACGTTTAGGAGTTGGAATAACTCGATTAGTTGAGGAAGAAAAGCTGAAATATAAAGGGAAAAATAGCTAATTTTGCTACTGAGGTGACATAATGCTTTGAAATGCCCAAATGTGTCACTGGTATAGCAATCTACTGCGTTACTATATTCTTCCCATCATGTGTAGAGATGACAAAATTGAGACATTTGGAAAGTGGATTATCAAACGAATAAATGCAGAAATTTAGTAGAAGAAAAAACTGGGGACGCTTACCCAACATTTGCTTACTCAGTAGGCCACTTTTAGTTGTAGTAGATATATCTCTTTGCTATAATGAACTCTTGTATTTCAGTTTCATATGGGGAGATAAAACGAGGACCCAGGAGACACTCTTCGTTTGAAGAAGATAAACTACAAATAAGTGATTAGAAGCTTCTATGACAATCAATATAGTCTCCAGTAAAGAAATGACTAGATTCATTTGTGACTGGTAACTTTTGCTACGGTATTTCTCTTAATTGTGTGTGAACCAAAGAATAGGACACGAACTAGAACTTGAGAAAACTAGAATTAATGGCAAAAGGAAGTTGAAATCGAGTAGGAAAACTAAATCATTACGCTTTCAACTACTAATAGCTGGATATAATCAGGTTCCTGTGTTATTATTGTATATATTACCATGACTGCCCTATTTTGTGAACTTCCCTGATGGGGCGGCCAAATGATGACATACAGTTAACTTGATAAAAGGTGCTATTTCATCGAGATGAAGCAAAACAAGCTGAAAAAGACGTTTGGGCACTTCAATAGTGTGTCCTGGTATACTCTTAGCTGCTGTCAATATGTTATTTTTGCTACATTAACCTATCCTCTATCAATAAGATGGAGAGTATTACAAAGGATTAGGATATGTTGATGCATTGAAGAACAAAAGGTGAAATATGGATATATTATAAGCTAGAGATGCTTCTAAGAGCTCCTAGTAGTAGTATCGGTTATCTTAAAAGCTGCTTCTGGTCTATATTACCGTCCTACCTATGTTCTGTGAGCAACATCAGAGACGACGAAACTTAGGCGCCAGGAAAACTGGATCAAATAGCAAAGAAAAGATGACATAAAATACAAGAATGAAACATTAGACATCATTGTAGCTAACTACAAATATTTCAGCACTTTCTCGTCTTGCTGACAAATCTTTCCACGGTATCTACCATATCTGTGAGCCTCAGAGCACGAGAGCCAACACTCTGAACCTAAGATGACTCCATTAAACACCAAAGAAAGTTGAAAAGAAGTGAGGTAACAAAGTCAGGACACTAGTATGCCATATATAGCGCGACTCAAGACATTTGTATAACTGTTGGTAGTTTCCAGGGTTACATTTACAGCATCTTCGTGAGCACCATCATTAGAGATAATTATTGAAGACATGTACAACTTGATGAATTGAAGGATAAAAGCTGAAATGAAGTAAAGTAAGATAAGGAAAGGATTATATAGTGCTATTAGTAGCCAATTTACCGCCGGTATATGTTTCTCGTATGTTATAGTTATGTGTTTTCCCTCTTCTGTCAGCAGCCTAAATGTTGTCACATGTTGACATAGGAATACTCGACTAATTATACAATTAGAACTAAAAAAAAGTAGGAGAAGCTTCTTAGGACTTTTGGAATGACCTATAGCGTACTACAATCTACATTTATTTGCCACCAGTAACTTATTTCTGAATATTTCCCTCATTTATGTGGTCATCAGATAGACCGATACATCTGGTTTGGTATAACTCAAGTAAATGATACTGAAAACATCATGTGAAGGGAGATAAATAACTGGGAACACTCTTGTCATATTAGTAATGTGAAGTATCAACTTTTGGGTGCTCCTACACTTCCTATGTTAATCGATGTGTGGTGAGCGTAGTTATTTAGAAATATTTCTTAGGCTTAACGATATCGATTGATTTGACGAGGAAAGTTGAACTGAAGTAGAAAACGAAATCAGGAGTATTCAAACATGCGTTATTGGGCAAATCACTCTTTTTGGTGGTCGCCACTATGTTTTATTACAAAAATTTCGTCTATGTAAGCATCATAGAAGAAAAGAGGAAACTCGTGACCTGGGATAACTTGGATATTGAGCGAAGAAAGCTGGAATGAAGTAGTATATAAGATTTATGGCGTTTTTGAAGACTATTTGTAGCTAACTGATCGCTTATTGGTGTGCTTACTATGCACCAATGTCGTTTTTATCTCTAATCCATGATCTGCATACATGAAGAGTCAATGTGAACATAAGGGTAAGAAGAATAAGTGACGAAGAAAAATAGAAATGAAGAAGTAGAATAGTCTGGTAACAACTATCTAGGTTCAATTATCATTCTGACATTTTATAGCTGGCCCCGATATCAAATTCGAGCTATGATGGCAGAGGCGTAAGGATAACTTGATATATAACACATATAAGATGAAAATAAGTTCAAAAACATCTCCATATAGTTTTAAATAGCTCATTTTATAGTATAAACTACTTCTAGCTGTATTTGGTACGTATTAATGCCACCTTTACCGGTATACTGTAATTTTCTTAGACCATCGGGGGTGTATCTCTATAAATGAAGAGGGAAAGTTGAAAACTGATACACTAAAGGGGGCAGGACACTTCTGACGGCCTTCAGTATGTCCTAAATAGCATGCTACTGTTGTCACATTCAATACCTCTTACTATTGTTTCTTCTTTCGTCCTGTGAGTGTGAGCATGCTCCACTGGGAAACAAAATTAACCGAGAGATATATAATAAAAGCTCAACAATCAAAGGGGTAACTACGAGGGCTGAGACGCCTTGGACACTCTATATGGTAACTATTATTCAACCCACTTCTTTTTTCTTTCACAAACGAGTTATATTCCTGTATTTGGCTCTGTTGGATCCTCACAACCAAACGGATAGATGCAATGCACCTATGGGGAAAACACGGTTAAATGGGAAAAAATATATCAAATGCAGTAATAAAATAAATATCTTTATCACGTTATTAGATATGGTATATTACAGCTGAGTACTTTCTTGTGCTACTGATATCTTCTAATACTGTGTGATTCTATTTTCTGTCTGCATCATGGTTGAGCATGTTGCTGGTGTCCAGATAAGTCTCTATTTAGACGCAATACAGCTGTTATGACGCGGTAAAAACTAATTAATAGCCTACTGAATGTTGGTATTAGATGTTAGTACAAGTCCTACATTAGAGTGCTATTTTTATGTAAATTCTACATGTTCTGTTGGCATCTGAAGTATCGCAAATACTGGACTGGTGTAACTTGAGTATTGGTAAAAGATAAGACGAAATGAAGAGATATAACTAGCTGGTGATTTTTATAATAGCTATTAGAGGGAAAATGGTAATTCTCGAATGTTGCTGTAACATAATACTGTCACCGCAGGTCCTATTGTGTGAGCGTCTACGTTGGAGAAAAAGTTTAGGTCTCGGGATAACTGGTTTATTTAACGAATGAAACCTGGAACAAAGTAATATAAAAAAGCTATGAGTTTTCTGACGGCTCACCGTCTATCAGCAACTACTTGTTATTGTCAATGATGTATAATTCTCAAGCAAATCTCTTCTACAAGCATGAACGGTAGCCAAACAGAATTCCAGCTGTAGGAATACCCACCAAACTACGAATAAAAGTTGAAAAGAAATAGATTAAAGTGGTGAGAGTGTTAATAGGGCACGTGTTGTGAGCCAGGTGTGTTTTAGTTGCAGTGTTATAGTTTCTTGTGCTTTGCAAGTGTCAGGTAAATAATCGACATACTTGAAAGGTATAACTTGATAAATAGAAGCAAAAAAGTTGTAGAAAGACAAAAAAGAGGTATCAAAATGTCATCCGATACCATTAGACAAGAAATATTCTCCTTCTGTAACTGAAATAATCCTATAATGATAATTCCTGTTTCTGTCCGCATCTCAAATAGAGGGGAAATGCAAATGAAGGGAAGACTCGGATAAGTGATACAAAAAAGCTGAAATGTAGTAACGTAAAATGTCTATGATGGTATAGATGACTCACAGTAAATAGCAGACTACTTTTTATGCTCTTAGCCTATATATTGCAGTGTTTGCCTCTATTATTCTTACCCTTGAAAAAAGACCAAAACCACGGGTCTGGTAAAAGTGATGACATACAAGACAAAAACTGAAATGGTGTATGAAAAGTGGCTAGTTCCCACTAGAGTGACTACAAAAGACAATACAAGTAGTCAGCTCTTTCATGTCTCTCTAATAGAAAGTAACAGAATTCTCCCCTCTCGTTTATAGGTTTCATGGATGGCACACCCAAGTCATGGTGGGGTTGTTACGAACAATTGAACGATATAAGCTGAAATGAGTAGACAAATGAGGTCCATAGTGTACATCACAGACATTTGTTTGTTTTGATTATCATATATCATCCAAACCATTTACGAATCTTGTTTTTCCCTGGTCGATATGCTACTCAGACAGAGAGACGCAATGTACGTGTAGGAAGAATTGATAATATGGCAACAAAGATATGAAAGCGAGCGAAACAAAACTCTCAAAGAACATTACAAAAATTATGGGTGTTAAAGACCACCTTTCCATGTTTCTTTTCTTGCTATTGTGCTATTTTTCCCAATTCTGAAGTTCGGAAGCGGACAGACGAAACACAAGATCAGGAAGAAGCGATCAGGAAGAAGCGATGTTTTTACAGAATTAAGCTGAATGTACGTAGGCATAAGTGTTTAAGACGATTACTTAGACACTATCATCTGATATATCACTCTTTGTTGCTCCCTGTGTGTACCTCTGCTGGCTTTCCTTCTGCGGTAAGCATTGTAAATGGGAAGAAAAATAAATTACGTGTGGACATAATTCGCCAATCTGGGAAAAAAGTCGACGAGAAAATATAAAAGAAATTCAAGACATTTTGACAGCTTCTAGAATGTACCAAGCCACCTATATTTGTCCGTAGCATTTTACATGTATTTCTCTCTGTTGTAACCGCATTCTGATGTGGTAAAGAAATGGGCCTATGAATAAATTGACATAGTAGCAAATAAATACGAAAGGTGGTGGTATAAAGCATTAAGAACATTTATTTCAGTCAGTATAGTGCAGCTGACTATTTTTTGTATTGCTTGTACTTTATATCATGGCGTATTTCTTCTTTCTGCCCACACTAATTTGGAGGCAAAATGATGGTGTCAGGATAAGTGGAATATATGCAGAGAAAAAGCTGAAATTGTGTAGAAAAAACATATGAGGAGGCTTATACATGGTATATTAGGTGATTGAGCTTTACTGGGTGGACTTGTTAAACATAATTGCCGTATTTACCTCTGTTATGCCGGCATCAGACGGAAAATCAAATATACTGGCTGGGTGAAACTCGAGTATTGATGCAAATAAGTCGAATGAAAAACTATAAGACGCTAGATACACTTACGACAACTAGAAAAAGGTTTCTATCATTTTTTCAATATGACTGGCCAACACTACTGCTATTTATTCCACTTGCAGTGAGTATCAAGGTCTCAGAGAAAAAACCAGATATAAAGATAAGGCGTTTTTGAAACGAATAAAAGCTGGAATGAAGTGTCAAAAAATATATAGAGCAATAAGAAAACTACTCTGATTCTATTGATAGCATTATGTTTTCGCCAGCAACATTAGCGACTGTATTAATCTGTTCTATAAACATCTAATACTGAGAGAAGGAACTAGAGCTGTAGCAGAACTTGTCTAACTAAGTAAGAAAGTTGAAATGGTTTAAGACAACCTACGTAGCGTCTGTTTCTAAGTAGAATTGTGCGAGAAACCACTTCTAGTGACACAAGGTATGTTTTACTGCTACATTTACATGTGCTCTGGATAGGCAGATGATAAAACAGAAATCGTAGAGTAGATATAACGTTATTTTCAGGAACAGAAAGAGATTGACAAAAGGAGAAAAAGGTTTTCATTCTTATTTAGACAACAAGAGCACCCCTCTTGTAACTAATAAGATTTACTACTGCTTTATTCTCATTTCTGTCATCATAGAGATGAGATGAAATACAGGCGTGGAGATCACCCAGATAAATAACAGATAAAAGCTGAAATGATTTCGCTTAAGGTACTAAACACATTCTATATAAACTGCATATTGAAACAGAATACTTTTTCCTACTGCTATTAAGTGATATTGAACTACTGGTACTCACCTCTATACTGTAAGCATCTAGGAGGGGGCGATAAACAAAAAGTCTACAAAAAAAGTTGCTGTAGCATTGAAAGATTGCACACGTTATAAATAGAGACTTCGTAGCTATTCCCATTCATTTGACTCTTCTTGGTAGTTTCTACTATCATTAATTCCTCTTCTATGTGGTATCATCGATGGGGTGACAAAATGCAGGTGTCGGGATATGTGGATAATCAAAAGAAAACCTGTAGCGAAGTAATATAAATCAATCATAGTGCCTGCAGTGACTGAAAGTTGACTGCTGACAATTTTTAGATGTTGCTGGATAAAATTAACGCCGTATTCCCAACTTTTTAGCGTACCTCATGAGGGGGGACATATCATGGCCTGGCACATCACGATGAAATGTGGAATAAAAGCTATAAATGAGCATATGCAATGTTTTTCTGGCAATTTGAGTGGCTTCTATTAGGTACTAGACAGCTTATCAGTGAGTCTAGTACTTTTTCTACAGTTACTTCAATGTTTCGTAGGTATCATTAAAGACAGACAGAAGTCACCTTTTGATTTAGCTTGATACATTGATGGAAGAAAGCTGAAAGGAAGAAGAAAAAGAAGCTCTCAGTATCTATAGATGCTACTAATAGTGATTGGTCATTTCGAATTGTTTGCTGCTGTTTTTTGGTACAACATTACTCTCTGTTCTATAAGCATCATTGTCTGAGCTGACAAACTTGGTGGCCTAATAAGTCGATTAATTAGAAGACAAAAGCTGAATCGAGGTGAAAAACATAGAAGGTGTCTGACTGTACACGTCTGGTAACATTATTTAAAATGTTATGTAACCTTTAGTCTGTTAGAAGGCAGCAGCTTTGGGAGAGACAGAATCATAACCTAGGGTAACATGTTTAATAGAAGAAGAAAAGCTACATAGAAGTTGAAAAACAGCTGAGAGCAGTATATAGGGCTCTCATAAGGCAGCTGGTCACATTTAGTTGCCATTGGTATGTATTATCGTTGAATTTATTGCAGTTGTGCATCTTATAATTTGTTAGAAGTACACACAAGTCTCATGTATGAAATACTTCATAAATTGCTTTACAACATTAGAAAAGAAGTAAAAGAAGTGATAAATTAAAACACCTACATAACTCTAGTAGAAATATTTAACTTATTATGTCTCCCGTATACAGTACTTACCTGGAAGTGTTAAACCTCATCGAACTTTATCCTCCCAACAGATGTTTTTTTGGGGCCTATTTTCAGAATACTGGACCCATGCGTGGTCCTAATGGGACAAAAAACATACCAGGATAATCCCCTCTGTCTTCTCTATCACGAGAAATGAAGTCCCCAATAATTCACTCTCTATTATCGAGTATATAGATCGTTAGCTTCGATGCCTGCCAAAATGGAGGTCGGTACACTTATCACCAAAGCCTCGAAGATGGAGTCAGGAGTATCTCTCCAAACTGTGAACATGGTTTCTTCAGACACCCTTCTTTAGCCTCTGGGATCCCCTTATTTTTCCAGATTTTTTTAATGTGCTTACTAACGTCATCTTTAACCCTGTACTATTGAGCCAAAATGACGACTGAGGTTTACAGGTGAATGACGCGCTCAATAGTTATCAGGAATTCTCATTTTCTTTGCAGGGCTAAGCTCAGGCCATTTTGGAAGCAGGTCTACGTCAATTTATTGTAATTGGGCCCGTGGTTCGTTCTCCAAGTCGTGTTGAAGAGGTTTTTTTTGGGACGCGTTTTGACTTCGAAGAGGTTTAACACTTCCAGGGAGGGACTGTATATTCCAGCTCTGATTGTCATCACCTTCCAGAGGAGACCATGGTCACGATTGGTACAACTTGCTAAATCAAAGATTAGAAGCTGAAGTGAAAAGGATTAAGAGACTAAAGACTTTCTAGAGAGCTATCAGTAGTTAATGGGCTACTTCTTCGTGTACCCAGTATATACTATTCAAGAATCCCACATTTCTATCTACACCTGGTTGAGAGAAAAAGAGAAATTTTGATTAATGATGAAGAAAAGTTGGTTCGAGATGAGTTGAGCCGTGTCGACGTTCAGTCACCTTATTTTGTGCAGCTTATTACTGCTCTGTGTTGCTATATATTGTCATTACTGTGAATTTCTCTCTCCTGTCAACCTCACTATTTCGGGTGGAATGTAGACGTGGGAATATGGAAGGGCAAAAGTTGAACTGAAGAGATATTTGCAATTCAATAGCTTGAAGCGTGACTCAAGTTGCACTATTTCGACTTCTCGGTGTACCTGGCTTACGTTATTGTCTCATATTTCTCTTTCTAGATACTGTCAAAAAAAAAAAAAAAATTACGGGTAGTTGTAAGGATTAGACAATTCATTGGCCAACAAAACCTGAATTGTACTGAGAAAAGACGTTGAGGTCATCCCAAATACTCTTAAAGTGCTAACTGTTACTTATGCCAGTGGTTTAAACATGTCAATGCTTACTTCACCTCTTTTCTGTGAGCATCATTGATGAGATGGGATTCACGGCCTGGTACTACTACAGGTTTTGATGAATAAAAGCTGATAATAAGCATTATAAAGTTCACATAACTCTTGCTATAGTCTCAATAACATATTTCACCACCTCTTGTTGTTTCTAGTGTTCACTTCTACGGTATATCTTCTTCTGTCATCAGCTAGGACCAGACCCGAATGCATGCCCAGGAGTAGGTTGAATTAATACCGAATTAATGCAGAACCTATGTGAAAAAAAAGAATCAGGGCATTACATACAGGATATTACTGTCGAAAATTCAGTTTTGGCTACCCTAATTACTTATTCTGCTATATTCACCTCTATTATGTAAGCATAATACATGAGAGACCAAATGCATGATAGGTATAACACGATAAACTGAGGACAATAAGTTGAAACGAAGTACTGAGAAGTGCCCTGCTTACTCGTGATATGTACCAAAACATAATTATCAAGTCTTTCCTCTCTCAGTATATTCCACTACGTTGCTGCTCTATGTTTTGTTTACAACTCGATCAAGAGCAAAAATGCAGGACTAGAAAGATTCCCAATTTTCGACGAAGAAAAGAACAATTGAAAGAAGAAGGAGTGCTCATGATGTTTATTCAACTGTGAATGTATGAGTTAGCACCTTTTCTAGTGCTCTTGTTTAATATTACTGTATTTGACTCTCTTCTGCAAGCTTCAATGATTGAGAGGTAGAACTCTGAACATGGCATAACCGATAAATTAGCATAGAAAAGCTCAAATGAATTAAGATAAAGCTCTTGGAATGTTTCCTTTACCAGGAAAGTATGGCTAGTCACATGTTTAGTATCTCCTACAGATACACGTTGCCTTAACTTATATTTTGGAAATACCGTACAGTACGTGGAGCGACGAAAATCATTAGCAAGTATTACCTGCCAAATGAGAGTACAAAGCTATAATGATGTAATATTTCAATATTTAACTATTCTCTTTGAGTACTGGTAAGGGGTCCAGTACCACTTCTCGTTATTATTCTTACCCACTCCTGTATTTCTACAGATTTTGGGAGCTTCGTAGTTGAGGAGACACATATAGAGGGTGATAATTCATTAACAAAACGAAAGAAAGCTGAAATCGAATGCTATAGAAGGTCCAAGACATATATCCAGCTACAATAGTGGACCTGAAAACTTTGGAGGCATTAGGTGTTTATACTGCTTATAGTTATTTAATAGACCAGCTACTTGATGTTTCTACTACGTTGAATTCCCATGTTTCTCTATTCTGTCAGTAGCTGGGCTGAAAGACTAAAAGCACGGGTAGCAAGAAATCGATCAAGTGGCAAATAAAAGAATAAATGAAGTAATAGAAAAAGTAAAGAATGTTTTTATGTACTATATAATGTGAGATATGAACTCTTGTTGTTGTTGGTACCTTTTGTTCTGTATATACTCGTGTTCTGTAGGCATCATTGGCTGAGAGACATTATTCAGAATCAAGACAACACGATAAAATAGCAAAGAAAAGTTGAAATGAAGTAAGAAAAGGGGTTCATAACGTTTATCAGGCCGTCTTGGTGCAAAATTTCATTTTATATTACAGCTGATATGTAATATAGCAGCCTTTACAAGTGTTGTCTATAGGGAGACCAAAACCATGGGCAGCTGTAATCAGTGTAATAGAGAAATATAACCTGAAATGAAGTGAAATGAGAGCACCACAGTACTCTATAAGACTAGCAGTACCGGTTGGCAATTGATTACTGAATCTTACACATGATAAGAGTCTCCCTTTTCCGTCAGCAAGTAGGTGACTACAAAATGCATAGTAGGACTAACTCGATTTTGGAAAAATAAAAAGCTGTTTGAGTAACAATAAAAGGCATTATATGCTTTAGATAGCCGTAAGTATAAGGCAACTTCTTATTGATTCTTCAGGTATTCAATACTACTGTATCTCTCTGTTCTGTATTTATCAAAATGTGGAGACCAGATGCAGCAGTAAAGACGACTCGATTTGTTCAAATTAAAGCAGAAATGAAGTGAAGTAAGATGCTATTAACAGTTTCGCATTGCGCAAATGCACGTCTGACTACTTCATTTTATTATCGACAACTTTTATAGCTCTTTAATGCCAAGCTGTGTTACTTGCAGAGGAGCGACGAATTAGGGATTTGGACAATTCGATATTACGTCACTTTTAGGCAGTAAATAGATGAGATGATTAATAATATACTCTATAGCTAGTCTATATTACGCCTGCTAAAAATTATTACAGCTACTGGCACTCCCTTATCGCAATGCTCTGATGGCAGAATGAAGAGCACGGCGCAGCTGTGGTTTTAAGAGGAAAACAAGCCAAGATAAGCTGAACGTAGCCCTAAGAGGTTATCCCAGATACTACTAACTGTATGGGGTACCCAATTTACCACTCTTGGTGACCCAAATTAAAGTAAAGGTGTCTTTCACTCAGTTGTGTTGGCTTAGCTTTCTACATGAGGGTCAGTGATATGAGATGACGCAAAATTAGTCAATATATATAGAAATATCTTGAAGAAAATGACCAGAGTGCTTTAAAAAACGTTACTAAAGCAATGAACAGCTTTTCCAGATATACAGTCTCTTCTAGCAGTCTCAATGTTTCTGTTTTGATGTACCTGTAGCAGAACAGTAAGGAGTAGAAGGGAAGAGGGATTCTAACATACGCCTTAAGTAAAAATTTATAAGAAGCCAGAGCAATTCTAACAGGCTTCATGTGGCCTATAAGCCTATTTGACAGTTCTTGTGACTTCTACTTCAGTTTTTAGTCTTCTGTGAAGCATCACCGATGGGGGCCATAATGCAGGTTTCGGGGTATCTCATAATAGAAAGGAAGAAAAGCTGAAATACTGTTTAATAAGAAGACTGTACTGCTACCAGTAGCTCTATGCTGTGTTTGGAGAAGTATTTGGCAATTTCTAGCTATTATCACTGTAGATATCTCTCCTCTCTATGCATCAACAATTGCCGGACAGATTGAGCGTGGGGAGAAGTCGATCGATTAACGAATAAAAGTAGAAATACAGTACAAGAAGATGTTACACTAATCAAATAGCCATTAAAATGCAACTTCGAACACTTTTTTGGTGTTAAAAGTTCGTAATGCTTCATTTGAGCAACGAATGAGTAACGCAGATATAAGGACAAATATCACGACATAGAATAACGGATACATTGAAGAGAAAAAGCTGAAAGAAATAACATTAAAAGTCTGACATTATTGTTTTTAACCATTGGTATCCAGCTAGCCACTTTTTGTTGGTGCTGATACATTTTACCGCTGTAGATCTCTGATATACCAGTACCTTTGGTGAAGGCACAATTTTTGCTGAGGGAGAAGTCAACGAAATAGCAAATAAAAGCTGAAATGAAACAGGAAGAGAGGCTCATAACCTTCTTATCAGATATACAATGCGATAAGATAACTTTTTGGTGCCCTCAGTACTTACTTATATCCAGTATACCTCTCTTCTGTAAGTATCGAAAACCCAGGCTTGATCAACCTTGTGAATTCAAAAGATACAAGTGAAAAAAGCATATCAAGTAACTTGGACCACTATCAATAGATCTAAATAGGTTGTTTGCAGTCAAATAATGTCTCCATTATATATATTTATGTATTTCTCTCTATTTTGATACTCCCCACAGATTAGAGACAAAGTTGCCATTTGGTATGAAGCTGTAACCGGAAGAACAAAGCAGAAATGAAGAAATGTGAATATTTTTAACACTCGAGGTAACCATCAATTGCTATTGGGCTAACTCTTCTATTCTCCAATATCTTTTATTCCTGTATTTCCCTCTGTCCAGTCAGCAACTTGATCAAGAGACATAACCCGCGTAGGAACAACTCAGTACATGTAATATGATAAGGAGAATATCATTCTAGGTGATACAAGATAGCCCTGACATCTAACCAGCTATTATTGTGTATTTCACAGCTTCTGGATGTTGCTTGTCTTTGTTGCTGCGGTATTTCACTAACTTCTGTCAGCAACTTGGAGAGACAAAATGTTGGCAAAGTGATAACTCGTGTGAATGAGGAAGAAAAGCTGATATCAAGTAAGATAGAAATCTCAGAACGCTTTCCTGGCTCATATGATGTGAAACACAACTCGCAGCTGCACTTTAGATGTTTTCAAGCTACAACAACCTCTGCTGTAAGTATTGTATATTGAGAGACAGAGTGATTAATAGGAATAGCTCCATATATTGCGGAAAAAAGCTGAAGAGAAGTAAAGTAAAATACCCCTATTGTTCTTTCTCGTAGTGAGTAGATAACAGACTATCTCATTGTGTCCTAAATATGAACCATTGCTGTTTATATCTATATTCCATGAATTTCGATGAGAAACATGAAAGGGGCGTAGAGATAACTTGAAATTTGAGAAAAAAGGCTATAAAAAGCCACATGAAAAGGTCATGATGTTTGAGATAGTAGCTAGTGTGTAGATAAGCACTTATAGATGTCTCCTGTATATTTTATGTCGTACCTTTTCTTGTTGTTACACATTGCTTCAATGGTTGCTATTAAGGTGTCAGAACAAGTCGAGAAAATAAGGAATAAAACTTGAAATTGAGAAGAAAAATAATCTCAGGGAGTTCTTCCAGCTACAATTTACTATTTGGGCAACCCCCCCTCTGAGATTTGCTCGTAGTACTGCTATTGATACTTTTTTGCTATGAACATCATTGATTGAGGAGATCTTGGAGTGGTATTACTTGATAAAACAAGAATTTGAGATGAAATAAAGAGCAATAAAAGGTCCCCTATGCTCTAGTAGCTACTGGAACGTCTTTTAGCACTATTTTCGGTCACTCAGCAACTTTTAAACTACCGGTACTTTACTCTCTCTTCTTTCAGCAGATTGGTGGAGAGACAAAATACATGCGTAGGGCTATGACAGAGAAAACCTGAAATTCAGTAGAGTTAAACGCTCATTGACTTGATAGCGGCCGCTACTAGAAAACCAACTTCTTTCTGATGTCTCAGGTATATTTTACTGTAGTAATTTTCTCTGTAGTATGACCACAGCGATGCATGAAAAACACGGCGTAAGAATAGATGGGATTTTGGGTGAATGCGAACCAGTGAAAGATGGGAAGTGACTCAAGACATTAATTCAGCTTATATTCTGTGGCTGACAACTTTGAATAGCTCCTGGTAAGTTTTCTGCTACATTTATTCAATTCAGTACATACCAGTAGGCATAATAGAGTGGGAAATTGGGTAAGTTGATATATTGAAGGAAGAAAGTTGTAATAAGGTAGTAGAAGTAGCAAAAGCCATTATTCTAGGTTACCACATGAGTTTTAAACACTCAGTTTTGTCGCAGAGACATACTTCTACTACTTTGGGTGCTCTTCTTCATGTATCTTGAATGCTGAGGATGCAGCTGTAGGGACAACTCGAATAGAGGGCATATAAAAGTTGAATAGAAGCTGGATAAGTTGCAAATGACGTTTAAGATAGGCAAAAGTATATCATAATGTACTTGTTTCCGCAGAAGTGCACTTTTCTGCTAGATCTACTACTATAACGTTAGCAGCTTGGGTAGAGGGACATTACCATGATTGGATAATCGGAGAAGTATCAACGAAAAGCTGAAATCAACGAGGATTTGAAGTCCATGATACTATTCACAGCTGTTTATAGATGTGTACAGTGTTTCTATGCCAGTATTAGGTGTATATCTATATTTAGAACGTTTATTAGAGCTATAAAGCAACCAACTGTCAGCACTTTGTGCTGTGGCTCGGGCTGGGGATTCAGAAAACTCTCTAATAAAACATGAAAGGTATAGATGACGTGAACCAATACGGTCAGAGCATTGGTAAGATCTTCTTAGTTCTTTTTGAGCTTTAATAATGCCTCCTTTCAGCATTTTACTGCTATTTACCTCTATATTGTGTGAGATTAATATTGATGACCACCCGCCGAAGAGTATGACGATTAAATAGCCAAAAAAAAGTTGAAATCAAGTCAAAGGCAGGATTCATAAGATCACTGCGTCAAATAATAAGTCTCTGAATACCTTTTGCTCTAGTTATGTGTAATAAACCCTTCATTTTCCCCTGTCCTGTGAGCTTCATAGACAGCAACAGAAATAAAGGATGTATAATCCAACTTATCAAGAAATAAAAGATGAAAATAGAAGAAATAAATACCATGCGACACTATTGAGGGAACATAGTGTGCTAGAGACTAGTTATTCTCATTCCTGGCGTATATATTACTGATTTATCTCTGTTCTATATTGTGTGCATGTGGGGACGCGAGTTCACGTTGGGACACATCGGTTTTTCGACGAGGAAAAGTTGAAAATGAAAAGGATAAGAGGCACATGACGTTATTTTAGACCTGACGTATATAATAAATTACCTCTTTTACTTTTTGTTAGTCGTTATTGCTGTATTTCTCTCTTTTCTGTCAGCCTATATGGAAGGCCAAGATGTAGGGGTAGGGAAACTTGAATAGCAAACCGAATGAAGAGAAAAGAAATAACTGTACAGAGCAGAGACGTTATTCCATAATGCTTAAAATAACTGAAAGCTGGTGGTTATCTACTTCTGGATGTATCTGGTTGGTGATTATGTCTATATCCCTCTCTTCTGTGAGCATCAACAATAGCAAGAAACTAGGTGTAGAGGTAAGTCCATTAATTAGCGAATAAAAGTTGAAATATAACACTAAAAGATACTACAAGTACAATTGTTCAATTATCTCTCATATTACGTATGGCAATTTCTCTTTGTGTCTTAAAAATATACTGATGGCTCATATCAGGAGATGCATAAATAATGGCCTGGCTCACGTCGATATATTGATGATGAAAAGATGAAAACAAGCAGAATAAAATGTTCATAGTATAACTAATGGATACAGGTGCAACAACACTACCTCTTCTTGTTCTTTATATCAGTTTCTACCATACAGTATACTGTATCTCTGTTCTGTCAGTCAGCTAAGGTAAACCCACAATTCAAGTCCAGGAATAAGCCCATTAACAAACTGATTAAGAAAAAATAAAGCAGTCAAACAGGCTCAGATCATGCTATATAGATCAGTGCTATAAAAAAACCACTTTTTGTTACTTTTATTACTTCTTCTGCTATATCTACCTCTGTTTTGTAGGCATCAAAAAAAAGATAACTTCGCGCATAAATTGAAGAATAAAAGCTGGAAAGATGTACAAGAAGTCGACAATAACACTTTTAATAACTACCAGTAGATATCTTACAGTTTATTCATGTCTATAACCTCTTTTTACAGGGGATTTCTTTCTATTCTGTAATCACCCTACGAAAGACCAAGGTAATGATTGACACAACTCCAAAATAAGAGAAGTAGAGCAGATATAAACAGGATAACCAGCTACCGAAGTTGTTACCACCTAGTTTTAGGCTATGAAATATCTCTCAATGTTATTGGCAGTTATTATTCTTAATTATCGCCCTGTTTGATACGCAGTATATGCAATGACGAACCCAAGGCATGTGGTCAAAACGATTTTTGAGTAATAAAAGTTGAACATTGACATATTGAAATGCTTATGATGCTTTTTGAGGGCAATAGTATGTATTTGAACACTTCTTGTTGTTTCTGGACATTAACCTCGCTGTACTTTGCTCTTTCTGTGATCATGATAGAGGGCAAGTAGAATAAAGGCGCGAGGATAAGTCGACGAACTAAAGAATGGAGACACAATAAAAGCACTTGTAGAGCACTTTACCGGTAGCTACAACACCCCAAAGCTATCATTGCTTTATTAACAAGTTTTTTAACCACATAAGTTATATGAGAGGTACAATGGCCGCACTCAGACTCGTGAAGGAAGTTTAGCGGTTGTTATATCTCGGTTATTTGAACAATAAATAAGCAAATGACCTACGGTAGGATAAGAACACAAAACCATCACAAGACTATGGCGATGCTTTTCAACTCTTCGTTCTGTTACCCTCAAATTTGTACTTATCTGTTTAACAACTTTGGGATGCCTCGAATATCGAGTGGTAATAAGTTGAAATGAATCAGTTAGAGAGTCTCACGTTGTCTTATCAGACTGTTAGTACACATCTGGACACTATTTTACAGTCATTGAGGTACATTTCCAATCATTTACTCTCTGTCCGCATCTTATTTGAGGAGACTAGATGCAAGCTCAGAGATAACTCGAAGAAATGGCAAAGAAATCAGAAATCAAGTACAAGTAGACTAAGATGCTCGTTACATTTTTAATGACTTATGATGCGTGAAAAACCACTTTTCTCCTTAGTTTTTACCAGCTATTGCCACACTGACCTTTCCATGTAGGCAACATCGAACGGACAGATCATGGGTCCGGTTACTGCAACTTGAGAAAATGTAACATAAAAGCTGTAAAAATGTACAAGGGTCGTTTAAAAACAGTCTTAGAATCTACTTGTAGGAACCTGTGAACTTTCTACTGTCTCGTTTGTATGTATTCATAGTATTTCTTTCAGTTTTGTGAGCACTGTAATGAGCGGCCAAATCATGTTTTTTAACATAAAATGAAGAAAGAAAGCTGAATTGAAAAAATATAAGGAGTTGAGAGTATTGCGAGTAGCTGTTAGTGGGTTATTCCCCATCTTGTTTGTTGTTAGTATACAATGCACTTGTATCTCACTCCCTTGTCTGCAACTTCCATGTGCGGAAATACACCTGTAGGTAATCTTGAGCTAATGGTGTCAAAAGATCAAATAAACCAGAATAATGCTTTCTGAGACACTCACTAAGTGCTGTTGAGCTATTTGGTACTGTTGCTGGAATCTACAATTGGTACATTTACTCTCCTGGTGTAAGCGTCAGAGGTTGAGAGGCAAGCTCAGAAGTGAGAACTCCCCAAGTAGCAAACAAAAGTTGAAATGAAGCAATAAAAAGTGCTCAAGACCTTTATTTCCCTCCAATTGTGCGATAGAACATCTTCTGCGGCTATAATTTCTTACTTTAGCTTCAACTATCTCTGCTATAAGTGCAATATACGGAGAGGCGAAAATAGTAAACAGTACGTGTAACTCGATGACTTCCAGTAAAATAAGCTGAAACTGAACAATTCAATAAGTTGTAAATGTCACGTATGAGTGATGGTAGATAACTGAAATCACTACTTGTCTCTGGTATGATTTTTGTTTTTCAATTATGCTGTTATGTTCACAACTCAATGGAGAGACTAAATGCATACGTAGGGATAACTGGGTAAGTCGATGAAGAAAAGGTGTAATTAAGAAATATAAGACTTGAAAAACACAGATCAGGCTAGCATAAAGTGACTTGCTACTTCTAGATGTCTCCTGTATATCTTGAGGCTTAATTTTATTTGTTGTGTGTTCATCGTCGCTGGTAAACAGCTGATTTAGAAATAAGTTCATTAACAAATGGGTACAAATTGAACTTGAAGAGAATATAAGGCATAATCCCCCCCATTATAGCAGAAAGGACTTACTGGTCACTTACTATATCTGTTGTAAGGTATCATCTGTGCAACATTATATCGATTCAGTGAGCACCATAGGTTGAATCGTGGACTGGCAAAGCCCGGTAAATGAAAAAAACAAAAGGTGAAATAGATAGCAACAAGTGGTTCATTAAGCTATTAAAGACTAATGTTATGTATTCACGTAGCACGAGTTCCCTCTAAGCTGGACCTATACTACCTTGCTCTCTCTCCTTTCAGTACTGGTACCTTGAGTGTGAAAGATTTCAGGTGTAGGGATAACTCGACTAAACGACAGAGAAAAGCTGAAATCACGCATACTAGGATGATTCTGATGTTAATATTGGCTCATAATATCTTTCAAATTACATTAGGTTGCAGCTGGTAAAATGGATTGTTCCATTTATCTCTTTCCTGTTAGCATGGATGATGGACAAATATCCCCGAATATCTTGGGTATTGAGAAACAAAAGATGAAATTGAATAAGAGAGAAAGTAGAAGATTTATCTAGTAGAGGATACTAGATAATCAATAACTCTTCTTGTCTCTAATACGTACCATTCGCTATTTTTCCTCTGTTCTTTTCGCAACTCGGTGGGGGGAAGAGAGCCAGGATAGCTTGATTATATGGAAAGAGAAGCCTGGAATAAAGTAAGTCAAGATTCTCAAAGCTCTTGACAGACTATCATATTATAGTTGACTAATATTGTAGCTCGTATCTACTACTATTGCGTGCCTCTCTCCTCTGTCGGTATCTAACATACGAGGGATAACTCGAATGTTTGAATAACCAAAGAGAAAAGCTGACACGAAGTAAGTGAAGAGACTCATCGTAGTTATAACGGTTGTTGGTAGAAAATTGACCACCTCTTGTGTCTATGTTACGTA
>ULGT01000006.1:1646165-1734292 GCA_900519025.1 Yarrowia porcina
TTAGACGACCACATTTCAGGCTACTACGAAGATAGTGATACCAAAATCATCACCAAGACATCGTCATTCAGTGGTAGTATGTTCATCCTGATATCATGTATTCTGGACCAAAAACTCCGACATTCTAATAATGTCCACATGTGGCAAAACCTTACACGTTCAGCAGTCCATAACTGCACTAAAACTTACACACGAGATACTTGGCACAGAAATATGCAATGTGTACCACCAGGATGAAGGTTACCAGGGACCCTCCACATTGTAGTTGTTCACCATTCCGAAAATAGCTCCACGTGGAGTGCATTTTGTGACACACTCCCTTCCAAAAAGGAAAGTGTAAGCGAGCAACAAATCCCCTGGTTTGCTGCCAATGCATAGATGCTTCCCTGTTCTCGGTTCATTGGTGTAGCAAATATCTGCTTCAGTATATCTTGTCTTTTACTATTCATTTCACAGAAGTCTTTGGTTTCCCTATCACGCATGCATTCATCGCGAATGTAAGATATTGAAGGGTGTTCACGTTCTTTGAAGGCAGTAGAAGACCATTCGGATGCTGACACAGTGCCAAAACATCTATAAAATATCATCCTTATTACTTTCTAGATCGATTATGTATCGAACTGGCAAGAGTAAATCAAGGTACAGTCCCTGGGGCAACACCTTTACGCCAAAGTACACCTGAAAATGGTCGTATCATCATAAAAAGCTCATTTTAGTAATCTGCACTGCTGGATATATCCATACGACACTTTGATTCACCTCAAAACTGAGTGTTACGCGTAACATACGCCTTACTCTACGTTTTGTGACCTCAATTGTGAACTACAAAGCCACCCAACACCAGCATTAGACCTGTTAGGACAGAATAAAATACACTGGCAGAGTCGTAGTGGCCAGGGCTTTCTAATAGTGCCCTTTCTCGGGCCCAAATCCTTGGTTTTTCAAAAATTTAAAAATCTGCCATTTTGTCTGACCCACCATCAGGAAAATTTTGAAAAAACGACCAAATCTGACTTGCTGACTAATCAAGATTTTGCGAAACAACGGACTTACAGCGTTCTAATTAGCTGTGAAGTAAACTTCAGATTAGGGCGAGTAAGAATATACCACTAGTTCTTGGTTCTGGTGTTGTCTTCATAGTTTTTTCCTCCAACAAAGTCGCGAAAAAAATATTCCACCCCTGATTCGGCACTTTTCGGTTTTTTTTATTTTTGAGAATTCCAAAAAAGCTTATTTCGCCAAAAGTGCCCAAGTTGTGTGAAGTTGAGAAAAAAAATAAAAAAGTGACATGTCTGGGACATGTCAAAATCTTAGGGGAAACTGCTCCCCTGAACCTCAGGAGTAATAATCCGCTGTTTGTTACTCGATTTACAATTTATTTCAGAAGTTATCATGAATTGAAACTGGCTGCATTGCAAGATTCTACAGTCGATAGCCTGGTCTTAATATTGGCTTTACAAAGAGGAAAACATAGCCAATATACTCAGATTGGTAGCATGTATCCTTTCATATGCTTGATGTGTCTATAACAGGTTGCTGAGCGGAGTTGTGGTTGTTGGTACCTTTGGAAAAACTTGTTTTAGAGCAAACAGACGAAATAAATTCCGAATTGACTTTTGAAAGCCAGTTCCATGATGGTGCGGGTCGGGGCTATCATAATATACCAGTCTTCCATGCCCTAGCGCCGTATTGCCCGTTTTCGGTTTTTTTTCTCGTTTTTCTCCAGCTTGCCCGACTTTGTGTCTTTGGCCAGAATTTTTAAGGTTTAGGCTTTTTCTTATCTCGAATTTTTATTTTTTCCCAAAAAGGCCGAAACACGACTTTTCTAAAAATGGGTAGTTGGAAAGAGGTGGTTTCACTAGTCTTATAACAAAAGTAAGTGTAGTATATTGATATTTGAAGCATTCTGATTACAAGTATGCTCTTTGTTCCCTTATAACAGTATTATTGATGGAGATACAAATTTCATGTTCAGCTCAAAAGCGTCAAAAATTGCAGATTTCATGGGGTGTGGGTCAGACAAATTTTAGGATTTTCCAAATTTTCGGAATAATGGTGCTAGAAGCACAAAGTGAGCTCTATCAGATACACTGGGGCATATATACTCCAATGGTATGGCTGGTGTCTTCTTAGCTTCATTATTAGGCCTCAGGGAAACTTTTCTCCGTGGTGATTTTGCTTACTAATCAGGTTTGGTAAGCATTTTCTAGTTGATTAGGCGTGAAAAAATTCTTCAAAAGATGTTTATACTCATCAGCGTGACTGATGCGTTCTCCCTGATATGTTTTGCTCCTCTTTGTATGAAATTTTTGAGACACGTTATCTATGCACTGACTTAATGATAGGCAATGACCGAGACTTTGGGTTGATAATTTAGGAAAGTTAAAAAATATTGAAATTAATACGAGCGATTTAGTACTGTAACATGCTTTTAGGTGTCGGCTGTTTTAATGGGAACCATTAGAAGCTTTTATCAGTCCTCTGTAAAGAATACTGGTACCGATTTGGCGATTATTATCTTTTTTCTGCTTCTAGAGTGATTCAACTCTAGCAGTAAACAGAGCCAAGGGGTAAGTAGGTTAATTGATTAATAAAAGTTGATATGATATACAGAAAAGTCATTAGGACGTCTTTATGCCCTATTTCATGCTATATTTCAGTTCTGGTTGCAGTTGCTACATGATGTTGCTAGGTACCATTCAGGGAGACTAACCATGTTCTAAAGTAATTTGATGAATTGAAATTAGAAAACTGAAATTAGGCAGTGTAAAAGACCCATGATACTGCCATAGTACTATGCTACATGTCTAACAGCCTCTGGTTGCTGCTGATTATCATTTATACGTTTGGACGCTCTGTTGTGTCTGTATACTTGGGGGACATAGATACGACGTATTGTTAGGTCAGTGAAACAACGGGAATCCCAGCAATTCAAATGAGAAAAGTAGCTCATGACCTTCGAATATCTACTGAGGATCACTAAGTACTACCTTAGTAGCCTTTGGTAATTTTTTTCAGGAATTGGCTCTGTGCTGTAAACATCAGGATGAGAGACCGAAATCAGATTAGGGAATTTGAAAATAGATATATGAAAGTTGAAAAGAAGTACAAGAAGAAGTCAATAGTTACTTTCCAGGGCCGATAGTGAAAACACGGCAGTTCTTTCATATCTGAGATATATATTTTGACAGTATCGGTATTCTCATGTTATGTATCACCCGTGGAGGCCGATACCATGATTCGAAGATGAGTTATATGAAGAATATAAGCCAAAATTGAGCACAAGAGAGAGTCCCAAGGGTACCTTCAAGCTAATTGTAGTTGTTAAATCATTTCTTCTTGTTCTCAGCAGGTTTTAAATATCTACATTCTCGATATGTTCGTTCTGGATGTTCTGTCAGTAACGTAAATGTGGAATAAAAGCTGAATCCAGGCAATATAAGACGTTTATGGCAGTAATGTAGACTGAATAGCACGACTGAGTACTTTTATCTGTAGCTGAAGGTTCACTAGAGCTTCAGTTCTCCTTCTGTCAACTCTATGGTGAGAGGTATAATTGGTGCTTTGAAGAACTCTTTTGGCGAGGCAAAAGAAAGGCAGTGCAGAAGAAGAAAAGGCCTTAGACTTAATTTTGATCAGTATCGTGCCACTTGTCTCAATTTTGTTGTTGATTTCCATTTTTCTTAGTATATTCCTCACTTTACTGTGGGCTGATGAAATTACGAATACCCGCCGAGAGGTAATGCGATCAAGTGGCGAAGAAAACCTGAAATGAAGTAGAAGAAGACTCTCAGGATGCTTAAAGAGCTAATCCTGTGCTGGAATTAACATACTTGTGTATTTAGGTATATTTGGTGCGTCTTTGTCTCGGTTCTGGCTCCACTGATGATAGTGACAGAAATGCTGGTATGGTAGCGCTCGAATACTAGAGACAAGAAAGTTGAAATGAAGAAATACAGAGGGCTAAAGATGTTCCAGGCAGCAAGACGTATGTAAAAAACAACTTCTTAATGTCTCCGAACACAATAATGCTATATTTCTCACTGTCCTACTCTACCTATACATGAAAAAACTAACCAGGTACAGGGTCAAGGTGTTTTATGAGCGAATAAACCCGAAAATGGTGTATAAGGAAGGCTTTTGTATGTCTAACGTCTTGTCAGGGTGCGATAGACAAATCTTAGAAACAGTGACTAAGTGTTTCCGTTACACTTACTGTGCCTGTTGTAAGTACCTAAATGAAGATAGAAGTGTTAGGAGCAAACATTGTCGATATTCAAAGAGAAATAAGCTGAAATGAACCATTGAAAGAGTTTGGGAGAGTAATTTGTACCTACCACTAGCTGAATGTATACGCCTGGTATCTTTAGTAGGTTATATGTCTTCATTTCTTTCTCTTGTGTCAGCAGCATATCAGAGAGAAAACACACGCGCGAGAAAAACTACATAATAGGGTAAGTAATAGGGCAAATGAAGTGAAATTCATGTTAAATATGTTTAACAGCATGTGGAACATACCATTAGATACTTCTTAGCTTCGATGGTATTCACCACTACTGTATATTTATGAATTCGAGATGAAAATGTTGGTAAGGGAATAACTCGAATATTGGATTATTCAAAGCTGTAATAAAGCAGGAGAAGAAGTTAGGAGCTTTCATTTGGGAATTAAACTGACTCTGGCTGCTTTCAGATTCCATCATCAGTTTTCATCATTCCAGATGTTTTCGTTGGGTATCACAGATGAAGAAACAAATAATGTAGCATGATATAATTGGATAGATAAATAGAGAAAGAAAATATTAAATGACAGAAGAAGAGAAGCTTGAGGCTCTATTAGCAGTTGCTACATTACCAGTATTTCATTCTTCTTCATTTGATGTTATCGTTCTCAATTCCTCCGATTATACCAAGTTGGCATAGGTTGTCGCGCCATCAAGGTTACTACTAGGACACAGGTTAGTTGTGACGGAGGAAATGTACTAACTGCCAATTAAAGTAATTCAGCACATAATATGAGCCACTAAACTGTCATGGGCACTTTACTATATTCCAATGCAGCTTTTCTCTACCTTTTTGCCGAGTTATCCCGCCCGCTTGCTGTCTCGCAACCTTGGATACATACAGAAGTAAGACAATCACTGTAAAACATACCCAGGTATTTTAAGAACATCTAAAGAATCTACTTACAGTATTGAAAAACATCCCAGGTATCTTCTCTCTCTTTCTCTCATCTTTTATTGCTCAACCTAAGTTGTCCCAACTCCTGATTTTTTGCTTCTAAGCTCAGTGCGGACATAACAGAGGTAAGAAGCATTGAAGACATTATAAAAAGTGACTACAAGCACAATTTCGGTCATATGAAACTTTTTAACGTTCATTACTACTTATTTTCAGCTTTATTTGTTAAACAGTCGACTTAGCCCGTGCATACGTTTTGCCTCCCAATCAATGAAGCTCACTTAAGAACAACAAATGAAGATTTTCTAAATCCAGGTACAACAAGAAGTTAACAGCTACAGAAAGTTGGCTGTCCAAATGTCCTGGACTGTATATTATAGTGCATTTCAAGTTTGTTTCCTCCTTTATCGAGCTACACTTCGACTGACAATAGCGGGGATACGGTAACTGCAGCACTGCACTTCTCATATAGCTTCGGTGGTAAAAACAACTTAGAAATTCAAACAACTTTAGCTCCAAAGTCTTCTCTAGTGTCGTCTCCTACTTGCTTCTGTCCTTATTCTTTGGTTATTCGACTTATCCTTGTGTCTTGTTCTTACTTGCCCTCTGTGACTCTAGCGGAAAGAGCGAAGCAAAGTGAAGTTGAAGCCCATGAAGTGATCAATTACGTATTATAATCCTGAAAGAACGTCACGATCCTTTTGAAATACTTTAATCCAACTTTTATTCCTCAATATTCAGTTGTATTTGTCCATACCCCTTAGTTTGTCTTCACGAATGCTTCGTACTGGTCGAGATGCTTACGTACCAGGAACACTGCGAACTTGCTTATCATTTAGAACTAGCCATAAACAATGTTCCTAGCCAGTTATCCCCTTCACACCTGCTCTAGTTCTCTTCTTAGTCGAGTCACCATTGCTTTATCTTGGTCTTCGTTTACGATGCTTACATAATGAAGAGTGGTGCCAACCAAAAAGGAGTCAGAGATATAAGTAAGCTGTCAGTTACTTACTAATTCCCATTAAAATTGTTATTAGATGTTTTTTGTACTTCTCTACAGCTTTTATTCTTCGATTTCTTAGGTCATTCCAAGCTGCGATTTTTGATGTTACACAAAAAGAGGCGAATAGAGCAGACTAAGTAATCATGGCACCCAGAAGTAATCTGACCCATACTAATAATCAGTATTAAACGTGTCTAGTCTCTTTTCTTGCTAAAGTTCTGCTTTCGTCTGCTATTTAATCGATTTATTCCTTAGCCTGGATCCTGTTCCCTACTAGGTGGAAAACAGAACTGAGATATAGAGCAGGAATGAAAACTACAAACAACAAGATGCTGTTAAAAATGGTATAGTAGCTAAATTCAATGCTAGGAGAGTTTTATTCTGCCTTGTTTCAGCTTTCTATCATCAATACATCGAGATGAGGCGAACCGCGACTCATCTATCATGGAAAGCTCACAGAAAAGAGGTGAACGAAGCACCAAAACGTTTAAATTACAATCCAAAGCTGCCATTCGCATTATAATAGCCATATGAACAGATTCAGTATCTTTTCATGTTCCATTTCAGTTTTTGGTGGCCAACTAATCGACCTAACCCTACACCTAGTTTTCTGGCCATTGTTGATGCCCACAGAAGAGAGAAATATGAGACATACTTCCTAGCCAGACACATCCATATTTTGATTGCTACCAGCTTTCCGTCATTTTAAGCCCTATAATAATCTCATACCACTTGATTTCCGCTTGTCTTCTTCTAATTATCGAAATCCTTACGCTACAATCGATACTCAATCGATGAGGTTGACAGAAGAGCCTAATACACATTATTGGTGGATACTAGCAGCACAAGGGGTAAGGGTTGGTACTATACTAGCTGGAAAAATATTGTGGACTTCTTATATAGACCCATTTCAGCTTTTCTTCATCATTAACAAAAAATTCTCTTTTTTCTCAACCAGAGGTGTTGACAAAGTGGGGAATACATGAATATTTTATACTAGGGAAAAAGATAAGTGGCAAATTATCTACTATTGGTTATTCAAATCATTATGACACTTTTATTTCTCTTCATTTCAACTTATTTTCATCAATATTACGAGTATTGCCTGTGCTTCATTTTTGCCTCTCCATTTACATACTAATAACAGAGGGTTTTATAAATAATATAGGTACCATTTTCAGCAGGGAACTTCCTCCACACCAAATACACTCACGAGTGTTATTATATCGCTGTTTCTTATGCCTATTCTTCTGAGAATTATGTTTCTCAGCCCCTAAATTTTGCTGTTCTGCGAGTGACGGTATTTTAGGGGCAGGAAGAATACCAGAGGGAAGCTGAAAAAACAATTAGCAGCTTGATGACAAAATAAATGTGGTGAGAGTCTTATTTTACTACTCATCTGCTTTTATTGCTTGAGAACATGATATTTTCTGACCCCTGAGCTCAATACGCCACAGTGCTTATGTATGGACTTTAATATATTTTCAGTGAGAACACGGAGTTGGTATTAATGAGCTTGTGACTCTCTGAGCCGTCAAAATTACGTCCCTTGTTTCAGCATACCTTTTATCTTCCGATTAACCGAGTTATCCCAATCCCTAGTTCTGTCTCTGATTCACTGTGAGCAGAAAAAAAGAGATGTTAAACGTATAATGATAACTAGCCACTTCAAGAAGAAGGTGATCACAAGATAGGAGCAATGAAAATTCTTCAAGCTGCTTATTTTTAATTCATTTGATTTTTTTGTCGTGAACGAGGAATCCCACGTGTGGGCTTATCCCTGCATCAAAGTTGCTGTCAGAACTGGGAGATACGCGTGACAATAACATCCTAGTGACAACAATATTTACCTCAAGACATTCTGGTAGCAGTAGTAAATAGTTTTGATAGCTGCCATAGCTTCAATTCAGCTTTATTTCTACATTTTATCAAGTTGGGATGTGTCGTGTTTTGGCCTCTCATCAATGACCGTTCGGAAAGAGATAACGCAGCCGAAAATAGACTAGAGGGAAGAATAAGTTATTGATTACCTAGTAGTAGATGTTTTTACTGTCACAAACTACTCTGATTACTTCGTCTCAGCTTTTATCTTGCTTTTTTAGAACCTTCACGACCCGTGATTTAGGTCTCTTTCTAAGAAGCTCACAGATTCGAGAAAATGTAGCATTGAAAGTTTTTAAGCACAGAGAATAGCAGACCTAACCTTACAAAGTGCTCTTTATAACGAAGTGAGCATCTTACTCTTCTTTACTTCAGCCTTTCTTTGTCATTTATCTTAATTAGTTATCACTTCTCCTGCATTGTGTCCTCCATCATGACACTGACAGAAGCAAAAATGGAGCTGGGATTACTTCAGAGATAATAAAAACTGAAGGGTTTACTACAAATACAGCAGTGCATTGAAATAATACCAGAGTCTTTCCCGATTCTTTATTTCACCTTTTATTGCATTATTTACCGACTTCTACCTATACAACACTTCAATCTTTTCACCTGGAATCTACAGAAAAGAGGTGAATGTAGTAGAAGTGCCTAATAAATGCCACAAAATGGCGGATATCGCTTGTCAAGAGCTATATAAACATAGTGCGCACTTTATCTTGATTCATTTCAAGTTTCTTCATAGTTAGTCGAGTTCTTCAAGAGCTTGATCTCAAGCTTTCAATCCTTGATGTTTTCAGAAGAGCAAATATACGAATAAATACACCACCGACTGCAATAAGTGGCAAATTGTATTGCAGTAGCTATTGAAAGTACTCCAAGTTTCTTATATCTCTTCATTTCATCTTTTTTCCATTGATATAACAACTTGTCCATGTCCGTAAGACCGATGTACGTCCCAACATGAGTGCGCACGGAGAATGAAGTAATACAGCATTGATGTAACCCTGGGATTTCCAGAAGCTCACCATTGAGTTTCATGGGCCATAATTAGAGTCTATGATTTCTTATATTACTTCATTCAGTCTTTGTTCGCTACTGCACGAGATATCAAGCCGGCACTTTTCGGCCCTCTACCATAGTGCCTTAGAACAGAGGTAAATGGAGCGATAAACCTACTTAAAGTACCGAATAGAAATTATGTCGTAGACTATGAGCTTGGAAAACGTCTCAAACATCTTTCCTAGCTTCATTTCATCTTTGGCCATTCAATAAGCAAGTTATCCCGTGGTAACATTGGGTCTCTCTGGTTGTGTTAAGAGAAAAGTGGATAACACTGTAGCGAAAGATACCAGAGTCAAGAATAAGTAGTTTATCCCTAAATAGTAACTGTTCAAACTCTCATATTGTTTCATGTTACTGAATTTGATAGATTTATACTGTTTTGCAGAGTTATCATTTCGCATAGGGTTCAGGTCTCGAGAGTTGCGAACATTACAAAGAGGAATATACAAGAGTGACAGATGATAGAGAATAGAGGGTGTGACCAAATGTCTAAGCTGGCTAGTAAGAGTCTCATACGAAACTTATTCTGCTTCATTCCAACTTTTTTCATTCTCATATCAGGCTTTGCCAATTAAATATTTTGGTCCAGAATGATGCGTATTAAATAGAGAGAAATATAGCTGAAAAAAAATGCCTGAGACACAAACAGAGCTATTAAATACCACCTGATAGCCATTCTCCCAATACTGGAGACTTTTATACTCCCTAGCTTCATTAATTCTTCCAATTGATGGGTTATCGCAACGCATGACTAATGGAGCTTACCAGGAAAGGGGTGGATGTTGCGTAAAAACATTTGGAGGACACGCAAAAGGGTGTCCAGCACAAATCTGAATAGCATAGAGTGGCTTGAATATTCTTTTCTAGTTCGTGTTCCCGTGTGTTAGTTATTTAGTCAATCTCTACCTAAGTTTTGTGCCTTTCCCTCGAATATGCTGACAGAATAGAGATATACTGCAGAGTTGAACTCCACCATACATAAGAAGTAGCTAGCATCGTATAAGAAGCTATGGAGAACTCTATTGGTCTTTCATCGTATCGCAGTTCATCTTTTATTCTTCCATCCAACTAGCTTTGCCAGGCAGGCAACTTGCGTCTTAATCGGAAATGCTAACAAAAAGTGAAATACAATATATAACATACTAGAAACATGAAGAACTAGCTTTTTACTTAGCATGAGTAGTAAAGATGAGTGTGATATCTTTTTCCATCTCCATTTCAGCTTTGGCTCTTCAATTTATCGGGCTTTACTAATTGAGATTTAGGTCTCCCATTTGAAATGCTAACACATATTCCAGAAAGGTGTTTTTATAACATATAAAAGAGACGCAAGAAGTAGTCAAATACTTATTAGTAGCTATCAAGATCATCCCAAGTCAGATATTCCTTTCTATTACAACTTTTCTTATTCTCTTCTCAGGTTATCCCAACCCGTAATATCAGCGTCCCTTTCATTGAACACTCCACATTTTAATCTGTTCCAATGCAGAGTACTCAAATTTTTACTAATAGCAGTAAAAAATCCCATGCCTCTCTTTTGCTTTATATTAACAGCTTTTATTCTTCAATTTGTACAGGTTCACCAAGGCCCCAGGTTCGCATATTAATTTTCACATCGGAGTAGGAGGTATATGAGGTTGCTCGCTAAAATAAGAAAGGATGAACTGTCATGAGTTGTTTTTTGCAGTCCAAAAGGCTCTCGCTAATGTATCAAGAGCTTCAATATACTTCAAGCTTCTTCTATCGGTCTCAATATCTCTTTTGTGTGATATCGGAATAGTGACCAATGATTAGGGAAGGGGTGTCTCCATAAATTGAAGAGAAAAAGTTGAAAAAGAGTTGAATAAGTGGCTTTCCACATTAATGAAAGCTATCTGTAGTGTATATCACTTTCTTTGGAGATATCTAAGCTTTATTCTGTAGTATTTCTCGTTGATCTGTAAGACATCAATAGCTGATAGAAATGAAGGCTTGGTGATAAGTAAATTAAGAAACCAATAAAAGACGAATAAAATAGATTGGGAAGCTCAAAACACTTAATTTAACTACATTATTTCACTAACAACTTTTTATTGGGAGTAATAGGTCTTTCTGCTCCATTTTCCCCTCTTCTGTGAATGATATATTACAGCGACCCAAATAGTGAAAAGCAGAACTGGATATACTGAGGACCAAAAGTTGAAATGGAGAGGTGAAAGAGGTTCATGAGGTCAATGATAGCTATTAGTTGGCTGCTGATTGCCCTTTCTTCTCTTGTGCGTATTACTGCTCCGTTTATCGCGGTTCTACTACTCATTAAGCGTAGAGAAGAGTGGAATACAGTTGTCATAAGTATCGTAAGAGGCAATAAGTTGCAAATATACTGGTATTTAGCACTAAAAAAGAGTACACATCTCTATGTTTCCTCAATTCAACTTTTCTCTGCGACACACAGACTCTCCTAACGCTGGATGTCTGTCTCGCACACATGTGCTTGACCAGAGATTGATAAATTTGGCAATAGGAAGTAGAGAAGGCAACCAATAAACGGCGCTAACATGTATGGACTCTGTATAATTATACTGAGCAATTTTGCACAAGTTATTTCCTTTTCTATCTGTTATTTCACGAACTTCCTCTATGTGTCCACCGTGTCCCTCCATCAATCTGATTACAGAATTGTGATATTTGGAAAGTAATACGTTTGGGGCTACAAGAAGTACTTGGTTGAATACCAATTGAGTATAAATGACCTTCGAACACTTTGGTTTATATGATTTCAGCTTTTCTCGGTCAGATATTCGAGTTCTCGGGATTATTAGTAATGATCTCTTAGTGGTGCTGACACTACGCTACTGTATGTACTGTGATAACTACAGTCTAATCTGAAATCAATGACAATGGAAGCTATCAATCAGTCTACTAGAATATCTATATTACTTATCATAGTGCAATTATCCACTTATCTATAGAAACAGTTGGTAAACCGATGAGGGAAGTGTGGATTCGAATGGTATATTCACAGTTGGGGAGTTTTGCCAAGGGAGCTACCGGATTTTACACTGTAACAGATTGGAGGCCTGTCACAACACGTATCATCCATCAGAACCTGTAACCACAAGGCAAAATGAATCTTTTTTCTAGACGTAATTAGCGTGTAAAACTTGTTGAAAAATACATTCAATTCAAAGGTTACTCTTACAATGTGAAGTTATAATCAATTGAATGTAATAGAAAAAAAAAATTATTATTGTACCCAGTATAAACTATTCCCCACTCTCGCACTTCCGTCAACACCTCTGGTTGAGAGAAAAAGGAACAGCCTAATTAATGATGAGAAAAAGCTGAAAAAAGTAAGATAAGAACTTCAGAATGCTAGGACCTTTAGTACTGTACGTCTGACTACCCCTCTGGACTGCTAGTATTCACCACTACCATGTATATCTCTCTTCTGTCAACCATGAAATGTAGGTATAGGGAGGTAATAAATATAAGAATAAAAGTAGAAATCAAGTGATACGAGCTCTTAGTATTGCTTATATTAACTGAATCTTTGCAATGCTCACTTCTGGATGAATCTAGTTATTATTAAAGTCTCAATTAATTATCTCTTCTTTTTTGATCATCGATACCAGCAAAAATCGGATTAGTGAAAAGTTGATTAGTTGGCGAATAAAAGCTGAAATATAACATGAAAAGATACTAAAACGTCCAACTGGCCATTTATGGTGAGGTAAACCATTTTTACTTTTGCTTTATACGCATTGATGTTTCATTTGTCTCTTTTCTATGAGCTTGACGCTTTTCACTGTTCCATCAGCATTATTGAAGGAGACACACGAAGGGAGAAGTCGATTGAACAACATAAAAAAGTTGATATTGAGTATTGGCGTAAGTCTAGACGCTTAAGCCAAACCAAATCTGTGTACCAGACCACTTTTTGTTGTCCTCACTATGTATTTCTGCTCCATTTACCTCAGCTACGCAAGCGTAAATTATAATGGGTTGGGATAACCTGACAAATCGAAGGATAAAAGCTGTTGAGAAGCATAAAAAGTGGTAGATGACACTTGAAATGGCACATAGCAGGCAATATTATGCTTAGTCATGCCACAGATTTATTAAGATCAACATTGTCAGCGGTATTTTTCTCTATAATGCGAGCAACATTCGGGAGACTAAAGTCATGATCGGTAAAATCTGATAAATGAAGGAAAAAAGTTGAAATAAAGAATGTTAAGAGGTAAGTGACATTTTGAGTGACTACCTGTAAGTAACTGGCTAGTTATTCTCCCCCTAGTATCTTCTAAGGCTGTATATTTCTCCGTTCTGTCAGCAAGTAAACAGATAAACAAAATGCATGCGTAAGAACAGCTCCTTAACATAGCATTCAAAGATCAATTGAAGTAATAAAGTGCTCTCAGGACCCCTAATGGCTGAAAATATACAACAGACTACTTTATGTTGTTGCTAGTAACTTTTTATTACTGTAACTCTCTCTTCCAGGCAGCATGTTGGTGGGGAGACAATGTTGCTCAAGGGATAACTCGGATAATTTTGGAAAAAAAGCTGAAACGAAGTATAAGAAAGTAAGCTGGTATTCAAATCAGATCATATTGTACAATTGAACACCTTATGGTGCATTAATATTCTTTTTTTGCTTCATATAAGTTGTTCTGTGGGCGTCATCAGAGGAGTGATATGATATTTGCTCGGTATAACTCAAACAATTGAGAGACATAAGATTAATTGAGGACTTTTAAAACGCTGACGACGCTAATTACCGGCCACAGGACATAGTGATCAACTTATAGATGTCCCTTTTCTGAAAAACTACTATATTGCACCCTGTTTTGTGAGCACTACTTTCAAGGGGTGGAAACAAAGATAGGGAAGCTGATAATTTGAGAAATAGAAGCTCAAATCATGTAAGATAAAAGCCCAGGTATTTCTATCTAGTTTGATGGTAGAGAATTGACAAGTTTGGTTTGTCTCATTAAGTCTTCGCTCTGTTTTGTGAGCTTCGTTAATGAAGAGAAAAATGTAGGCGTAGAGTAGCTCTAGTATTCATACAGGGGCTTAACTGTTGTTGTCTTTGGTGGCGCTAGACCTCTATAATACTATCATTGAGTCTCTCTACAATATATTTTATCATTTTTTGCAACTTCTACTTTTCACTATAGCTGTCCAAGAAATGTTAACCAATAAACATAAAACGAGATGAGTAGAATGAGATCAGACACGAAGGGGAAGCTACATCCTGAACTTATGTGGCATTTATGACTGTCTTAGGTACAATTTCTGTTTCTACTTTCAGGATAGTAGTAAATATAAGTGATGATTCGAGCTTAAAGGGTTCCCTGGCGGATACAAACCATACAACGGACTAAATAAACATAAAGAAGAGACTTCAACCATACAGTCTCAAATATCTTGGTTGATTGAATAGGTACGTAACATTTTGTTCTCCTGTTTCAGCTTTTTTGGTCCCTTATACCCTTTCACCTGTACTGAGGGCAAATGCCAATGTAGGGATAAGCGGCTAATCAACGAAAAAAGATAGAGATAATATGAAATGAGGTCCTAGGGACTTGCTTGAACGGGTGATAACACACTACCAGCTTGTAGTGGCTACTGGATATCAATGACGCTATATTTCTCTCTGCTCTGTAAGCAAAGATGAAAAGACGAAACTTGGCCCTTGGGTTAACTTCAATAAATAAACGATAAAAGTTGAAATTATGTATTAAGAGAAGATTTTAATACTTCCGGAAGCGTTTAGTACGTTACTCTACATTTCTTTTATTCCCTATAATGTTTCTTTTACATTTATCTCTGTTCTGTGAGCTTCATAGATGGACATTATGTAATCGGCACTGAGAGGTATAAGCTCATTATTTAAAAGGAAATCGCACAGATGAAGTTATTGACTACCGGTAGGTTCCTTGATAGCTTCTCAGGTACAATTGCTTGTCCAGCAGCTTATTCCTGCCCTAAAAGTTGTATTTGATCGACAGTCTCTGTATTTGAGGCGCTGCGACTAGTGAGAGAGTTCTCAAGGATATGAATCTCGATTAGTGAAACAAAATAAGTTGAAATGGGGAAGAAGAAGAAACTAATTGACATAAGGGGCGCTATTATGGTGCCTGTAGATCTCTTTTGTTATTGCTGATACCTTAATTCGGTTGTATTCCTTTCCGGTCTGCTTGCAGCCAGGCTACTGCAACGTTTAGGACCTGGTATAACTCGAATAATTAAAGCAAAAAGATGAAATGAAGTACGATTTGAACGTTTTGACGCTCTTTGCTGCTATAACTAACTATTCAAGCACTTTTTTCCTGCACTTATTACGAGTTGAGGGTGATCTCTATAATGGTTCGCCACCTACTCTTAAGGCATCAATAAACTGTGAATCAGATGTAAAAAGGAGTTGATTTGTCACACAAAAGTTGAAGTGAAGGGGGGTTCAGAGCCCACATAGAGAACGTAAGCTCAATTAACCAATCCCACACTTTCTTCTATATCTGGTACTCACTACTCCTCTTTTTCTTCTGACAGCGCTACCTACCGAAGTAAGACGATTCTTAGGTGTACGAAAAAACTGGATCATTAGCGAATAAATTTGTAATATAGTGTGATAAGCTGATAACAATGTCTTATTAGCCTACAGTGTGCAATTAAGCCCTTCTTCCCTACAATTTTATTATAGTATCACTGCAATAATATCTCCTCTGTTAGTTCTCTCTTGATGAGATGGAGCCATGGCCAGGTGTAACTCTATTAACTGATGAAGAAAAGATGAAGACGAAAAGAAACTCATTTCTATCACACACTTTATGTCGATAAGCCGTAATTGACACTATTATTCGAAGCTGGTCTCTGTTAGTACTGTGTACTTCCTTATTTTTCAGACAGGGAGGGGAACAGCCAAGCGCTAGGTGGATTTCACGAAGGAAAGCAGATAATGAAGAGAAGAAGTAGCTTGTGGTGTTACGCATACTATTGATGTTTATCATTCCTCTTCTTGTTGTTGTCTGTCTGTATTGCTGTTACCTTTACCTCCGTCTTGTAAGTATCCTACAGAGACAAAATGTAGGTACTGGTAAGTAACTTCATAACTTGATGAATAAAAGTTGAATATTGGTACAGTAAAAGACTGAATGTGACTATAATCGTCTATGGTATGTTTCTGTGGACTTTTTATATCTCTCTTATTCAACCCTGGTATATCCGTCTCTATTCCGTGAGCATCATTGAGTGACAGAAAACAGTGTGCAGGTGTAAGTCAAATAATTGGTAATTAAAAGCTGAAATGAAGTCAAATGAAGATACATTATTATTTATAAGCCTTTAAATGATCGATTGAAGACTTTGTACTGTTTATTCTGTGCAGTTCTGTTACATTCTCACCTGTTCTGTAAGGACCCTCAAAAGAGGAATAAAATTGAGAATTTAGAAACACGAGAATCGAAAGGAAAAAGTTGTAAAGACGTGCAAGGAGTTTATCATGGCACTATTAGTAGTTACTAGCAGGCAATAAATAACACATTTATATCTCTAGTCTTGATATATGCTGGATTTCTTCTATCTTGGCAATCCTCATGTACGAGATACCATGGCCACGATTTGTAAAATTTGATAAATCGACGAGCAAAAGTTGAAATGAAAGAATATAAAAGGCTCTGAAGACTCTATACAGTTATCATTAAGTATCCAGACACTTTTTATTGCATATCTTCACTATCAATGCCCTTTTTCCTTCCTTCTCACAACACTTATCGAGGGACACATTTGCGGGCAGGATAAGATAGTTGATAGGCATACAAAAGCTGAATTAAGATGCGAAGATAGCACCATGTCACAAATATTATGGTTGGAACTTGGATGAAGCTATATTACTGCTGTTGTAATTGTCTTCGGTGCTTCAAGCTCTGCTCTACAAACATCTTGGATGAGAGACAAAACTACGGGTTGGGGTATCTTGTCTGATGAGAGAAATAAAGCGCCAGTGAAGCGGAAAAGTGGCCAAATATAGCGACAAAGTAGACCACTGATTGCATTTGAGGCGTGCAAGTATCTATTGATACTGAACTTATCTCATTGTGTGAGCACCTAAGAATGAGAGTTGCAAGTACGGAAGAGAAATCGAATACAAGACAAATAAAAGCTGAAATGACGGAGAATAACTTCCTAGCGATATTATGATAAGCAATCGAAAGACATTTAGAAACTCCTTGTGTCTCTGAGATGAGGTATTACTGTATTTATCTTTCTTCTGCTAGCTTGAGTGATGAGGCGAAAATATAGACGTATGGAGAAGTAGATATACTAGCAAATAAAAGCTGAAATGCAGTAGGACAAGACTTTCTGTGAATCTGTACTGACGGCTAGTATGTTAGATTCCACTTTATTTTGCTTCCTGAACGTGTTACCGCCAAGAACGTCAATTCTGCCTGCGTCATACATCGACTATCACATAAGGGTTTGAATAACTTGCGAGATTGACTAAGAAAAGGTGAATGAGATAACTAGGAGAGCGCTGATTTGCCCTACGTAGGCTATAGTATGTAATAGACCCCAATCTCTATTTAATTCAAAATATGTTTGTATTATTTCTGTTTTGAGATCCGCTTAGAGGTGAACAAAACACAAGCATGTGTATAAGTCGTCAACGAAAGGAAAAGGGGTAAATTTAGGTAGGCGATAAAGCCAAGAACACTCCTTCGGCTGGTTTCTTGCAATACAACACTTCATGTTACTATTAGCTCTTAATAACATGGTCTGCCCACATATATATAAGCTGCACGGGTCTAGAGGCGACAGTCGAATCTTGAGATGACTGATATAGTGTAAAGAAAAGCTTAAGCAACTACAATTAAGTCACGGAAATGTCTTTCTGGCTACTATAGTGCATTTTATAACTGGTGATGCCGCCATTTCCCAATAATTCTATCTTGACCACACATTTATCAGCATAATAGTTGGGGACTAAAAGTAAGGACAGTTATAATTCGGTAGATGCTGGATTAAAAGTTGAAAAAATTATGAGGAGGGGCTCAGAGAGTATTTTCCAACCCCTAATAGCTTGTAGATTACCACCTCTGAACACTAGTACGTCTTGTTCTTGTATTTCTCGCTGTTCTGTCATCACCTTCGATATAGCAATATGCTCGTGTATGAAATACTCGGTTATCGTGTATGAAATACTCGGTTAAACAGTAGATAAAAGCTGGGAAGGACCACGATATAACACCCATTACCTCCTTCCAACTACCATGTAAAACTCAATACTTCTCTTTGTTGCAATTATCTACTACTACTGTGTATTATGTCAATCCATCAAGTTTTTAGATGTTGAGGCAAATGCTGAGTAAAGAGAATGAGAGGTTTGAATAAAAGAAAGTGAAATGAATAACTGTAGAAAGCTTGTGACAGCCATACGTCTTAGGATGTGTGACTGATACCATTCTTTTGCACTCAGCATCATTCTATAGTACACAAGTGTCTGCGATATGGAGATGATGTATGCTATAAATTCCGTCTTTTAACTCGAGAAATTGATGGTTGAGAGATCATATAAAGAAAAATATAACACTCCCTACATTAATTATGGCTAGTTGAAGCTAGCATTTGACTTCAGAATGTGTTTAGCTAACATTCATGTCTTATTCACCTCCGTACATGGCTGGGAGAGAAAATGCAGGTGGGTATAAGCCTACCAATCAGCGAAGAAAAGTTGAAAAGGAGTAAATGAAACCGTCAGATATGTTTTTCCAGCTGTCTGTTATGTGTTTGAGTATTTGCAGTTGCCACTGATACACGCTCTATACTGTGTTTCTCTTTTTAGTAAGCACCAAGGTGGCAGGTCGAAAAGTAAGACTTGTGACGTTCGTTAAATGGGATAGAAAGCTGATAACATACATTTTCAGAGTCTTTCAATGCTCTTGGTTCCCCTTAAGATGTATTTATCAACCTGCCAGTATCACTAATACAAGTAATCTCTGTATATATCCTCGTTCCGTGATCTTCATTGATGGAGAAACACACTTTGGATTTCGGGATCAACTAATTGACACATATAAGTTGAAACTGACTAGTGGAAGAGGTCTAAGACATTGAACCAGGCCTAAAAATTAGACTGGCCACTTCTAGACAGATCTAAAGCATAGATCAAAGTTTCAGTATCTCCAAATGTCCACATCATGACCACAAGGGGTGAGCGTAGAGGTTGAGATCTCATTTAGCGGTACAAAAAAAGTGATAGAAACGTATATGGAGATAGATTGAACGCTTATTGGGCTATCTTATTCCTAAAGAAGTCTTTATCTTGTCTCTGGTATGACTATACTGTATTATTTCTCTCTGTTTTGAAGGCACCCATTGAAAGGCAATAGTCAGTCATTGGGATATATTGAAACGTAGCAAGATAAAAGCTGAATATAGGTGATATAAATGACATACGACATCCTCAACAGTTCCAGTGAGCTATTGAATACCTCTTCTTGTTCCTTACATGTAACGCTTATGTGATAACCACTGCTCACAATGTCTCATACGAGAACAAAGTCTTGAGTTGTAGTATAAGTGCAATTACTGATAGAGAAAAGTTGTATAAATGGGAAGCAAAGTGTTGGTAATATTTGTCTAGCAGATCCAGTGCGACTAGAGTCATTATGCTGAAATTTTCAAGCTCCATTAACGCATTTATATCTGTTGTTAGGTAATAATAGAGGGAGTTCAGAGTCACACTTTTTGATTACACGATAAGTTGAGCATCAGGGGCTAGCATGATCAAAGTAAATGGGCTAATTACGTTTTCTGACCTCATTGGTATGTGTTTGTCTACTCTTTTTCCTCCCATAGTTAGTTCTCCTCTAATTACTTGCTTAGTCAGTATCTGGAATTTAGAGCAAAAATCCGTATTGCGGAATATTCCTATTCAATGGCATAGAAAAGATGAAACAGGACTAAAAGCAGTAATAGAAACGTTAAGTCAACCTGTTTGTGAGACAATCTACTCTTGCTTTCAGTCTGTATGTATTTCTCCTACATTAGCCTCCGTTGAAAGTATCGTATAACGTCAATAATGAGGAGACATAATGTTGGGGGAAAGAGAACACGTAGAAACAACAAGAAAATATAAATGAAACAAGGCGAGAGCTTCATCATGTTTGGGTAGCTCTTTTCAGGTAACTAATAGCTTCTCGTTGCTACTGGTAACTTTTTATACAATTTATTTCACTTTTCTGTCAGCATCTTGAAAAGGAGACATCATGTTGGTGTGGTTGAAAGGACTATTTAGCAAATAAAGCTGATCTAAAATAAAATAAAGGCATTGAGACATTCATCAGGGCTATATTGTACATCTGACCACTTTTTTGGTGAAGCAATACAATATTACTCTCAAAGTACATCTGTTCTGTATGTAACATGGATGGATCCAGGAATGTAGGAGTAGAAATAGCTGAATATTTGACAAGAAAAGATGAAAATGAAGCAACAAGGAACATTGAGGGCTTCTATCTTGTTATAGCTGTCCACAAAACTACTCTGGTTCAATATCCCCTACAATTACATCTGTTGAGTGGAGATCAAAGGGGTTACAAATATACGGGTCAGTGAAATAACGATTAATGAGAAGGATAAGATAATGTTGAGGGAGATGAAAAGCTGGTATTGTTACTAAGAGCCAACAGTTGGTGTAAGCTATCTTCTGAGTGTCCTTGTCTACTTTACTGCTTTAGTTCTTCATTCGTAGGAGCTTCAGGATTTGAGATGTGAAAGCAGACATGGAGAGAAGTCGATCGTTAACGAATAAAAGCTGAAATCAAATAAAAGAATGTGTCTGGAACCTTTAGCAGGCTAACATAGTACAAAAAAACAACTCTTTGATGCATTTTATTCTCGCATTATTGTTACATTTTCTCTGTTCCGTTGGCATTGGTAAAGCAACAGAAAGACTGGTCTGTAATAACTCGAGAGATAGAGGAAAGTAACACCAAACGAAAATATATTAGTTGCCTGTTACGTTATTTACAGGTTGAAAGTAATGCCTGACAGCTTCTTGCAATTTCTTGGCTTATACTAATGCCAAATATTGACTACTTGTAATACATCTTCAGACAGTACCGGTAGGTGTAGGCATATATCATCTAACTGACGAGTAAAAGCTGAATGAGAGTTACCTAAAGGGTCCAGGACATTATAATGGCTTATATGTGCTGGTAGAATAACATTTCGTAGCTCTCAGTAAGTTATTATGCTCTAGTTCTCTGTTCTGGAATGATCGCTGGGAGAGTGCCAAAAAATTGTAGAGATGACTAGAAGAATTGGTGCTGAAAAGTTGTAGAGAAGTATTAAATGTAGCTATTGACACTCTTACTTGCCTCTATAAAGTAACTAATAGCTTTCTTATGCCTCTGAACAAATTTCAGCAAAATTTCCCTCCGTTTAGTAATCATCACTCGAAAGACCAAAATACAAGAATGATAAAACTCGATAATGGAAGATCAAAAGGTGAAAAGAGAAGACACAAGAGTTTATAGCTACTTTTAGGGGCTCTAGTTATATTATTAACAACTTCTCATACACCATTCTCTATTGTTTCGACCTGTTCTTCCAACTTCCTCATGGAACGACTTATGGAAGTACGCAAAACCCGAACATCTCATGAATAAAAGGTGAACTGAAGTAAATTAAATAGTCCAGTACTCTCTGTAAGTTGATATTGTACCATCACAAACTCTTGAGTACTGTAATGTTGTATTATCGTTGGTTTACAACACTTCTGTATTGTGTGGGTATCTAGAGACAGATTTTTCTGGTCTGGTATAACTCATATTTTTAAAAACATAAGCAGAAATGAAGTAATATAAGACACGATTGGCGGTACTTACACCCAAATGTATGCGATTGGCAACTTCTGAGTCTCTGAATATACTTTACTGCTACATTTTTTTCTGTTGTAGGGTTTCGTAGCTGGAGGGATTAAAATAGGTATAGAGATGAGTCGACATCTAAACGAATAAAAGTTGAAATAATATGAAAAAAAGAATCTAAGACGTTTAACAAGTTTTATTCTGTGTCACTGACAGCTTGATGCACTTAATCTTGTATTTCTGCTAGTTTACCTCCGTTCTGTATCAGGGATTAAGCGACTGTGGCACTGTACTGGATCAGTATAACTCGAGAAAGAAGGAAAAATGACATCACATAAAAGACAAAAATGTAGTAGTAACGTTTCTAAACATTATCAGTATATAATCAACAGCTTTTAGGTCTTTCCTGGCTTTTTTTAATGCCAATATCACCCACACTCCTCGGGAGAGTGAGCGACATACATTGATTATATGTAGGTACAAATCATGTGAATGAGTATTAAGAAACAGAAATGAAGTGAAATAAAATGCTCTGTAAGTTTAGAGGCTTATACGCGTACAAACCCACAGCTTTTTGCTGCTCTCGGTAAGTTATGTGACTGCATTTTCCCAGTTCTGGAATCATGTCAGGTACATGGCCTGAATCATGGTTAGGGTATCATCGTTAAATGACGGAAAAAAGCTGTAGAAGAGTAGAATAAGTTGCTATTGGCATTCATAATGGTAGATAGGATGTATCTGGCAGCATCTTTAGTCTCTGAAAGGAATTACAGTTGTACTTCTTCGCTGTTTAGTAAGCACCATTTGAATACAAGACTGTTGAGCTCGACAATTGGAATAATAAAAGGTGAAAATAAGAACGAAAAGAAACCTGTGCCGCTCTTGATGACTAGCAGTAGCGTTTTGACTACTTGTCTGACAATATAACGTACTATAAGGAATAAGTCGAAAGCGAAGTAAAAGAAGAGTCTCCAGATATCTTAAAGATCTATAGCAACTGATGAATCACTGTTCAGTTACTGGTGGTAGGTATCAATCTCGCATTCAACTTCTCTTCTAGGAGAGATGTAAATCTGGATTTTGGGTAAGCTGATGAACTGGAGAAGAATGAAGGTAATAGACTTAATAAGTGGCTTTTGATGTTCTTTACAGCTGAAAGTATGTAAGTAACTTCATATTGTAGTTCCTGGTAGCTTTCTTTACTTTACATTTCTGTTCTATCGTATCTATGAGAAATACACACAGTTTAAGTCGATAATATAGCCTATGAAAGCTGTAATGGACTAAAATAGAAAGCTCAAGGCGTTCAATACTAAGCATTACATCTCCAAAACTATTTTTGACTGAAGTCAGTACCGGTACTTATCAATGCTCTATTACCTCTGCGTGGTGAGAATATAGAACCAAGCGTTGAGATAAGCTGGTGAAAGAATAAAAGCGGTAAAAAAGAATAGTAAGTTGATAATGACGTTTATCACGGGTACTGGTATGTACTTGTCAGTTTGTAGTGTCTCTGTTCTATAAACAACGTCGATATCAGCCGTTTTAGGACAGTTGTGTAATAATCATAGAGACAGGCACAAAACTAACTCGATTACCCATAGAAAAGAAGAACAAAAAGCGGCTAGGTCGTCTTTATAGCTACTATTGTAATACAAACAGTGTCTTTCTGTTGAAGATTTACACCACTCTCTTGTTTCCTTCTGTCCAATAAGCACCAGCATTAGAGAGACAAAACTCAGGTTCAGGTACAACGCGAAAAACTGACACAAAAAAGCTGAAAGTGAGTAAAGTGAAGTGGTTGAAATGAGAAACTATATGAGGCTGTACGAAAGCCCAAATTTTGTTGTGGTAGATACATTTTAGTGTAAAATTTATCTCTGTTCCATGAGCTTACAGGGAGGGACAAAACTCATGTCTTGGGAAACCTGATGAATGAAGAAAAAAAAGTGAAATGAAGAGGGGAAAGTAGCTGAAGAGTTTTCTAATAGGCACTAGAAGCTATCACGACACCCCATTTAGTCCAGTTAGTATTATTTATGTACTTATCCCAGTTCTGTCAGCAACTTGACCTTGGGTCAGTTGGAAGACCTCGATTAAAACGCATTATAAGAAAAAATGAAGTAAAAGAAGGTGATAGGGATGTTTATGAGTCTACTATGTAGCCACCTACCACTTCTGGCCTGCTACTGGTATTATTCCCAGCTACCTTTACTTCCGCTGTAGGTATCGTTGAGCTAGAGATGTGATAATTGACAGACATAACTCGATATATTGAGGAAAATAAAAGGAAATGAGAAGTAAACAAAATGCTTCTAGAGTCTTAATAGCGGCTAGTATATGCTAGACAGCTTACTTGTCCCCAAACATGTTTTATTGCTGCTCTGGATCCCTGCGAACTTGTAGATGGAGAGACATAACGGGTGTAGGAACAAATTGAAAAAGTAATCAATGAAGCTAGAGGTAGAAGAGAAGGGATAAGAAAGGCTCAGTAAAGGAACGACCCGAATACAGTGTCGCACAGGTCACTTCTTGATGCCCCCAAATGTATTACTGTTCTATGCATCTTTTTTCTGTGAGCATCATGGATTGAGCGAAAAATCAGTGGTATAGCTCTATTGATGGAAGAATAAATGTTGAAATAAAGAACTGTATGAAGTAAATAATGTTTTTGAGGGCAATTGGTAGACATTTAAAAGTTCCTTAGTGTCTTTATGTTCGATTTTTGCCTCATTTGCTCCTTTTCAATCGGTATCTAAGCAGGAGGTAATACTCTGATGTACAGATAAGTCGATCAAATGACAAATAAAAGCTGTTAGGAAGTATGAAAAGATGCACATACATCCAGTTAGCAATATTTGCGCAAAATCCCACCTTTGTTAGAGTTTGTACATAGTGCCCCTCAATCAAATCCCTTCTGAAAGCATCATTAATTGAGAGACAAATATCAAGGGATGTATAACTTGAAATATGGAAGAGCCCAAGGTGAAATGAAGAAAGATGATAAATATACAATGCCTGCTATTACTACAGGTAAGTGATGCAAAAGTTTTATTGTCACTAAGCAGGTTTTGTGCTGCTCAATTCACACTTCTCTCAACATCTTTGTATGAAGACATCATGCAGGCTTACAGACAACTTCATTAATGACAGAAGAAAGCTGAACTCAAGTAGAGTAAGAACCTGGTGATGTCTTCCATGGCCTATAGTACACAATTGATTACCTGTGGGTGTCACTAAGCTCTTATTTATGGTATTTCTTCATTTTCTGAATGTTACGTGGATGAGATAAGGTAGACTTGAGGATAAGCTGATTAAATGACAGATAAAAGCTGAAACCAAGGGGAAAAACTAGCACATAATCTTTCAATAGGCCAAAATTTGCCTTTGGTAATCTCTTAATACAACAAAAAGTACTGTATACTAGATCCAATGTCTGTCTACATGTCAGAAGTATTTGTCGGAGTGAACTTGTGGTGAATTATCTCACTTATTGAGCAAGAAAAGCATATATATAGCAGAATAGGAGACCCAGAATGTTTTATGAGAAGTTCTGATGCTAGGTTACCCTTTGATTCTGCTTGGTACTGAATTATTGATAGTGTATGACTCTCTGTTTCGTTGGCCTGAAGGAAATGGAAGCCCAGAACTGAGATAACTTGAAAATATTGATGGTGAAAAGAAGAAACCAAGTGAGATAAGAGTTTTTTGATGTTCTAAAATGCTATTAGTAAAGATCCAAGCACTACTTTATGTCTCTGAGGTAATTTTGTATTGCTTTATTCACTTCTCTCAACACCATATGCAGGTGTCCAATGTAGGCGTAGGGGTAACTCGACTTGCTGATGACGAAAAGCTGAAAATAGTCAGCAGAGGCTAGTCAGAACATTCAACTCAGCTATCAGTAACCCTTAGAGCACTTTTAGATGTTCCAGGTACTTTTTGTTACTGACTCCTGTGAGCAACGGATTGAGAAACAGGTGTAGTGGAATGGCATATCTCCTAAAAATGAAGAGGAAAACCTGAAATCAGGCAATAAAGAAATTAGATGACTACAATCCTGGTAAAAATGAGATCACTGTATGCCTCTTGCTCTCAAATATGCAATATTGCTGTACATTTATCTATCTCTTATCACCATTAAGGGAGAACCAAAACCTGGCATATGGACAAGTCGATCAATTGATGACTGAAATCCGAAATTAAGAAGGATAACAAGTTAATGAAGTTTAGCTGGCTTATAATTTGCATTAAGACATGTTGCTAGTGGCTAATTCGTACATTAATATAACTTCTTTCAGCTCTATGCTGAAGTTAACGTAGAAGGTGAGACAAAAATCATGAGCTGTAGTAACTTGATATATTGAAGAACAAAAGCTAGTGATAGCAAACATAAGAAGACTGTGATGTTCTTTATAGGTATAGGTACGTTGAAAAGTACCTCTTGTTGCTCCTGGTATGTTTTTCTACTAATTATCTGTGTTTCCTGTAGGCACCATTGTCTGGGAGACTCACGGCATGTAAAGATAACTCGTATCAATTCTAAAAAAATGGAGAAATTTTGGCAGAGAAAAAGCCAAGAACATTAATTAATGACAAGTTATACCAAAAGCTAGTTATTTTTGTTAGTCGTACCTTCTATAGCTTCTTTTGTCCGCGCTGAGTTGACACCGAAATCCAATGTCAAAATTTCTAGACGGGGATAACTCGATTATATAGCAGATAAAAGTTGAAATGAGTCTCAAAAAAGTTTTTATACTAGTTAATAAGTATTAATCGAGCATCATGCCACTTTATACCGCAATAAGTATGTTTTATTACCAAGTTACTGTTGTTCTGCTAGTATGGTAAGCGGGGACTAAAATCAGTCATTGGTATAAGTCGATAATATGAGATCTAAAAGCTGAAATTGAGAACAGCAAGAGTCTCTCCATGTTTCTTATGCATGATAGTATAGAACTGACTACATATTGCCGCTCCTAGTGTGTTCCAGTAGTGAGTTTCATCCTGCACTGTAAGCCTCCTCTGAGAGACAAAATGTAGACGTAAAGATAATCCAATAAACGACGAATAAAAGTTGTAATCAAAAACAATAAGAAGAAGAATACTTTCAAAGTGTCTCAAACGTACGATTGAAAACTTATCGCTGTTACTGGAATGTATTAGAGCAGTGGGATTGAAAAGCTCAGGCTGTGGGTTAAGTGAATAAACTGAGAGGGAAAAAGTGAGAATGGATAGTGAGAATGCTCATAACGTTTCTACCAGCTACTAGTGGTTATTTAAGACCTCTTACTATCACTGAGGGATGTTGATACTTGTTTTCTCTCTTGTATAAGCACCATCGGCCGAGAACTGATGACAGTCCCTTGGGATAACTTGAATAAATAGCGAATAAAGCTGAAATAAAGTAGAGCAGCATCCTCATTTTGTTTTCTGGAGACTTAAAATACCTAAAATATTACCACTTGTTGTTTATATGTGTCATTATGACTGTATTTCTGTCTTTCTGTAAGCGTCAATAATCAAGACACTAACCAGGCAGAAAGAATGGTCGAATAATTGACGGAAAAATATAAAAATGAAATGAAAGAATACTTACTCTCTACTCTCCCTGATACAGCTACTCAGCTATCAACTTACTGAGACCTCCAAATCTATATTAGAGCTACAATATCTCCTGAAGTGCACTGTAATCAAAGGTGGACGCTTTGGTATTGGATTATATCGTGTAATGAAACAAAAAAGGTAGACATCTGGTAGAAAGTAGGACAGACGGACTAAAATTTTACGACAAAACACCTTTTGTTTCAAACGGTACGTATTACTGCTACTCGCACCTCCGTTCTGTAGGTATATTGGATTAAGAATTGGTATATCTCAATGAATTGAAGTAATAAAGATACTAATAGACACTGTCTAAAGCTTATGGGGTGCTTTATAGAGAATTGTGACGTATAGTATTACCTCTTGTTCTTGCCAGTTATTATTACTAATTTATCTCTCTCTTTTCTGTGACTACCCCACATCGAGACAACATTAAATGGACTGATCGTTTATGAAAAACAAAAGAAAAAGCTGAATTAAAAGAGACCAGAGACCCAGAAGGTACTTTATAGATATTAGCAGATAATTAGCCATGTAATTTGATCCCAAGCATATCTTGCTCCTCTAATTCGTCTTGTTCTGCACGAGGCAAAATACATGCCTAGGTTTAACTCGTCTAAATTGAAAAGAGCGATCAAATGAAGTAAGAAAAAACCTCTAGAACCTTTTTAAAGCTGGTATTTAACGATTCACTACCTCTTGCTGTTAACAATGTTATTATTAATACGCACTTCTCTCTCCTGTGAGCAGCTGAGGTTTAGAGGTCAAACCCCATAGTGACAACTTGATGAATAGCAAAGATTGGCTGAAATAAAGTAAAATAAAGCACCCCTGAAGTTTCCAAGGCTGAATTTGTATGGTAAACTACGTCATGTAGCTGTTGATACGTTTTTTGTTCTCAGCTGTAGATATCATAGAGGGAGACTCAAATATAATGCACAGGTATAGCTCTTTACATAGAGTGGAAAGCTGAAATAAGATACAAAAATAATCTCACACTGTTTTCACTGACTGCTTATAGATATTGTACTATGTCTTCTCGTCTCTGGTATGTTCTTTCACCTTTCTCCGTTCTATGAGCTAAGTACAGTTTATGGAGCAGGTTGGTGTAGGGACAACTCGAAATAATGATTGAAGAAAGCTGAAATGAGGTAGATTAAAGGTGTGATAATATTCAAACTGGCTCACTATATGCTACAGTCTACTTGTCTCTGCGGTTAGTACTTTTCCCCCATATATATCCTCTATTATGTGGGCACCAAAGGGAGACCAAATTACGGGTCGCGAAAACTCGATTAACAGCAAAATAAAAGTTGAAATAAGTATTAAAAGTAGCTGATAACAGCTTTCATGGGTAATCAAGGAAATATTACAACTTTTCTATGTCTCTGCTCTGCGATTCCTCGGTATTCCTCTCTGTTTCATGAACATCAATACGAGACCAAAGTCACAATAGCTACAAGGCAGATACTTAAAGAATAACAGCTGAAATCAAGATATAGAAGAGTTTGAAGACATTCAGTGCAACCTATAGTAGGTGGTCAAAAGCTTCTTCTAGTCCCTAGTATGTTCTTTTTTCGATGTTTTGCTGTTTCATTAGTTACCCATTCTGAGAGAACGTATGCGTGGAGTCTAGTACGTTTTAATAGCAATGAAAAGATAGCTGAAGTGGGAAAAAACGCACAGAGCGTTCATAAGGCATCCATTGTATGATTGACTAGTTATTACCTTTCCTAACGGTCTGTAATACTTTATATCTCTCTCTTCTGTCAACATCGTTGAATGAGGGTAAACTCGGGCGTTGGAAGAACTACCAGTAGGTAGGCTAACGAATAAAAAACAGAGAAGAAGCAAGAGTGGTGTTTCATCATATCCACTTATGTACAAGAGTGATTAACAGTACTTTATTCTTTCTCAAATTGATTATTAGAGCTATGGTATTTCTGTTAGTAGAAACTGTGGGGTGGAGAACTGCTAAGGGGTTGGAACAACTTGATTACCGCAAAATAAAAGCTGAAATTGAGATGCAAGGGTACAAGTACTTGTAGCTCAGAACTTATCTTGAGTCAATGAGATTCTTTTAAACATTGAAGCTCACTGAAGAGAGAACTATAGTAGAATGGTAGCGGTAGGTTAGAGATGTTTTGAAGCTCACAATAATCTGTTGTTAGCTGTCAATAACGACTTTAGCCTCTCATATTCCTTAGTTTGACCAAATCGATTTGAATAACTCGAATTATAAGGAACCAATATTATATCGTTCCATCTATGGTGTAAACAACAGGCGTAAATGAAGCAGTGATACATATTTACAATATCCACATGGCTTCACATCGTTTGATACCAGCTATATAAACGTTCAAGCTTGTTATCTTACTCGTTTTCAACTTATTTCGTCTATTATTCAGTTTATCCCCAAACCAACACCTTGTATCTCAATCAGTGACTACAGAAAAGAGAAATACACAATGGTAATAGGTAACAGGAACAAAAGGTTCTGGAGCAGTGAATCAACTGTATAGATGTCTTACACATCTTAAATCCCTTCTTGTCAGCTTTCTTCGGTCTTCAACCAAGTCATTACTACACCTGCATCTGTCCCCACATCTAAGATGCTGAAATAACAGAAGGAAATATAGGGCAAAAACACACTAGGGACAAGATAGAGCTATCTGATCCATAGTAGCAGCTATTAAGAGCTTCCATGGTCTCTTCAAACATTTGATTTCATCTTTTTTGCCCGAAAATCGAGAAAAAATTCGTGAATGTCCGTCATTCCTGATACTTGCAACAGAGGTTGACGAAGCCGAAGTACGAACAACCCATAATCAAGAGGTGTACATGCACCATGCAAGTAAGCTAAGCGTTCTCGGTGGTGTACATTACCCCATTTCAGCTTCACTTTGCATTCAATCAAGTTATCCCAAGTTCTTAGTGTTATTTTTCGATGTCACAGAATAGAGATGAATCTATGATAAGAGTGATGTTTTGGTAATAGCACCATCTAGATAAAAGAGCTCTACACGTGGTATTATGAAACACTCTAGATCTTCAGCACTTCAACTTCCGCCCTTTGGACCCATGAAAGTTGTCTGTTTACAGATGGTTCACACAGAGTACCGGTACCGGCACTTGTAATTGTAGAGTGGCATAAATGTTACAGAAAGTTATATTAATTGCGTACAGAACTAGTTTGTAAAATACAGTAAATCTCGCAAAGCACCATGGGCATTTTAGCCTACTTTGTTTCAGCTTTTCTCTGCCATTTTTCGAGTTTTCGCGTAAACCTGCATTCTCGAAATCTCAGATGCTGAAAGAAGAGAGACACAGCAGTACCGGTACATTAATACTCCAGTAATATTCCAGTAACTAAAAACAGTACGATAAGACCTACTAAAGATATTCAAAGGTGTTAGGGGCTATCTACTCCTCAACTCTTCTTTTACTGCTACAGTTATGGAGCTAAACAGTCAATGATCTCTCTCCTAATATATGAAGCTCACAAGATGTGGGGTAGGTGTATTGAGGCATCCAGAGTATTATGTCACACGTTAAAGATCTGTTTAAACGCCTTCAGCTTCTCTGGCTACGCGATTTTGATTTCTATTGGCCGTTCGGCCGAGCCCCCGCCGTAGGTCTATAGCGTTCCTCTGTCTATGAATTTCGCAGCGTGCGATGGTAGTACGGCACATATTAGGGATACAAAAATTAATCGTTCATCTACTTGTAGTGCTCACGCAACAGGAGGATTAATCAAGTACAGGTACTTTTATTAGCTCTATAAGGGACTTGTCTCTCTGTCGGCATTGAGTGACTTCCTCGAAGATCCTAACTGAGCAGAGTTATACAGTATCAATGGATAACACCAACGACAAGAGGTATCAGCTATTGTACCTATGGTACTCTTACAATGTGAAGTTATCATCAGTTGAATGTAAGAAGAATAAAAAAATCAACTGTGATTAATTAGAATTTATCAAATAAAGGAATTAAAAAAGACGCGTCAGTCACAGAATCCTTAGCCCAGTATTCACCAAAGACGCCTTGATGAATATAAAAATAACCGGGATCTTTTACATATTCCTAAAATTCAGTCCTTTTGTCTATGTTGCTACGGTACGGAAACCGGTACTCCAGGAAGTATTTTTTATTTTAATTGGTTTTTTTCTATTTTTTATTTTCTTTATCACTGAAACTCGCCAAATTAACTCAAGCATGCCTTTACACAACTCAACTCCCATCTGCCTGCATACATCCTAACCAGATCACACCAAACGAAAATGAGCGAAGTGAGTACGACAGTGTTTGCAGGGTAGGGAGTCCTCCAGGACGGCGTGAATCATTGCCTGCAAGCTTTTATTCCGACCATGTGAAACCTCAGTCTGATTTCGCGCTTTCACATCACACCACTAACACAGTTTCAACTTGTGTCGAACGAGCTGTCCTCCAAATCTGCCGAACAGCAGTCCGTTAAGGCCCAGATCGAGTCTGCCAACCGACAATTACGGCTTATTGATCTTTCGCGCCAGCAGCTCGAGGCTGAGAAGTCCGATGTAGTGTGGCAGGGAGTGGGCAAGATGTTTGTCAAGAAGGACAAGACAAGCTATCTGGAGGAACTTAGCAAGGACAAGAAGAAGGGCGAGGAGGCTTTGGACACTCTCAAGAAGAAGCTGACTTACGTGGATGTTTCTGTGGAGAACGCCAGAAAGCGATTGGAACAACTGCTCAAGGCTGCTGGTCAGGGGCAGTAATGGAAAATGAAAACGAAACGTGGTAGGCAGTCCAAGCCGTGAGCCACAATTGTCTATGACGGGAGAATGAGTAGCTCTGTTGAATGGAAGAGGAAGCGTTCATCTTTACAATACTCGTTTTACCCACTCAGAATGACTGTTGGTCCGTCAGGATTACGTCGTAATTCTACAGCTCTATGATGGACCTTGCATGTCAAATTAAAACCAGGTTGAATAGGAATGAATAATGATCCGATTATGAGTTGTCAGACCGCTGTCAAGGAGTGATCGCCCGCTACGAATATTGTGTATGTGTGAAGTAACGGGGGTACTTGCCCCTTTCGTATCTGTAACAACTGCCGACAAGGCATCTCCATTCCTTCATTCACAATACATTAATCTATACACCCCTATATCAATGAGATCAGTCCTAGAACTGTCTCGACGCAACGATCAGAAGATCGGTATGTAAGGCCCGGCCTTTTGGACTGGGTGGTGCCACAGCAAGTCGTAGTGTACCGTGACGGACCGGTGATACTGTGTTCGTTTAAACAGCCGAGTAGCCTGTTCGGCTGCTGCCAGTGAAAGTACCCACAATCTTGGCGATCAGATCACGAATCAGGTAAGGAATATCTCTCAGCGAATCGGCATGAGGCAGCAGGTCAACACCAGCGTTACCATATCGGTCGTAGTTGATCCAGGCGTTGCCAATAATGTAGATAGCCACGCCCAGCACAATGATGATGAAAAGCCAGGTAAACCATCCCCACGAGGGGTTTTCCTTCGAGTCCCCATCATCGGGAGTCTTGCCAGGCTCCTTGACGGGCTGCTTGGGCTTGGATCCGTCGTTAACACAGGCCGCAGGCGTCTTCCATACGATGTTATAGTAGTTGTTAAGTCCGAGGCCCGGGTTTTCAAGCTTAGGACCTTCCTCCTTGTCGGAGCAGATGTAGTTGATGTCGATGTCCAACTTTTCATTTCCCCAGGGGTTTCCGTACGAGGTAGAAAGACCCTCGGCGCCCTCCTCACCATTCTGCAGAGGTTGGTACTGAGGAGCAGGGCCGCTTCCGAACGGCATTACCTCTGACAGGATGAAGTCCTTCTCCTTGGGCAGCAAAATGTAGCCCAGTCCACACACAATGGTATTATCCGGACACTGCTCGTCTGCGGGCTTCTTTTTATCCTGTTTCAGAGACGCGCACGGATCGAGCACAAACTCCAGCTTTCGCTGTGACGGAGGCGTGTCTATGGTGTACTCGACGGTTTTGGGGCCCGAGATAGACGACAGGTCGTAGTTCTTGCCACCAACGGTGAACTGACAGGAGGCTGCGGCTACCGCCGCGGCCATGTATCCGAATATAGTGCTTTTCATGGTGTTGTGCAAATGGAGAAGTTGACGTTGACTGTAGGATAAGATTAAGGTACCGTGGTGTACGATACATGAACGTGAGCTCGAGGTTTATTACTCGAGTGCAATGTTTCAAGCCGGTTGTAGGCGTATTTTTAGTAGGCCAAGAGTTTACAATCGTTATATTCAGGTATTTTGTGTGATTCTGTGCTTTCAGGTTTTATTCTCGACCCAATCTCGCCATTTTTGACTGACGTTATGTGCCTTGACCTACTATCTCTGTCATGTGACCTTTATCGTGAAATGATACAAAAGGAGATGATCGAGAACATGGGACGAGGATTGAGAAGAAGTGGATGGGGGCGATGTCGCATGGGGATTGAATATGGGCTTGTCGGCTCTAAATAATATTATCCCCTGCTTTTATCCGATTACTGTAGATGTCATTATAGACGGTGGCAAACAGTGTGGACTATGCACATTTACTTGGGATTAGTCTAAGTAATGGAAATATCCTCTGAAGGTAGGTACTGGTACTAGCGGTTCCGAGGCAAAGCAAAGATGTACTTCTACTGAAGCTGTTGATAAGAGTGCTCTCTTGCTTTCTTTAATTCTAATCCCTCACACACAATCACCTTGCTGTCCAGCTGGCGGAATGAGTGTTCAATTGATTCTGACAATGAAGGTATTTGCTCAGAACTTGTGTACCGGTACTGGTAGTATCGTACCAAGGTCTGCTTGAAGCTGCCATCGGTAGTTCTCTGTTTTCAAAAGGATTAATCTCAGAGACCTCTCAGATTTCACTACCTGGTAGTACAGATACTTCTAGTGGTGATACTTGTACGCAGCGCTTACTCACACTCTCAACATGTCAAAACGGAATACTGGAGAGAGTTGTAACAAGTACAAAGTACAAGTACAAGTACAAGTACTAGTAGAACTGGTTCTGACGTCTGAATCTCGCACGATAAAGTCACAATTCCAATGTTCAAGTTCACACCATCACTGAAACATCTTCAACCGGTCACTTGAAACCTGCATATCCTTCCAATACAGTCTGCATAATCTGCGTCCAACACGATCGAGATCGGTCAAGCCCTCTTATTGTACAAGTACGAGTACGGTACTTACTTATTCTACTTGAATATCACCTCCTCTTTCACGTCTACGTACTGTATGTACATACTCGTTCCAGTACTCTTACAAGCACAGTACAAACCAGTCAATCAAAGTATACAATTATTATTTATATCCAATCTAGCACCCCATAGCCGCATCCTCCTGTGGAAGACACTTATTTGTTAGCTCGAATGTACTTGCCAATAACAATGCAATGGTCTCGCTCGTAAGGCTCCAGGGTCAGCTGTTCCAGAGGCTTGATTCGCTCCTCTCGCAGCTTCTGGACCTCTCGGGCAAACACAGTCTCGGCCTCGACGGTAGAGTCGATACAGTTGGCCTTGATGGAGATGATAACTCCTCCCTGATCCTTGAGGAACAGGTGTGCGTTCAGGGCGATAATTCGGGCCTGATCAGGCTGGGCAACATCAGCGAAGACAGCGTCGACCATACCGACAAGCATTCGGTACTTCTGGGGGTGTCGGGCATCCTCAATGATGGGAATGACGTTGGGTCGCTTCTTGGCCATGCCTATCAGGTCTCGGCCAGATCTGTGGGAGAACTCGACGGCGTAAACAGTTCCGGTAGGGCCAACGACATCGGCAACATGGGAAACAGAGGTTCCGGAAGCAGCACCCAGGTAGAGCACCTTGGATCCAGGGCCGATGAACAGCTCATCGAGACCTCCAAGAATACCGGCAGCCAGCTTAGATCGGAAAGGGTTCCACACTCGGTACTCAACCTTGGTAGCCTCTCCATCGGGGGTGGTGGCAGGGACATCAACAGAGACTCGCTTCTCACCGTACACGGACTCACCGGGGGTCAAGTTCTTGGTGACCAGCAGATCCTCCTTTCCTCGGGCAATGAAGACACCGCCGTGTCGATGGGGCTCGACAATGACCTTGGCTCCGCCCTTGGCACCACCTCGAGCGCCTCCTCGGCCACCACGGGCACCACCTCGGGCACCGCCTCGAGCACCGCCTCGGCCGCCTCGGGCACCTCCTCGTCCACCTCGGTCACCGCCGAATCCACCTCGTCCTCCACCTCGTCCTCCAAAGCCTCCTCGGCCACCTCGTCCACCACGGTCTCCACCGCCAAAGCCACCTCGGCCTCCGCCTCGTCCACCTCTAGGAGTAAAGCCCATTATGTGTATGTGTTGTGTTTCAGTCCTTTTGAGCGGTGCAATATGGGTTATTGCACTGTTGTGTGGTGATGAATGTCAAGATGCACTAAGAATATTTTTTTGGTAAAAGATCTTTTTAGGCTTTCAAAAATTTTTCTGGGTTTGGGTAGCACTTTAAGTTTGCCCGTTTGTGCACAGTAGCAGTGGGTCTGTGTTGGACACTTGGGTCCAGTAGAAAATGTGTAATCCATCACTGATTGGAATAAAAAGTGAATTGGTGGAATTGTCAGAATTGGGGGATCGGAACTGTGTAATTTTTGAGTGGATTGCCCTTCTGTAGCGTTTTTCAGAGCCAGGGTGATTGTCGATCTGTGGCAGACGAAGTAAGTTGGAGATTGTTGGGAGTATTACGGTTAGATTTACTTGGGCCAAAATTGAGATAACGGTTGGGCGGTGTGCCTGGTACTTGGACTGTAGTTGACTTCGAGGTGGAACTAAGGGAGTACCACATAACACCACACTGAAAATATGTAATTGAAGACGAGGCAATAAATTGGACTGCAATTAACCGCTTTTGAGGCTTTTTAGCCACACGGTAAGTTAATCAGGTATCCAGAATCCCAATCCCTTCACTCATGGCCATTTACAGATCCACCCAATCCACTTCATAGAGTTCAATGTGTGGGAAACCGCTGTAGCAACGAATGCGGAAAATATGGCCCACTAAAATAGGAGGTTGAGTAGCTTCTCCAAGTGCTAAAATCAAGAGAGGGGCTCGGAAATCTTATTGAAGCAGCCCCCATACTCCATCATGCTTACTAAACAAAGAATTGTCAAAAATTGCCCACACCCCCAACCCAACCGCCTTGCGGCATGCATCGTTCCAATTTTTTTGCTGATTGCATCTCTCATGCTGCGATTAACCCTACCTGAGGACTTGTAATGAAGTGGACTAGAAATCGGACTGGATGTGACGAAGAGGATCAGGTACAATGTAGTTAGCTCGATGGTTGTGGTATGATTTAGTTGTGATTGCACTTTTTCATTTCAGCCTCCTCTGGTGAAACAATTGTTGAATAAAATGGTAATTTTATATATTAAATAAATTAACAACTTATATATCACTTCACTGGAGGACGTTCCGATATCCAGACTCTTATCTAAACAGCTACACTCTCTCATGAGGGTCCACACTGAGCATTAGCATCAGCATGGATAAAATCTGTCCTTCAGGAAATGAGACCTCAGGAATTGAGGAGTTCTCATTTGAACAATCATTATCAGCTGTAAGTTGAATTGTTGAAATACCGCCTGCGTTTAGTTGAACTACGAACATAGAATATCAGTTTCTTCAACATGAATATTCCGGGAAATCTTCTATGGTGTGATGAGATGTGATTGTCAAGGTCGAACTGTGGAGTGTACCAGGGTAGCATGATGATGTGCACCCCTAAATCGATCTCGTATTCATGTGAAGGATAGAACGAAACGAGGTGCATACTTCATTTGCATGGCTAGTGCTCTATTTGTGGTTCTATCAAGTTCAGTGCGGTTCTAGTATGAGATAAGGTGAATTGAACTTCTGGAGACTTTCAATTCTTAGCTACTCTGTACCAGGTATATCTACTGCTCGTAGTACAGTACCGGTACCGGTGCTGTAATATGAACACTTACTTCTGGAGACTGCGAGGAGCATCCATGATATCTGCCAAAGTAGCCTCTTTAAAGAAAACAAGGGGAGTTCGATAAGCGTAGCAGGACCTTGTGCACTCATACCTTTAGGTCTCCTCTTCAAGGTACAAGTACTGGTCCTCGCAAGCTTCCAACAATGACACCAGTACTTGGACCGCTACCAGGGCATATCCACAAAGTGAGCAGCTAGCTGGTTTGTACTTCCCAAGCTCTTACTACCTGGTACCAGGTACTGTACTGGTACAGGTACAAGTACTTGCAGTAAACGATTCAGTTTTAGACACTCATAAACTGTCTGAGGGCAGCTCTGGAATTTCTCTTCACCTATGATGGTTTCAGCTTGAGGGTGGAATAGATAAGATACCTCATTTTCAGGTATTCCCATGATCTCAGAAGAGTAATTCTACGTCTTTTTGGAAACCACATTCAAGAGTTCACCTTCACTCCCGTTCAGCAAAAAATATGCCCATATTGTTCTTCTATATCCCTGCCTGCTGGAGTAAGGATGAGTTGCAATTAAGAAGTACCGGTACCGGTATCTTCCTGTTGTGGCCTGCAGTACAGTACAGTACGTGTAGAAGGGCTGTGGGATGTGAAAAGCCAGTTTTGTACGGTGTAGCTCGGAAGAGCTGCAAACTCGGTATACTGTACGCTCCAAATTTGGTAAGGTAAAGAACATAGTCTTTGAATCTGTGAATCAGACCTCCAGAATGACGAGTGAGGTGGGTAGACAAGTTTCCAGGGTCCATAGAAACAGAGTAAACTCCTGAATCAGGATGGAATTAGGACCATAGGAATGCTTCATAAGTAGTACCAGTCTTACTCATATCATAAATAACATGAGGAGGTTTCTTATCTGCATCATTGTGGTATACAATCTGACAGACCTTCAACACCAGGAATACTGTAGGACCGTTTGAACGGCAGCTACCAGGTACCTGTACTGGTACCGTACCCAGACATCTATTTATTTATTTTAAGATCAATTTTATTTAAAAAAAAAATCATTTAATAAATTCAGTCTATTTGACCTCAGTACTTGTATTGTACATACGGCAGCGACTGTAGTTCGCAAGAAGGCTACCAGTGTCTTTGCGTCGGGATAGACAATTCTGACGGCTCCAACAGGTGATTATTTAGCTGCTCAAATTACACAGGGCTCCAGGTACTTTATGAGAAGATGGCGGCCTATGACCCTGTTTAGTCTTATAAGGAGGAGCCATAGTTGCAGTATTAAGAACCACCCATGAATAACAGGGTAATGTCTTGCAAGCTCTTGACCTCCCTTTTTGACAGATTCTAAGTCGGCCAAGTCCAATAGAACAAAAGCAGCTTCCTTCAGAAATATCTCTTTCCAAATCAGACAACATTTCTTTGGCAGTCTTTGTTTCGTCCCACAATAACTACTCGAGCTCGTTTCTTCAAAATACGAGCACATTCCATCGGAGCCCTCCGGTCTCACGTCTTTTTTTTTTTGATCAGGGTACAAATCTCCTTGTATTGGGGTTTGGAGGCCCAGAAGTTCTTGATATGGTCCATGCCAAACGGTGTTGGAAATGAGGAAGTAACTGTGAATGTAGATAGTTACAAGGAACTTGTTCTACTTAAATGGTTTTCAATTGTCGAATCAGCTGATGGTTTAATCACTGGCTGCCTCCATCTCATAGACCCAGACTCGAGCCATCAGTGCACATCACAAGAGTCACTCATTTGACAGTTGAAGAGGTTGATACATTACAAATACCGGTACTGTGACTTTGAGTGTAATCTCCAGTGAGTTCAAGATACAGCTAAACAACTACCTGGTACTGTTACTCCCGTTCTCACATAGAAACCCCACTTCCCTCCTATGTCAGAACTGAGTAATCATTCGTTGGACTTAGTTGGTATTCTCCCAGTTCGTAGTTGAGACACATGTGAGATTTTGCTGTTCAACGGTTGTAACCCTAAGCGGCTGTGATCAATGTTCCAGGATTGAGAGAGCTATAATGCATCTTAAGAATAAATACATAAAGAACACCCCATCATTAACGATGAATATTTGCTTCAGCGGGTATTTCTTTGAAGCTCTAGTTCTTCTCTCAAATCGACAGTGTACTGGGACTGGTATGTATACACCCGTAGTCTCATCACCATAAGTGAATCTCTACTGCTCCTGCAGCTCCAACAGAACCTTCCCAGTCACGTGATGTCGAAACGAATCTCGGTCTTCCGTGGAAAAATCGCAAGGGTTAATCATAGTCCGTGGTCTTAGGAGACTGGCTGGTATACTCGTACTTCTGGCTAGCTGGTACCAGTACGTTAGAAGCACTGAGAAATAGTATGTACTGGTGGATGTAGGTACAGTACGGAGTACCGGTATGTACAGTAATAGATATGCTGTAAGAATAAGTTGATGACGAATAAGTGTCTGGCAAACAGTTGCCATTCTAGGTATAACCCTTCTCAACTGTGATACCGTCTATTCTATCTAGTCCCAGTTGACACCCAACTTGTCCACATTTCGCTTTCTAAGAAGCTCGTCGGCCAGCTTTGCAATCTCCTCCGTCTTGATGACACTTTGCAGAGTGTAAAACTGGCTCAGATGCTCGGCAAACTTGTGTTTCTTCTAGTACCGGTACTCATAAGTCTACAGCATGAGCTCAAACTTGTCGATATCGAGCATAGGAGAATGCGCCTAACGGTTATACCTGGTACAACGTCCACGAAGGGGATGTCTGGGCTCTTAATGTACGATGAGATGACGTCTGGCTCTTGGTGTACGATGAGATTCATGTACAAGTAAATCGTTGACTGCCTCAAGGATATGAGTGTTGCAACATGTACCGGTACATACAGTATCTACTGATAATGTTGATCTTCCAAGGGAATATGAATGCTGCTTGTACGATACCAGGGTGGATACCTCTTGCGCAGGTTGACATCCAGATGTTCAATGTATGGGTACAACCGCAAGTAGTTTTTGGAATGCCCTTGTACGAGTTATATTGGTATGTACATCCATACCACCATGGACACATCCAGACCTCTTCACTAAGTCATGAAACACGGCAATGTTCTCACAATACAAGTTGAGCGAGAAGGTATCTTCGTTCACTGCCCTTACTCTGGTTCACTGTACAAGGACAAGTTGCAAGAGAGGGACCACGAGAGGGGCCACACCCACATCAAAGAGTGGAGTAAGAGTTGGAACTACTTGTAGGAAGTATGTCGACCACACCACATCAAAGTTTGTCATGATAAGACATCTGCGTGGAGAATACGACAGTTGAGGCTCGTGGAGGTCTGATATCCGGACTTGTTCACTAAGAACTTATAACAGTACATTCGAGATTAGGTATCTAATACAAGTATCATTGTTGTACCCTTCTCCCCGAAATTTGATTGTTCTGCCTTTTTTTCTCGTTTCGGTCTGGGTTCCTCTTTTCCTCTCGTTCCGGTCACGTGTCTCATTTCCCGTTAATTTTCTCGTTTAATTATTTAGCGTCGACCCTTTGATTTGTCCCAACACCCAACGTTTAAACTCTACTTTTGCCAAAAGACAGTCACATCACGTGCCGTACCTTCCCAATTGGATCCTCCCAACTCGCAACCGTGCATGAACCACCGCCGATAATACTTGTGTTTTTCCAGCTCTGTCAACCTTGCCTGCCAATATCGACAAACCGACACCATGACCCGATACTCCGTTCAGTCCGTCGACCCCACCAAGACCGCCTCTGCCCGAGGCGCCTACCTGCGAACCTCGTTCAAGAACACCTACGAGGTTGCCGGTGCCATCCGAGGCTGGAACCTGCAGAAGGCTCTGGCCTACCTCGAGCAGGTTACCGACCACAAGCGAGCCATCCCCTTCCGAAAGCACGCTGGCTCCATTGGCCGAACCGGTCAGGGTAAGGAGTTTGGTGTGACCAAGGCCCGATGGCCCGTCAAGTCCATCAAGTTTGTCCAGGACCTGCTCCAGAACGCCCAGGCCAACGCCGAGACCAAGGGTCTTGACAAGGAGACTCTGGTCATTTCTCACATCCAGGTCAACCAGGCCCCCAAGCAGCGACGACGAACTTACCGAGCCCACGGCCGAATCAACGCCTACCAGTCTTCTCCTTCTCACATCGAGCTCATCCTCTCTGAGCCCGTTGAGGAGATTGCCAAGGCCAAGGAGACCTCTCTGGCCCACATTTCTTCTCGACAGCGAGGCCGAATCGCTGCCCAGAAGCGAATCTCCGCCTAAATGTACGGTAATAAAAAAGCATGTATTGGTCCGGACTCTCTCGGGGGTTCTTGCGCGGAAGCACAAAAATACTGTCAAAATAGTTGAATGAAGTTATTGATAACCTGAGCAGCTGTAGATGGGGTGTAGAGGTGGTGAGGGGGGAGTACAAGTACTAACAATTTTACTTACTCTCTGATACTTCGGAAATACTCACAATCACATAAATCAATTGACTGTGGTGATATTTCAGTATGGTCACTTTGAGTGGTTGATTTGTAATACAGCATTTTCAAAGTGAAAAATTCTTCAGATTCGATCCGAGTCGCTGCAAGTGAGACGTGTCGGTTCGATTCGGGTGTGGGAATCTTAATATGTTTGATTATGTAAGCAGAAAGTACAGAGCCGTTATTGAGGTAAACTGAGGCGGTCTGGAGTGTATGTACTTATTTGTCATATATGAAGTATCTCGATTGGTTCCTTGGACTAACAGAGATCAAAAAACGGAATGACTCTGTACTTCCTTTGCAGAAGTGAAGGGTAGTGGTGGGAGTAAGGATAAGTTGTAACTGAGAAGTATCATGTGGTGGGTTGATACCGATGCGAAGGTTAGGGGAGTTATTTGAGAGGTTTGAGAAGGTTCTTAGTGTACCAGTAGTTGTATTTACACTGGTTTGAGGGGTTAGAAGAGGAGTTTGCCTTATTATGAGATGAAAAGTAGATGGTGGGGTTCAGTAGGGTTGGGGGAATAGAATGGGGTATTTTTTGTGACAAAATTCTGCTAATTAAGCCTTTGAAGTGGGGCTAAAAGATCCGATGTTACTTCGCTGTATTTATCTCAAAGGTTAGGTCCGATATAAGAACATTCTTCGCATCTGCTAGTATGGTCATGACAGGAGATAGGGTAAGGGGATAGGTATTTTTGAAAACTAGACGAATCACTACAGAACTCATTAACATCTTTTCCGACTCTTAGATAAGTTATCTGATCTATTCTGGCCTATCAAAGTGTCTGGGGCAGGTCACAGAGTCACCCTACAGTAGATCCAACTCAAGATCATGAGAACTCGATTGAATAGCCAATAAAAGCTGAATTAAAACCAGATGAAGAGATGAGGATATATATTCTACAGTATTGTGCTGGATAGTACTCTTAAAATGATATATATAGCTTCACACTTTAGTTATCCTGATATGAAAGTATAGTTAACGGATAGTGAATAAGTACAAGTAAAAGTCGATAATTTGAAGACACTAGGCAGTCCAAAGACATAGTCACCGGTGTCGAACAGCACCCTTCAACAAGGAATTATTATTTCTTGTCTTTAGTCGGCGTTTTCGGACTGCAACATGGTATCAGAGCTGAACACACTGAAGACACCACGTTCAGATGGCATCACGTTTTTTGACATCACGTTCAGGTTTGCGATATCCCCGGAGTCTCAGTATATAACTGTCTGACTCGTTCACTTTGTCGAACTGGAGCTGATTATTCATTCAGAAGCCCTTGGTTCACGTTGTACTACCTAGAAGGTAACCAACTGTGGTATCATGGTCTCGAGTACCTCGTTTCTCGCCTGTTGGCTCAGTTATCGGCCCTGATGACTACTACGAGCTCAACCCCCGAGTGGCTCCTACTCAGAGCAGCAGCGATGAGAGCTATGCTAGTAGTGTGGTCATTAGACGGGAAGAGAGCTGGCAGCAATCTCGATACACTACCACCAACTAACATTGTAACATAAAGACAAAAAAAGACGTTGCCATCAAGGTCACCTCCTATTAATGTAACATGTACAAATATATATCGTCATGAGGTACATAAACCTCATATATCGTGAGTAGTGGCTAGCTGAAGGTCCACTTCATAATCATTACACTAAAGAAAAGCATCAAATCATCGTCGTCTCGTATCTCACGCCTCCCTGGTAGGCATCTTACAAATCTATCAGCGATTTCTGGGGTGCTCCGCCGCCGTATTGCTACAGCACTCACTTTACAACTTGGAGTAACATCTATAAGTGTGTATATCGTAGCATTTACATCGTTTATTACACCAGAGGCAAGTCCGCAAGGGTAGATTTGTGAAGAGAGATGCTTTGGTTGCCGTCCTTGAGATATAGATGTGATTGTACTTGCCGTGTCAATTTATGCCGTTGTACTAACTCGCCGTATCATTTCAATGATTCTGAGCAGATATTCCACTGTCCAACATCCAGATGAAGAAGAAATATTGTGCTCGTACAAGAACTTGCTGATATGATGGCCCAATATTACTAAAATAGCAACTCTGAATCCAACGGATGTTTTCTCAGGGTAATAATAAGTCGTATATAGGAAATATCTTGTCCCCAAGTGGTTGTAACGCCATCTAGGTAACCTTACCAGGTGACATGATAATCCTGTGAGTAAAGGTCATTCGACATTGGTAAGTACAGCACTGAGGTCTCAATGAACAGTTTCGTCCGACCCATGCTATTGTTCAAAGCATCTTATCTTCGTAGTAATTTATTTCTTTCTGTTTTCGTCATAGTACATGGCCTGCTTTCTGCAAATAGCAGACTCTTCGACTTCCTCATGACGTCGTTTTCTGAGATCCAAGGGAGCTTCTTCTCTATCTCTAGCTTGCTCAGTAGGACCCTTATACCTCTGTTGTTCCTCCTGATACCTCTCTTTTGCTTCAGCCATATCTCCATCCACGTAACCCTGACCCTCGTCATCATCGTCTTCCTCCTCTTGTCCTTCTCCTTCCTCGTCTTCATCTTCTTCGTCTTCAGAAGACTCTTCATCTTCCACCTGTTGTCCCCATAACGACTTGTCCACTTCTGTACTTCTTTTGACAATCTGTTGGCCAAAAACATCACCGTAAAGAGGCTGATTGTTCTCGTCTAGTGGCGGCCTTCCATATCCTCCAGGATGGGAACCCTTTGAACCTCACATGTTCATTTGAACTATACAAGTAGTGAGCATATGAAGCAGTGGCGCTAATGGATGTTACCTGTACGGGTAGTGGTAGCTCATGGATACCATCACGTCTTCACTGTTGTACTCTCATACACCCTTGATTTGCCGAGCTGTGTGATGCTTCTGAAGTCCTAGCGCTTTCTGCTCAGATGTGAGAGCGCGGTTTATCGAATTAAATTCGTAGAGCCACCTTCAAGCAGTACGTGTTCCACGGTATAGGTATCGTAGAATACTGTTTCCAGTACATACCGGTACCGATAATTTCCTTCCACTGCCGTTTTACTTGTACTGGTACAACTATGTACTCTACCAGTACTGGTGTTGGTGAGCATATGAGAGCACTCTTGCTGTGCTGTGCTGTTATGAGTGCGATATTGTGCTGTGTGCCGTCTTCAAGTGCTATCCTGTCCATATCAAAGTCAGATACTGTACAATGACATGTTGAGTGTGATGTTAAAGGTAGACTGTTCTACCTTCAATATCCAGAGTGAGGTACCAGTGCGTCGTGGCCAGTTCTAGGGGTTACCTTACTTGAATAAAAGTGACTTACTTCGACAATAAGTTCTTCAAAAACACTTGCTGGAGTATCCAATGTCTCATTAAATGTCACCGCTATCAACCAGAAAATCAACTGGTGCCCTAGCACTTTTATTACAGCAGATAATTGCGATATTCCTGAAGTAGTGCAACCCCTAGAATTAGCCACGACGTACTGGTACTGTACTCACTGTGATACTTCATTATGGGTGCTGGTTCATAGTGGTTGGTTCATACTGGTTCATACTACCGGTAGCTGCTTAGATGACATATTGAGATTCTTCTTCATGTGTTATGTCTGATGTGATGAACAAGTCATGGCTCTTGTATGGTCTCTTTGTGATACGTCTCTATGAAGTCTTATGACAAGTCATATTGAGGTGACCTGATACATCTTACAGTAGATAGGATGGAAACATGCCATAAGAATACTCACTTCAGACTATACAAGGACTTCACAATGACAACTACAGAAGACGTTTTCAATGGGGTATCTCACACATATCACTACCAAGTCCATCTCACTACCAAGTCCATCTCACTATCAAGCCGTCTCACTATCAGCCGTCTCACTATCAGCCGTCTCACTATCAGCCGTCTCACTATCAAGTCCATCTCACTTCATACACACAAGATCTCAAACGGTTGAGTTGACAGTCGGTAATAAAGACAAATAAAAAGGACAACGAGCTAACAATGCTGTCTAATACAACTCATTAGAATTGAAAAGAGTGACAGACCCGCTCATTATGTCACAGGCACCTCTTAAATGTCCCTGTCGCTATGCTCGGTAGGCTGCTTCAGGAGCATGCTCAAGTAGTACGGATGATAGAAGGAAGAACAGCCCAGAAAAAGTTGGAAATGTCCACAAGGGACAAATTATCTTGCCGGTACTGAAAAGTAGCTGTTAATACTCATTGTACTCGCCGCTCATTCAGCTGTTGTTTTATCACTGAGGTATCATTGAGGTATCACATAATGGGGACTTACAATGTACTTTTCAAGAAGTTCCTTCCGAGTTACAGATTATCCTTAAGTCCCCCTTTTTGAAGTCAGAATATCATACTTGTACCTTGACGTTCTTTCAGGTCTTAATCTGATAAGTCACGTGCTCTGGTTCAAGTACTTGTACAAGTAAGTCTCATGCTGGTTCCATATGTACACACAAGTACTCGTACCACTGGCTGAAACAGGTTTTGGTTCTTTGCAGTCAACATTTCTTCCTGTCTCATGTCTTGTACAAGTAGACCCAGAAACCCGTTATTCAACACTCCCACAATCTCAAAGCATTCCTTTTAGTAATGTCAGCATATCAGATGGAAGAAGATACTTCCTGGTTACAACTTCTCTTACTCCACCCGGACGCACGTGGGGTAACGGTGATGTGCAAGGTACCGTACTTAGTCAGCACAGTTCGACTGGATCTCGTGAATTGCACCTTGACTCCGTTTCCGTCGCCATGTAGCCGCCCACGTGATCATATATGTTTGCGATGCCCTCATCCTTTCGTTTCTTTTTTTTTTATTTCTGTTCAAGTTCCGATTTAGAGTTAGGCTTTCAACTTGCTTTTTCGAATTGGGTTGACAATGCACAATTTTCAGCCGTAGTAATACAGCACAACACGCACTGTATAGTGAGTGTCATGGAGTACTTTTGGTGATTTAAAACGTGTCCTGAGTGCTTGTGAGATTCTCGGTTCGATTCTAGACACTTGTTTGTGCATTTATTCTCCCCTTCCACCTTTCTGTGACCCCTAAAGATGCTATTATTAGCTAATTTCGGAATGCAAATAAAGTGAGCCCAACAGCGCTTCCCTTTTGGGATGCAGAAAATGTGCGTTGAGTCCATTTTCAAACAATGTGCGCAAATCTACACATGAACGCAGCACGGGCGATGGATATGGATAATTATGGGTGGAATTGTACAGTACTGTAGCTAACAAGCAGGTGCAATCGCTTAGGTAAGCGAATTCGAGATATTTTAATCCCTGCAGAACAATTGCCAAAGTTACAACACACTCGAAGTTACAACACACTCTCTGTTAGTCAGCCGTTTTATAGATTCAATACGTCCAATCTAAGACAGTTATTTATAGCTGAGAGGAAGGAGTACCTACCTCCAGAGCGTGACCCTGAACACAAACACTGGCTCACGGCAAACACGTTTCTGAGCAAGCACTACCGTCGAAACGCTATCAGCGCTGCCACGTTGCATATGCTGCGGCTGAGTCGGTTGCCTTTCACTCGGTGGTACCCCAAGTCAAATTTGGTTGCCTACCGCGATATCGGATGCAGCTCGTGCCAGTCCTACAAAGAGAAGGACCACTTACACGAGCACCTTTTCGTCAATTGCCCAGCTTCAAAGGCCATCTGCTCCAAGATCGAGGTCCCCCTGCCAGCTCAGATGGCGGATTGGATCCTATTGGAGGCGATAGAGGGCCCTCTGAACTACNTGAGGAGTATTGGTAAGTACAATGAGGGGGTCGCTTACACGGAAGGCGCTCTTGGGACGGTATTGATGTGTTTGTAGGTGTCGCGTCGTCGACGGGGACGGAACAGGACGAAACGCGTCTCTACGGGCGTGAGGAGGGCGGCATCAACCCACAGGGACGTAGCAGTGCTCTCCAAATGTCTAGGATAGGCTGCTCGTGGGATGGACAGCTCTTAATCGCCCGTTTCCAAGCTCCTGACGTCGCTGTTACACCCCCTGACAACACACGCGTCAGTACGCCCTAAAAAGACTGCCAAATGTCGCGTGACGACCTGAACCGCGACATGTGGGTCAGGTGATTTCCGTAACTATGTCGTTATATATTAATATGATAGTGTGAGTCCATATTTGTCATCTGTAGCTCGTTTTCAGTCGTTTTCTGTGTGTTTGTATGTGGGTTTGCCCCTGGCTATGGTGTTGAAAATCACTAAGTGTTGGGACTTTGCATTGTTTTACGTGACGTGGCGCCGAAAATGGCACGTTTGGCCAAATATCTCACCTTATGCATGACGCGTAAAGCCTTTGAGGGCGTTAAATTGTAGAGGCTACCCGTCGCTATCTCACAGTATAAATGTTTTACGTGTCTTGTGTTGATTACGTGATATATTTCCCGTATAGTGTCGAGGTTCACGACTTTCAAATTTTTTATAAGTCCTAAATCGTTGGGATATATCAAGTGAGCTTGTTCACACGGTCCTGTCTTGAACAAAATTTCCCGTCTAGCGGGTCTAACTAGCTACCCTAACCGCGAGCCGCGGGACACCGCGGCTCGTCCCAAAAGAANTTACGAGCACCTTTTCACTCGAACCACGGAAGCTTACCGCTACGACCAGTCGGTCAAGGCGATGAGACAGGCCGAATGATTGCTCCCTCTACCTTATTAAAAACGACTTTACTAAATGATGGATACAAAATGGAGGAAAGAAACGGAGGACAACACGGAGGACGAAACAAAATGGATGGTTAATTGATAAATTATGGTAATTATGGATTAAAAAAAAAAAAAAAAAAAAAAAAAAAAAAAAAAAAAAAAAAAAAAAAAAAAAAAAAAAAAAAAAAAAAAAAAAAAAAAAAAAAAAAAAAAAAAAAAAAAAAAAAAAAAAAAAAAAAAAAAAAAAAAAAAAAAAAAAAAAAAAAAAAAAAAAAAAAAAAAAAAAAAAAAAAAAAAAAAAAAAAAAAAAAAAAAAAAAAAAAAAAAAAAAAAAAAAAAAAAAAAAAAAAAAAAAAAAAAAAAAAAAAAAAAAAAAAAAAAAAAAAAAAAAAAAAAAAAAAAAAAAAAAAAAAAAAAAAAAAAAAAAAAAAAAAAAAAAAAAAAAAAAAAAAAAAAAAAAAAAAAAAAAAAAAAAAAAAAAAAAAAAAAAAAAAAAAAAAAAAAAAAAAAAAAAAAAAAAAAAAAAAAAAAAAAAAAAAAAAAAAAAAAAAAAAAAAAAAAAAAAAAAAAAAAAAAAAAAAAAAAAAAAAAAAAAAAAAAAAAAAAAAAAAAAAAAAAAAAAAAAAAAAAAAAAAAAAAAAAAAAAAAAAAAAAAAAAAAAAAAAAAAAAAAAAAAAAAAAAAAAAAAAAAAAAAAAAAAAAAAAAAAAAAAAAAAAAAAAAAAAAAAAAAAAAAAAACACACTTTATTTTCTTTTCTTATTTCATCTCTTTTCCTTTTTCACTTATTTATTTTTCCCTTTTCTCATGTTATGATTTTAATGATTTCAACTAGTCAAGTTTCGATCACCTGATTACGAGACTGATGCCCTGAGTTCGAGTTCGATGAGTAAGATTCATTGAAAGCCAATAACCGGCATACGGAGTACTAGGTACAGTGTATACATGACAATTGGAACAGGCACGAGTTTAACTCTTTTGGGTAAATTCCGTTTTAGAATTAGGGCTGGGTACCTCTATAGGAAAGATTCGTGTCCACCGATGTGTTGTTGGGAGATTGTTGACGTGACCTTTTTTCTTCCTCCACATCCACACCCTCACATTCCGCTCCACGTGTCCTCCACCCAAAACACGACAACAGATGACTGAGGAGTATTGGTAAGTACAATGAGGGGGTCGCTTACACGGAAGGCGCTCTTGGGACGGTATTGATGTGTTTGTAGGTGTCGCGTCGTCGACGGGGACGGAACAGGACGAAACGCGTCTCTACGGGCGTGAGGAGGGCGGCATCAACCCACAGGGACGTAGCAGTGCTCTCCAAATGTCTAGGATAGGCTGCTCGTGGGATGGACAGCTCTTAATCGCCCGTTTCCAAGCTCCTGACGTCGCTGTTACACCCCCTGACAACACACGCGTCAGTACGCCCTAAAAAGACTGCCAAATGTCGCGTGACGACCTGAACCGCGACATGTGGGTCAGGTGATTTCCGTAACTATGTCGTTATATATTAATATGATAGTGTGAGTCCATATTTGTCATCTGTAGCTCGTTTTCAGTCGTTTTCTGTGTGTTTGTATGTGGGTTTGCCCCTGGCTATGGTGTTGAAAATCACTAAGTGTTGGGACTTTGCATTGTTTTACGTGACGTGGCGCCGAAAATGGCACGTTTGGCCAAATATCTCACCTTATGCATGACGCGTAAAGCCTTTGAGGGCGTTAAATTGTAGAGGCTACCCGTCGCTATCTCACAGTATAAATGTTTTACGTGTCTTGTGTTGATTACGTGATATATTTCCCGTATAGTGTCGAGGTTCACGACTTTCAAATTTTTTATAAGTCCTAAATCGTTGGGATATATCAAGTGAGCTTGTTCACACGGTCCTGTCTTGAACAAAATTTCCCGTCTAGCGGGTCTAACTAGCTACCCTAACCGCGAGCCGCGGGACACCGCGGCTCGTCCCAAAAGAATTTTAAGATTAGAGTATCGTTCCAATTGTCATGTAATGCCTTGTACATGTATATAGCTATAATGCATCTTAAGAATAAAAAAAAAAAAAGAGATTAAATAAAAAATAAAAAATGAGATGAAAAAAGAGATGAAAAAAGAGATGAAAAAAGAGATAAAAAAAGAGATAAAAAAAAAATTGAGACGGTTGAAGAACATGCGAATAGCTACAGCATTGTACTCACAGTCAGATTTATATTAGCTACGAATTGACAATTGTTTACTAATCAGCTAGTCAGTTCACACATATCCGCAATCATCAATGATTTTCTTTGAAATCAGCAAAACCACTCTTCTAATCAGTGAGACACCATCATACGAATTTGATAGACTTATACAGCACGCCAAAGACATCAGATCCTGTGTATCGTACAACATTGTACTGTTCCCATATGGGCACCATCTATTGAAGGAAATCAACAGGAAAAAGCAGATATGAACCAGACTGCTGTGATCTAGCACCTAGACCAAATCCAGCGGTCTTTTCTTCAGAATATTTCGAGATAATTGAGGTTCCATTTTGACTTACTTAAGGGTGTGAGTCGTGGCCACGGTCACAGTACAGTACTGTATGATCTGAAGGGTTAGGGTTGCTGCTGTTGCACTTCTATATTTGTCGATATTGGTTGCTCAGATAAAAGAGTCTTCTGAATTGGGCCGAAATCATCTCCGATTGAGAAAAGATCAGAGGGAGCGTATATTAACCTGTTCAGTATCTTCGACGATCCTGTAACTCGATAATGCATCTTGAGAATAAAAAACTGAGGTATTACAAGACAACTTATCCTTCGTCTCCTAAGAATAAAAAAAACTCCTGGTATTACTGAACCTATACCTATTCTTGTAGCTCTTGTAGTTGAGCATTTATGAAGCGATAATTAGTTAATAAAAAATGGCTACATCTTCAACACACCCTCTTCTTCAACCCACTATCCTCCACCCTTGCAATATTATCCTAGGCTGGTAACCCCCCTGTACGCTCTGTATCAGCTGTCATTTCTAGTCAAGACTGTTGACATGCGTCTCAGTGTTACAAGCACCTTGTACGACTTCACGCAGAGTGGGGTATTTGCAGGTGAGCAAAATGTGTAATCTGAGTGTAAGACAGTGGATTATCGTGGAAAAAACGGAAGCCATGAGAAAATGAAAATATTTGCAAAAATAAAACAAAAATCGCAGTAATTGACTCTTGAGCTTCCTCTATGGATTCTAGCTGTCAAATAGCCCCCTTTTCAACTATTCACCGTTTTACAAGCTCCCTACTGGCTTCCCCGCTGTCCCCACTTAAAGTTGGTTATTGCCGCATTAGGATGTGTCTGTAAGAGCCCTGTTTGCTATGCAGATGAAGCGCATATATGCACTTTGACTTTCAATGTGCGGCAAGAGCAATAAGCGAATAGGGGTGGGGCAGCACGCAAACAGGAGAGGAAATTTCCGCTCGAGGGAGAAATGGCAGTGGGATCATGTAGAACAGCTGTAGAGCACTGGTTTTCGTAGAATTGGGCACCTACGTCGCTGGTCAGGTTGCAGTTGTGCAAACGACCATGTTTTGAAGATCTACACTCAAGATTATCTCTCATTCCAAGCCAAACTGCGCAATCCACAGCTATACGAATTCTACCATGATCAGGTTAAGAGCTCAGTCGAATTTTCAAACATTACAATTTTAATTATTAAATAAGTCTCTGTTTACAGAAGAGCAAGAAGGGGAACAGCCAGAAGGGGCACGACAGCCTTGAGGTTGCCGGCGCCGTTGGCCTGGGAGGGGCCGGTGGTCTGGGCGCCGCCGTTGTTAGGGGGGAGAATAGTGGAAGGAGAAGGAGCGACCGAGGTGGGCAGCACGGGGCATGGGCTGTCGCTGCAAGATGTGACGGTGACCAGAGCAGTGCCGGTGACAACAGTCACGTCGGACTCGGTGACCACGGGGGCGGTAGCCACGGGGGCAGAGGACGAGTCGTCGCCGCCAAAGAGACCGCCAATCCAGCCAAGGATGCCTCCGCCGGAAGAAGAGCCGGAAGAGGTGGGGATGGGGGATGCAACAAGAGTGATGACAGAGCCGGTGACCACGGGGGCGGGCAGGTCGGAGCCGGTGGCAGTGGGCATGGGGATGATGTTGCCGCTGCTGTCGATGGTGCCGGGGGAGCCGTGGTACAGGGTGTTCCAGTCAACGGTCTTGACAAAGAGCTCGGACCACGACTGGGGGATGGCAATGGAGTTGGTGCCAAAGATGCCGTCGAAAATGTTGCCGAGCTGGAAGCCGCCAGTGTTCTCGGGAGCGTTGGGGGAGTCCGACAGAGTCACGGCGGGAAAGGTGGGCAGGGTGAAGCCGGGGCCGGTGTTGGAGCCGTCAGAGCCGCCGGCGGTGGGGGAGCCGGTGATGGTGGCAGAGGGAGACTCGGCAGAGCCGGCCTCGGAGCCGGAGGGAGAGGGGCTGCCAGTGTTGGAGCCGGAATCGGGGACGTCGAGGGTCACGGAGGTGCCGAGCAGAGCCTGCAGAGAGGACTGGAAGCCGGGGCCGTTGTCGACCAGAGACTGGGAGGGGCCGAGACCACCGTCGTTGTTGTTGTTGGAGGCCGCGGGGGTGTTGGAAGCGGGAGCCTCAGCAGAGGTGGGGGAGGCAGCGACAACAACAGAGGTGGGGGAGTTTCCGCCCTGGGTGGACTCCTGGGCCAGCAGGCCGGAGAGCTGGCCAAGGTCGAGGCCGTTGTTGGTGGAGATGGTGGCGAACATGGACGACAGCTGGTCCAGAGGGACGGTGGATCCGGGGGGGATGGAGTCGATATCGGGGAGAGACATAGCGAGTGTTGTGAGTGTGTGTGTATTAATGTGGTGGGGGTGGTTGCTGAGAGAGTCGAATATACAAACGTCCTCTGGGTGCTCTGAGTGTGATTAGTGGCTGCTACTGGGGCCGGGTTCTCGGGTATTAAAAAGCGAATGTAATAGTTGGGTGTGCAGGGCAGAAGAAGAGGTGGGAGCGGAGTTGGGGGATCGACATTATATATGGTGTATGCCTTTCTTTCTGTGTCACTGTCTCTCTTGTGAGAGTTCCTTTTGTGTATGTACATACAGACAACAAACCCTGCCCATGTCGAACCATAACCGCAACTAGAGTTTGTAGTCTCACTTGGCTCCCAAGGTTACGCTTTGTACATATTGACGTGTGACAAGCTTGTTTGGAAGAACATGTTGGGCGACGGATAAAAACATGAATAGTGGAGTTATCGACCAAATACTAGCACCACCATCTTCCCCTACCTCTTAGCTCCGTTGTGGTGTACTTTGAGCCCCATCGCACGGCTGAAACTCGAAATAAGTAGCGTCCCGCTACAAGTAGCACCGCCCCAAGACCCGCCAAGGGCAAGGTGCATCTGCGGGGAAACAGATGTGAAAATTGAAGGAAGCGACTTTCTTCGACTTTTTGGCAGAATTCCGGGCTGGAAACTTGTCTGTCGGGGTAAAACGTACCGTAGAATCGATTTATGGTGTTTTTAGCATCTCAATCCTTCAAATTCACCTTCTTTTACTCACCCCAAATCCCCCACTGGATTACTATTCTGGGTTTAGCGAACAACAAGCTAACGGAGCATAGGCTTTGTGCTAGTGCTGGAGATTGAATGTACTGGTACAAACGGCATGTTCTCGATCGGGAAGCGAACAAATGGAGCTGATATTTTGACGGGCAGGTCCAGGAGGGGTACCTGGTTCCTGTGGGGCAGTCTAGCTGATTTTACAGGTGTTAAAAAGCATGAATAATATTTTTTCTCACCATTGTGTAAAAATAGAATATTTGTAGAGACCCAAAAGAAGCGACATTGGACATAAACTCGGTTGAATTGAATTTGCTTCTGGTGCACCACTCTGCTTTTTTTTGCTTCCCTTCTTTTTTCCTCTTCGTTTTTCGTTCCACTTTACGTTTCTCACTCCGGAGGAAAGCGTCAAGCTCAGTTTCTCTGTCCACCTCGCTTTTTTTCCTCCGCACAGGTGAAACAGAAAATACGGAGCTGGGGCCCACACCGAGCCCGACCCCTGCAACGGGCTGTACAAGAGGTGGTACATATCGTCCGCACAAGAGAAAGAGGTGCGGGGAGAAACTGTCTCACGATACATTCCTGGTGGCTGGAAGACCCCGGTAGAGGTGTATTGTACGGTACGGTACAGGGTACAATTATAGCAACCATCGATTGTAGACGACTGGGGTTGGGCAGGGGAATAAGTTGTAACTAATATCTTCTTTCGAAACCTCTCCAAGTTAATCAACCGACTCAGTACATACTCTAGTTTGCACTAATTTAGACCGTTCCAGGAGCTATTACATGTCTCAAACGGCCACGAAAACGCCCGATGAGTATCGATAATGCCAACTTTGGAACACTCAATAACATCTCAGACCTCAGCCGGACACATCTTACCGCTTTATTGCTCATTGTTTTGGGGGTGTCTCTCTGACACAGTTAAAATTTCTGCACCAGGAAAATGTCGTAGCCACGCGTCGTCGTGTTGCGGGGAAAAGAGTAATATGAGGTGGATCAGGACGTAAATGGTACCGAATTGCTCGGAATTGACTTGCATTGTCTGTGACGGTTTTTGAGCGGTTTTTTTGCTTTGGTTCCAGTCATTTGCCGCGCTCGCGGGTCATATAGCAGGGCATTCAGATACTGAGCGAAGTTCACTTTTTCGACTTTAAGTTTTTCGGACTTCGTGGCCAAGTTGGTTAAGGCGTACGACTGTTAGTCACCTAAATGGCCGCCATCGTAAGATCGAGAGTTCGACCCTCTCCGAGGTCGTCCGATTTTTTTTATTTTAGGTAGGCTAAATACTCCGTATAACATCAATGAATGAAAGTATTTTTTTACTCGACATAATCTCATCTCGAACGGCACTCGTACAAGACTTGCTCCCTTCTACTTGTCCTTCTATGTGAGTTACCCTACCTACGATCCAGCCCTGTCTCACCATTTTATGCCGCAGTAGATTTATACATGGTAAATTGAAAGTGTATACTTGTAGTGTGCCCTAGTCCATCCCCCCAGAAGGGACAGCCCTAACCACAACCCTAACATCTGTGGACATGTGCAAATGACGCAAATCTTGTGCAGATCTGCCAATCCCAAGCGGGGTATATTGATACGACTATTGTGGAGAATAAAAAGAACAAGAGGAATTGAAACCACAGAAAAATACAGTACAACGGAATCAGGAAATCAACGATTGACGGTTTTTAGTGTGGTATTTGGTATGAACCGTGCTGTCATTAGTGCATACTTTGTCACGTGACCGGTTAGCGCGATATATCACAACTTTACAAGACTTCTGACACAGACTGTCAGTGTAACAATGTAACAAACGTGCTCTGTGGCAGCATCATCAACGCAGGAGTCTATCATTTATTTAGGACGTTTAGCAGGTATATTTGCATGGGGTGGCTGGTTCCCCACGTGAACTTAGCTTGGCATTTATAGGTGGAAAAGGAGCATATTCTGATGGAAAGTAAGGGCAAAGAAAGGGCGAATCGAACACAAGCAAAGTGGACAAAACGAACACAAGCAAAACATACGGTATACAACATCCCGTATCACCCCTTGCAAGCTCTCTTCACTTTTTTTTCTCATTTCTAATACACTCAATTCACGTATAGGTCTCCACACTAAACTCAAAGAACGTTGGAACTAAACGGGGCTGATTTGCTAGAGTTGTGGGGAGAACCAAGAGGTGAAAAGGGGAATAGTAAAACGGTGTGTTGGAGAGAAAAGCGTGGCTCAAGATGGGTACCTGTACTGGTACTTGATGCTGGAAACTCACTCAATAGATAGCAGGTTCTGTGAGAGATGATTTTGTGATTGGTGGTTCTGTGATTCCTGGTTCCTTTCTATTCGTCTGTTGACAGTGAGACATGCCACTAGTACCGCGGGTAGGTTATTGAAGCTCCAGAAGCTGAGGGGTCGAGAGTCTACGATACCTGGTCAATAGCATGTGCCTGAGCTTGTTAGAAATGGAGACCAGTAAGTAACTATACCGTATCTTTTTGATGATATATCGGTGCCGGTACCGGTACATTGATCTTGCGGTCTGGTAACTACCCGATACTAGTGGATCTACCTGGTCTGTAGGTATTGTAGACTGTATCAAGTGTAACAACCTATGTATTAGGGTGTCACTAGAATGCTGACACTGGTGTCTTTCAATTGACGTCTGTTGCTGTTACTTTGTAGAAGGAGAGTCGACTGAACCGACTCAATCACCCAGTCAACCAACTAGAGCTACTAAAGCAAGCAACTATACATTGCTGATTCTCAGTATCATCCTTTGATGAACCTACACCCTCAGAAACAGGTCCTACAAAGGAAACGATTCCACACAAAGACTGTGGCGTGAGTCACGTGACCTCGGAGGGACAATACGAGGTGACTTCTTGAGAAGTGTCTTCATCAATGCCAATGCTGAAACCATTGACTCAAATGAGACATTGCATAGAGATGGACAGGGCCTTGTAGAGTCTTTGTAATAACCGTAGAAGATCTACAATCTAGTAGTGTACATGAGCCGTACCTCCTCCAAATGTACGCCAGAAAAGGTCTCCCTAAAAATGGTATCATTGATAAAACGCCTAGAGTGTACATTCCTAAGTTTCCACAGTGTTTATTGTTCTTCATGGACGGTTGATTACTTTGCAGGGTGGACCTCAACGACTAGAATGAGGTAAAACTCGAGGTAGAAGAAGAAACATCCAGCAAAACCCTGCCTACACAAGAAATTATTCTACTTCAGACAGTCCAGAGACATGAAGTATATCTAAATCTACTATTTGTCGTCTTTAGAAGTGGTCTGTATGTCCGTAAACTGCTTTTTTCGAAAAATAAGAAGAATAGAATACATTGAGACTCATGCTATAAATCAGTGAAGCTCCTATCTATGATTGATTGTCAAAAGGATGACAAGTCGCGGGTATTCAGTTACTCCTACCTTGCCATATCAACAGAGTTATGCTATTAACAGACGAAAGGGAACTGATGAGCTACAAAGGAGCTTTTCGCCTACAAAGGAGCTTTTCGAGTTATAAGAATCGTTCAATAGGGCTCTTTCGGTCCAAATGGTGCCTATTGAGCCCATAACTAGAGCGATAAGATGTTCAATCCACGCCTAAACACTCAAGTTGAGTCTCCATTCCCAGATACATAACGTCGAATATCTCAGAATCACCGCCTCAGCTTTGAACAGTGAGATAACCAACGTCAAGTTGAGCTGTAGACAGTTGTCACCATATTGACCTAGCGCACGTTACAAGTGTTGAACTTCAGAGACTTCTTCGGAACTTGGTTTCATTTATTGCTCGGATTACCCTTGTAGTTCATGGCACTCTCATGGATACTCTTGACGATAGCTATTCTCTTTGGTTCAGATTGCAGGAACATACCATATTGGCTTCTATCGGTAATGTACAAATAAATATTAGACCTATGTATCCCATCAATTATTCCTCATCCTCCTCTCCATCATCACTATCAAGTTCAGCCTCCAGAAGAGCATTCTTGACTCCCACATCCACCAGATCACCCAACAGACCCTTCCACCGCTTCTCCAGGTACTGCAGAGTATCTGCCACGTCATTCTGCTTGCGTTTCCGACTTCCGTTGACAGACTCGAGAGTTTTCTTAGCTTCAAGAAGCCGTTTATCCACAGTTTTCAGCTCCCGATCCAGCTCATCATTACCCACCAACCATTGCACTCGTCCGTAATCAGACAATGCTGCCACCGCGTCACTGCGTCCCAACGTGTATTCCAATGCTGTGTATGCGTTTTTCAGGTCAATGTTGCCTTCTGAGTCCTCCAGATTCGAGTATCGCGAAATATCGATTCCTTTGGGTCGTTTTCGGTCGCTAACATACTCCTCCATGGCCGCAGAAAGTAGCGATTTTTTGGCCTCGGGAATCGATGTGTTCAGCGGTCCGGCTTCCTCGGCTATCAGAGCCTCAGCAGCTTTGACCTGCTCGTTAGATGGCGTTTCATCAATATATGGCAATGAAGGAATTGCTATGGATGTCATTATCTGGCGAGATCAATGCGATTTAAGAGATCAAGACGATCAAGACAGGTTTCCGGGCGCCTTTGAATGCAATAGACAAAATAACCACGTCGAAAGAACGAGTGATGGTCTGGATATCAAGTGTTGTGTGATGACAAAAGTGGTGATGTAAAATATGGATTCTCGTGCATGCATGGATTTAAAGGTTAAAGAGTGGTCGATATGAAATGTGTAGGGAAAAAAAAAAAAAATCATAAAAATGGATAGCTGCAAAAATATGAAATGTACTGGTACCATCTGTAATTCTACCTTGAACCATCTTTTGGAGCTTTCTTATTGCAAAATGAGTCCAGTTCTTGTCTCCTTCTTGTTTTTTTTTATTTTTTTTTTATTTTTTTTTATAAGAAGTGAACATGTGGGAAGAGTAAACCGTCTCAAAAGTACCGGTACCTGGTAGCGCCGAGAACCACCTACAGAATGATAACAAGGTGATCCACCTCTGCCTATTACTCCTCCATGGGTTACATTACATCACGTGAGTGTATCGATTAGAGAGGCTAATTCAGAGGTAAAAACTGGAGAGTCGTATAGAACCTCAAGTAGAGTAGATGGAGCAAAATAAACAGTAAATAATTACTGACTAAGCTAGGGAGATCACAGCGGTATACTTCATCTGTCTCTAACTTCCATAATGGACGACTTCTCAGCGCTCCTCCTGGAACAGCAATTCGTTATCTAAAGTTAGGGTGGCGAAATTGGGGAGATTTATGGGTCTCCATATTTGCCGTTCACAGAGGCATTATTTACTAAGAGAAAATGCTGTTACTGTGTCAAGGTACTGTAAATACCTTGTAGCAATTTTCAGCTCAAGGCGCCGACTATTTCGTCCAGTATTAATTTTACCCACCCAAGAATCGAACTCCAGACCCCGCACATCACCACATTTGTGGCTCTCAACATCACAAACATCTCCACTATCATACAACAATGTGGGGATTCTTTGGAGGCGCGAAGAAACAGGATCCTAAGGACACCATCATCTCCTTGCGGCAGCAGATCATTGTGCTGAACAAGAAAAACGACAACCTCATTGTGCAGATCCAGGAGCAGGAAAACCTGGCCCGCAAACATGTCACCACCAACAAGTTGATGGCCAAAAACGCCCTCAAGAAGAAGAAGAACCTGGAGAAGCAGCAGGAGACAGTGCAGGGCTCCATCGACTCGCTGCAGACGTCCATCAATACCCTGGAGACCGCCAACCTCAACCTGGAGACCATGAAGGCCATGCAGGAGGGAGCCAAGGCCATGAAGCAGATTCACGGCAACATGAACATTGACAAGGTCGACAAGATCATGGACGAGACCCGTGACCAGGTGGCTCTGTCCGAGGAGGTCTCCGAGGCCATTTCCAGGCCCTACGCCAACGCCTATGATGACGAGGAGCTGGAGGATGAGCTGGAGGCTCTGGAACAGGAGACTCTGGAGGGCGAGCTTACTAACGCCGGTCACGTGAAGCAGGATGGTGTCCAGGTCACTCCTCATGACTTGCCTGCGGCTCCTAACCAGGTGCCTGCGGAAGAGGAGGACGATGAGGAGGAGGAGCTGAGACGCTTGCAGAGAGAGATGGCTTTGTAAGCAACCAAGGGAGGGCATGGTGACGAGCAGAGCACTGCAACCAGAGCACTGCAACCAGAGCAGAACTGGATGGCTTCACAACCCGGGCGTGGCTAGACATTCTGGCCCTGGCCTAGAACCGCAGAGAGAATTCCGCTCTCAACGACTAGAGTATACGATACGTAGCATAATGAGTTTTTATTGATGTGTGAGAAGTGTAGGGGAGGAATTAAGGTCATACCTGCATCGTCAGAGTGGTAGACTGTTGTATTATAGTACACCGGTACGTACCGTAGTATATCCACTCATCTCACTCATTCAGAGATACGATGTTGATGCAGAAACTTATGCCTAACTCATAGGATCATTTCTCAGCAGTATGAAAAGCCACAGTTAGTTGCCAGGGATAGCTTCCAGGGTGTCTCATTTTGCTCTATGCCCAAATTTAATCGGTTTCTATGTTGTATCGTAGATAGTCCATAATGTCTCGTCTTCTTAGTCACCAGCGCCAGCAATGCAGATACCCTGTTGAACATACGGAAGGGCTCTTCTCAGCTTCATTAAATGGGAGAATACGTGATTTGGTGTGGATCAGTATTTTCAGAAGACAATGATGGATTCAAATGGGACTATTGAAGTATCTCAAGCCTGGAGATAAAGGGTCCATAGAAGGGAAGGGGTAAGGATAAGTTGTAACTAAGAACTATCTTGTCTGAAGTCGTTTTCTGGTCATACCGTAATGGAGTTTGTGAAAGAACGGAATGTTCGAATCGGACCTACCAAATACAGTGGAGGACTTCACGGAAAGAATACCATTTCTACCTAAGCATTTGAGTCAACGGTCTCTTAATACAATCAATGCCTTTCTGAACGTGAAGTGTTGTAGTACATTGAGGCTCTTTTAGTACTTGTCCATTGATGTCTAGATATCAGAGTAGCGGTAATATGATAGTTCAGACTCTCGGTACATGTATGTATCATTCGTATAGGAACATGAGTCCACCACATCTTCAAGAGTTATGCTGTACCCTTGGCCACTACTTAAACCCCTAAGTGAAAGCAGAACCCCGGTTATCTCGAAATATTCTGTGGAAAAGAACGCTGGATTTTGGTCTAGCTGCTAGATCACTGCAATCTGGGTCATAGCATCTTTTTCCTGTTAATTCAGTCGGTGCCCATATATATTATAAACTACCGTACTCAGAGCTTGAGGTGTAAGTCGTGACTGTGGGTACAGCATATATATCTACCGGTATTTCTATGTTTATTCTCAAGGTATACAGCTATAAACAGAGTATTGTTCAGTTTTGTATGAACTGAACCGATATATCGTACAATTATCGGTGTGTCCTGGTATCGGTACCGGTAGGTACTGGTACACCCTTAATACGACAGGTACGATAGCTAGTATGTCCTGGTCGGTTACTACGGATACCGTATTCTGATGGTAGGAAATAAAAGCATAGTGTCAGTTAGGTACAATACACCATCTCAACTATCGCACAGCACCCAATCCAGATGTCTTGTAAACATGTCCACATAGTTGTCAATTTCCGGTTCGGTTTCCTGGCTCGGTTCTCGTATTGCTATTTAGCTTGAGACCGTTACCCGTTGGGCTGTCTCATCCAAATAACGGGGTACCTTAACCGGAAACACGCATTTGATCCCAGAAGTCCATTTTTTTTACCAAAACATTACATAATCAGCTCATTGGTAGATACGATACTTGCAAACTGTTCCGTAGGGATAAAAAATCACTGGTATCCACATCCTCCCTTCGTATAGACATGCATGAGAGACGCTGAGGAATAGGGGAGATGGACATTTGTCTTACCAATCATACAACCAAGAAAAAGTAACATCGACCGAGTGTTTCCCCAGAGCATCTTAGTCAGCTCACTAACTGTTTTATATCCGAATTCGCCCTAATTCGTGCCTTCTACAATTCTCCCCACAGCGGCTATTGGACAAAGTTCATGCGGGGTTCCGGGGAAAATATGCATTGGATGCAAGCTATTGGGTGTATAAGAGGACTGTGTTTTCTTCTTCAGTCCGCATACCAACAGACAAGTACGTATATATATTAAGGGCACTTCCTTATATATCTACCCCTGAAGCATCATCCACACAACACCACACAGCAGACTTGCACAGACACACAGCAGACTTTGCACCCCCACAACCCCCCACAACCCCCACAAAACGTCCTAACTGATTCACAGACACAAACCATGGAACTCTACAGCTACATTGGAAACTCGCGTTCTTACGCCATCTTCTACATTCTGGACAAGGCCGGCGTCCAGTTCACTCTCAAGGAGTCTCTCAAGGGAGGAGTCTTCCCTGAGGACATGGACGCCAGATTTCCTCTCCGAAAGATCCCCGACCTGGTAGATGGAGACTTCCACCTAAGAGAGACCATGGCCGTCACCACATACCTGGGTGAGAAGTACGCAGACAAGCTTGGCAACTTTGTGCCCCAGGACACCGTGGAGAAGACCAAAGCTCTCGAATGGATGTCCTTTGCCAACACAGAGCACATTCCCACCTGCTCTCTGTCTGGCCTCATGGTGATGGGCCAGCGGGAGTTTGTCAAGACCGTTTTCGACAAGAACGTGGGTCTTGCCAACCGAAACGTCGACCTGGTGTTCGAGCCTTACCTCAAGAACAACACCTACCTGATTGGCGAGCGTCTGACCTACGTGGACGTGTTTGTTGCCGGAGCTACCCTGCGAGGCTTCACCCAGCTTTGGGACAAAAAGTGGCAGGCTGCCCACCCCCATTTCACCCGGTGGTTCAAGACCGTGGTCAACCAGCCCGAGTTTGTCAAGCTCTTTGGCGAGACTGAGCTCTGCGAGGTTTTCAAGGCTCCTCAGTGAAGAGAGTGTATATAACGTGATGGAGTGACTACTAGTGCTGATGGTAGCATGGGTATTGTACGCTAGTATACGGCGGAATGTCTGGTGGTACTGTAAAGGGACTTCTATGACCTAAATACCTGAAAGACTTTGTACTTGTATGGTGGTAAACTGACAGATTGGTCAAAGGAGTGTACTGTACCAGTACAGGTTGTATTATCGAAATGATAGGGATACCAGTACCGTACCTGGTACCGGTACTATGAAAAGGGGGATGGCCCACTACCGGTGTTTTTCAAGCCCCAAATAATAGCCAAAATAATCATCCGATCTTTTGTTCCAATTACTGTAGAGGCTGAATGGCAAGGCATAGCCCCCATATCTCTTGGGGCTGTTTGCCATACAGTAGCTGAATGTACAACGATAAAGTCATTATTTGCGGATATACAAAAAAATGAGAAAAATATTGAAAAAATGAGAAAAAAATCACTGTTATGGGCAACTCTACGCTTATAATGAGTCCAATCATACCAAATAAATGGTAGCCGTCAACGAAACTGACAATGCCCCCATGTTACTTCTAATTGAGGTCACGAGTCGTGCGCTCCACACGTTTCAGAAACTTGGAATTATGCACCTGTATTACCTATTTGAGATACGTCAATGGACGACTAAGCGGCTAACAAAAAAGCTCTTTGAGGTTGAAAGTGCCCCAAAGTGCCCCAAAGTGCATTTTTGCCCCACTCTTTTCTTCCTCCCTATTTTTTGTTGATTATTTATTTTGTTGATTATTTTTTTTGGTGTCGTATTCCCAGTATGCTTGGATAAGGTGTTGGTGTGTCAAACGATATGCACTTGGTGGTACCGGTTCGGGTATGTTTAGACGTGGTTTTTCGAGGTGATTCTTGATAAGGAGCTGAAAAGAAGAGATCGAATTGGTATCCTATCCATTTCTTAGTTTTGAGAACAGTTGCGAAAGTGAGGAGTATTTTTTAGTATGCATCAATGGGGCTGTTTGACGATGGGGCTGTTTGACGATGGGGCTGTTTGCATCAAGGGGCTGTTTGGATCGCTGCACATTTCAGAATGTAGAGCTCGGAAAAAAACTATATAAAGGGGCCCAGGACCCCCCAATTTCTACCATCAAGCTCCTTCCCACTTCTTCCAGCAACACTTCTTCCAGCAGCACTTCCCGATGATCGTCAAGACCAAGAAAACTACCAAACCCATGGCTGACAGCTCCAATGTTGACGCTGGCTCTGGTTCTGTCAATGTTAAGGCTTCCTCTTCCAAGGCCATCGCCAAGAAATCTTCAAAGAAAACCACTTCTACTTCTGTTGCCAAGTCTTCCAAGACAGCCAAAGCAAAGGACGCACTGGAGCCTTCCGCTATTCGACGTCCTGCCAGAAAAAAAGCTCGTTTGGACTCTTCCGACGCTTCTGAGAACTTGGCTCGAGACACTGAGAGCTTGGCCACGTCTTCGAACACTTCTTCTCAGGCTAGAGACACTTCTCAGGCTAGAGACACTCCTTCTCAGGCTCGAGACACTTCTCAGAACTTGGCTGCAATCTTGAATCCATCTGATGATAATCTTCCCAACAACTCTCCGGAGCAGTCTTCTTCCTCTGTTTCTGCTTCAGTGAAGGTGGAGCCCGATGAGTCGTTTGAGTCGTTTCCTCAGTCTGCTGTTAGGTCTCCCGTTAAGAGGCCTAGACCCAGCACCGACTCAGCTCCTTCATCCCCTTCTAAGCGGCAGAGAACCGATTCAGCTCCTTCTTCAGTGAGACCTCCGGCGTCCTCTTCTCGAGGAGCTGCAGCTCGGAAGTCCCCTTCTAAGCGGTCAAGAGATGCCGTCGACGATGACACGGGCTCTGGCTCGAGCTCGGACTCTTCAGAACCGCCCTTGAAACGACAGAAGCGTTCTGTAGGCACCACAACTCCGGAGCCGACTAATTCTTTGGCTGGTGGAAATTTGACTGGTGGAAATGACGCTTCTTCTCCGACAGATGGAAATGGTGCTTCTTCTTCTTCCAGAGTCTCGATTCCAGATGTGGCTCCCCGGCGAAACCCAAGAAGAGGCGTTACCGGTACTCCAGACTACCGCAAGTTTTTCACCTCCAAAAGTCGACCTGATGTTACTCAGCCAGAGCGAAATGCTTCACCAGCTGCTGCACCACCAGCTACCCCGAAAGCAGTCCCGAAAGCAGTCCAGCAAGCTGCTCCACGAGTTGTTCAGAAAGCTCCACCAGCAGTCCAGAAAACTGTTCCCAAAGCAGTCCCACGGGCTTCTTCTCCACCAGCTACTCCACGAGCAGCTCCAGCAGCAGCTACTCCACGAGCAGCTCCACCAGCTGTACCAGCTACACGAGCAGCTCCACCAGCTGTACCAGCTACACGAGCTGCTCCACCAGCTGTACCAGCTACACGAGCAGCTCCACCAGCTGTACCAGCTACACGAGCAGCTCCACCAGCTGTACCAGCTACACGAGCTGCTCCACCAGCAGCTGCTTCACGAGCTGCTCCACCAGCAGCTGCTTCACGAGCTGCTCCACCAGCAGCTGCTTCACGAGCTGCTCCACCAGCAGCTGCTTCACGAGCTGCTCCACCAGCAGCTGCTTCACGAGCTGCTCCACCAGCAGCTGCTTCACGAGCTGCTCCACCAGCAGCTGCTTCACGAGCTGCTCCACCAGCAGCTGCTTCACGAGCTGCTCCACCAGCAGCTGCTTCACGAGCTGCTCCACCAGCAGCTGCTTCACGAGCTGCTCCACCAGCAGCTGCTTCACGAGCTGCTCCACCAGCAGCTGCTTCACGAGCTGCTCCACCAGCAGCTGCTTCACGAGCTGCTCCACCAGCAGCTGCTTCACGAGCTGCTCCACCAGCAGCTGCTTCACGAGCTGCTCCACCAGCAGCTGCTTCACGAGCTGCTCCACCAGCAGCTGCTTCACGAGCTGCTCCACCAGCAGCTGCTTCACGAGCTGCTCCACCAGCAGCTGCTTCACGAGCTGCTCCACCAGCAGCTGCTTCACGAGCTGCTCCACCAGCAGCTGCTTCACGAGCTGCTCCACCAGCAGCTGCTTCACGAGCTGCTCCACCAGCAGCTGCTTCACGAGCTGCTCCACCAGCAGCTGCTTCACGAGCTGCTCCACCAGCAGCTGCTTCACGAGCTGCTCCACCAGCAGCTGCTTCACGAGCTGCTCCACCAGCTGCTGCTTCACGAGCTGCTCCACCAGCTGCTGCTTCACGAGCTGCTCCACCAGCTGTACCAGCTACACCAGCTGTACCAGCTACACCAGCTGCACAAGCTACACCAGCTGCACGAGCTACACCAGCTGTACCAGCTGCTCCAACTGCTCCAAAAGCACGAGCTCGGAAACCAACGTACCCACTTGATCGAGGAGCTGTCGCTACAAAACATGTAAAGAGGTACACGAGGCTTATTACAATGTACGAGCCAACAATTGGAGCAGAGGTGGAAACGTCCGTCCAATGTCCCACGCCTACCAGGTACGGGGAGTACCATCTTGTCATCAACGTGCGTCGGCGGGCCAGAGACGGAGATGAACAAGCCTTAAACGTCCTGATTTCCCGTATGACATCATTCGAGGAACTGTACATGTCAATTATGGACGTGAATCCCGATTTTTTCAAAAGGCAGACTCTGGACGTGGAGACCATGTACTGGGACGATACAGGTTCCCAAAACGAGCTGGTCCCGGTAACTGACATGAAGGCAAGAATATACTGCTCTGGAGTTCGGAAATATCGGGAAGGCGGAGAGGGCAGCATTCCCAATGTGTTCTTCAAGTTCGAACATTCATACCCATGGGACGTGAAATGAAAATAGATGTACAATAAATACAGTATTTGAAGTAGAAAATCGAGTCACTACACACTGAACATACTTGTATTATGTAGCTGCTAAACTCAGCATCTTGGGCTTCTTGGTCTTTTTCATCATGTACCATCGGACAAGTGACTGTTGAGAAGGGAGATCTATATGGTAGATTTTGGCTCGTTTCATAGACTCAGTGTCGACGATAGGATGCTGGTGGTCAACAGTCCCATTATCCCCCATAATTACGAGCTCTTTGGTTACGTACAGGGTATGATTTGTCTTAGAAGTCCTGGGTATGGATAACAAAGATATCACCAGACGTAAGTGAGATTCTCGATTGAGTAGATCGTGTACCACGACAGAGGCACCACTTGAGGATGAGTTGAGTGACTCGGTAGATGTAGAAGAGCCAACAGCACATAACGTACCACTTACTCTGTTCAATTGAGGGATGTGATGTGCTCAATTAATAGAAGACAATATCTAACGTGAGGAAGGTGACCCTGTGAGATGAAGTACCGGTAGTGTAGATGACAAGACTGATGTAACTTCAAAGACTTCAAAAAGACGCTAAAGAAGACGTGAAAGAAGTCTCTAGAACTGATCCGAGAGAAGATATAAGATCAATTGCTGAATTGGCAATTTCTTCTTTTCTTGAACCACACTATCTCACGTTTGTTTGTGTAGAATAAGAAGTCAAGTTCTTTTCCTCTTGCTTCCCGGATAAACCTGCCAAGACCAAGGTGGGTAATTTGTTTGATCAGACAGAAGCTGGTAGTACGGAGAACACAGAGGCGGTGTCCAGACTGTGCATTTGACTCTACAGTTGGTACAGTTACAAGTACTGTAGTGAGATCTTTTGAAGAATATACCGCTTCCAGTAAACTGTAGAAGTTGACAATCAGTATATACAAGTACAAGTATCCGTGCCGGTACTTCAACTGTTGGTGGATGTATTGCAATCGCACGTTGGATTCGTAAGAGTACTTGATCCAAGGGTTCATACATACATACCTGTACAAATGTAAGCTATTAAAGCCCAGTAATAGATCCTCGCTATCTACGAGTACTTCTACATACAAGTACAGTATGCTATCTTTCTCCCCCGCCATTCTTTGGGACTGATCATAAAGACATTGAGCCCATGGAATGGTCTGGTACACACTTTACTTAGAACCCAAGTCAGAAGACACAATCCACAGCACCCAAATAGTTGAAGACACCAATACGTTGGATGTCCACTACTGTACCGGTACTGTACTGGTGTAATGTGTACCTTTACAATGTGAAACCGACATAAAATGCTACTAATTCCTCAAGCTCATTGCACCTTCGTACAAGGACCCCCGTGGTTTTAAGAGAGTTATACGGAGATCTCAAGATACAGGGGACTTGGATTTCGAGTTTCTGTGTACCGGTACATTGGAGACTCACTAGGAGCTGGAGATAAGTAAAGCAGCTGGAGATAGTAAAGCAGCTGGAGATAGTAAAGCAGCTGGAGATGAGCAAAGGCATCGGTATTTACTTGTATAGTACGTCCAAACTCGTAATTGCAGGTTGTATCAACATGGAACTCGCGACAGGTTATCCCTAGTTCCATACTGGAGGTACACTGATAGGCGTAGTTATTAGGCACAAGTAATTATATCCTAGTGCCGGTACTTCCTAGTTACTTGCACAACTAATCCTTACGGATATACTTATAGTACACCTTGGAAACAGTATTTAAAGCCCATTTTACTCTTGTCAGCCGTACATTCCGAGAATGGAATGCAATTCCCACTGCCCTGAAAATGTACAGGCCACGGGTTTACCCAATTGAGACTCCACTTGACTGTCATATTACTTCAGTTATCCACTTTCAAAACGACCTACGGTACGGTACATAATTGTACCTGTACTTTGATTCACAGTTCATGTCCTCAGATGGGCTTCTTCCATCGCCGATCCAGGAACCCTGTTGTAGACAGAACCATGGAAGCAGAGAATGACAGGTGAGGATGAAGATAAGTTGTATCTTGAAATGACAGGAAAGGATGGATAAGTTATAACTAAGAGGCATCTTGAAATGACAGGTGTATACGAGCAGTCTAGCGTGTGTCTCAGTTTTTAGGCCACAAAACGAAGAAGAACGCTCAGTTTCAAGCCCCGCATCACGCACCCCACCATGCACGTTTCACGCGACGTTTTCGTCTCGAACAACACTGTTTGGAAGTGTGCCATGATGCACGTTCCTGAGTGAGACAAGTGGGGTGGTGAAAATCGAAAATCGGGAATTATTGGGCGTTAAAACGGCCAGGCGTCATTTTTACAAGAAAGAGAAGACTCGAGTGTCTCGATTTTGTCGTTTGTTGAATTTCTCCTAATTTTTCCAAGTTTTGAGAAAACTTTTGGAAATTCCGCCATCTCGCGGAATGCGCATCATCTTTGTTTTATTCTTAACCATCAACTCCGAAAGCTGTTTTGGGAGGAAGCGAAAAATAAGCTCTTGTTTGGAATGTAGCGAAAAATAGGGGTTCCTTATAGCTCAAAAAGTTGTCAAGCTTGCCCCCGAAGAACGCAACTACTACCATCTACAGTCACTATAGGACCCCCTCGAGCTTTCTCTTACCCGATATCTCTACTATGACTCTCTTTTTCGCTTGGCTGAATGTACCCTGTTGTTTTGGCGAAACCTAAAGACGCAGCTTGGCCTGCACCTTGTTCTTCTGACAGGCAAGTGAACGAGAAAACATAGGAAGCCGTAGAAAAGCCGGGCAAAAAAAGCACAGTGGGATGGAAAGTGTTCTAGAAAACAGCAGTCGAGAAAGAACAGTTTAAACAACTTACTCTATACCCTGTCAACATGTCACGAGATGCTTGTACGGTGTGTGCCTAGCATGTCCCTGGCAGTAACCAGACTAACAAAAACAACTAGACCCGGAATTGTTGATGCGGTTCTAATGGAATCCGTTTGAATAGCCGCGCCTGTAGTGCACTACGAGAGTACACGATCTTTCAATGTTCTAATATAGTACCAGTAGCAAGTTTCCCAACGACAGAAAACTGTTGTCTCACAGTATAACCCCACCAATCGTACAGGCACGGAGTACCGGCACGGAGTACAATGTAGTCGGGTCGGTCTTGGCCCTTGCAAACACCTTGCAAAAAATCTCTACACCTGGTCGTTTCTTTGTTGTTAGTTGGGTTTTAGCGTCACCATTGCTAGCGGGGTAGCCGCTCATGAAAACGGTTAATATTGGTCGTATTAAAGTGCAGAGAGAAGCTACTATCGAACAGAACGTCTTTAGGATATGATTCTGACTTTTTTTGGGGCCGATTTTTGGGCTGAAAACCACTTTACGACGCTTCAATCATTTTTCCATCGGCACATTCCTTATTATACCTCCAACTCTATAGACGAAATGCGTTAGTCTCGGCGCACATACAAAGAAGTTTGGCTTTGGAGATACATGTCTCAGGCAGCCAGTGTCATGGTATGGTGCGGAGATTGAGAGCTTGGTGAAAGCAAAAAAAAAGGAAAAGCAGAGCGTGTAAAAGGACAGACTAAATCTCTTGACAATCTCTGACGACGCGGTGACCATCTGTTTTTTGGTATTCAACGAGACAAACAGACAGCGACGAGACAAACAAATAGCGACGAGACAAACAGTTGCTTGACCAAGACAAGAGCTGAAACAGACTATACCATCCCCTGAACGTACCATCATCGACTGACGACAGGTACCATCATCGACTGACAACACTCAAAACACGAAACACTGAACACTGCACACTGCTTCTCGGTTTTCTGTAGCGACTTTACTCCATCGTCAAGCATCGCCTTTTCTCGACCACCCGATCTCCAGTCACTCAAACAGTGACTTTTTACCGGTAGTTGACACGCTCTCACCCACTAGACACCACTCCGTCTCTCCACACTCGTTTTCTCCCTCACACTAATACCTTCTAAATTCGGAAGTGACATTTCTTGCAAGTTCTAGTCACCTTTTTTTTGCAAGTTCCGTCACCTTTTTCTTCTATTCTCACATTAATCTCCCCATGAGACTCACTCCTCTTCTTCTCACAGGCGCTTATGGCCTTTCTTTGCCCGTTGCAAAAGTCCACAACTCTCCCCAGGACGAGACCTCGCTCGACAAGCGACAAGCTCCTCCTGAGGTGTCCCAGATTGTGGACGCCACCAAAGATCTGACCCAGGATCCCGCCTGGAAGGCCATTGGACAGATGCTGAACGGAGGCAACGCCCAGAGCATGGACTCGGAACAAAAGTCCAGCGAGGCCGCCGCAGCCCAGACGGAGATCCAGGCTCTGCTCACAAAGTACTACTCGTCCATCCCCAACTGGCAGAGCATTGTGAGCACGGCCACGGTCGCTGGAGGCAACAACCAGGGCAACGCCAACCCTCCCTCCAACAACGCCAACGGACCTGCCGGCGGAAACGGAGGCAACGCTCTCAACGGAGGTCCCCAGCAGTCTGGAAACAATCTCATGGACCAGCTCATGTCCGCACAAGCAGCGGCTTCCCGTCAGCTGGCGTCTCAATCCGCCGCATCGGCCGCAGGCTCCTCGGCTCAGAGCAAGCCTCCTGCTTCTGCTTCAGCCGTAGTTGTTCCCGCCAACTCCATCCCCACAAAAGAACCTGACGGAATCGCCGGAACTCTGCCTGGCATTGCTGTCCAGAGTCAATCTCAGAGCTCCCAGAACTCCGCACCGGCAGGAAACATTGCCGGCACCCGAACGGGTCTCATGGTGCTCCCGGGTCCTACATCTACCGTGGCTCCTAGCAACTCTGGGCCTGCTGGAAACATTGCTGGAACCCGATCCGGACTCATTGTGCTGCAAAACACAAACACAGCTTCTGGTTCTTCCCAGGCATCAGCTTCTTCCCGAGCACCGGCTTCTTCCTCCGCAACGGCTGCTCCTAGCAGTGGAGATGGAAACGTTGCTGGTACCCGGTCTGGCTTTGTTGTTGTAGGAAACACTGCTTCCGGCAGCAACAGCAACAGCAGACCCGCTACAGTCACTCAAACCGCCGCCACTCCTACAGACGCCACTGGAGCTCTTCTACAGGGTATCGCTGGTCTTCTGGGAGGAGGAGCTCTCGGTAACCTTGGTAACCTCGTTGGAGGATCCTCTATCGCCACCCCTACTGGAGGCACTCTTCCTACTTCTCCCGCTTCTGGTTCTCAGAGCGAGCAGCCCCAGCCCGGACCTGACGGAGTCGTGACCATCACCATCACCCCCGGCGCCATGTTCCCCAAGGCCACCACCTTTGTCAGCGGCGCTGTTCCCAAGGGCGCCGCTCCTCTGCTAGCTGTATCTTTTGCTGCCATCATCCCTCTTTTGTTTTAAACGACTCGAGGTAGCGTTATAGCCGGTGTTGCCAACGATTTGTAGGTCACACCATTGCCATTGTGACCATTGTCACTCAGGGGGCTACACTCAGGGGGCTACCGTCCACCTGAAAATATTTATGAGGAGCTACCATGGTAGACCACGGTTTTAGTAATGTATTGTATAATGAAAGACTTGCAGTCATTGTAATGTAGCGATTTTGGTTGAATGTGTAACTCGTCATAAGATTAGTAATCGAGGCGTTAGCTACATAACTGTAGGTATACTGCATGCAGATGAAGAACTGGTGAAAAACAAAATGTCGTACCAGGAAGTACCAGTACCAGTGCTTGAAAACTCTCATAGAATTATCATATGTGTGAATACATGTTTTCCGTAATGTTTCTCAGTATTCGAGATGTCAGCTTCGATGTTAACTTCGTGTGTAATAGCCCCACAACCGCCCAAGCAGTACAGTATGCAGTGTACTCTGCCCTGGTCTAAAAACGAACCAGTACCTACGTGGTTCCTGGACTAGTGATGTGAGTCAATGGAGTCGCCGAGCAACAGTGCGAGTGAGGGTAACTGGTAATATCCTACAGTACTTGTAACATCTTTTGATGCTCTAGAACTTCTACAATTAATCATGTAACCTTGGGTTGTACAAGTATCATAATTGACAGTTTGGTGTGTCTAATTTTAGTCCAGCTCAGAATAAAAATTCACACAATTTTTTTTAAAAATGCACAGGTTATGACTGCTTCTCTACCAACATATATTGAACAATACGTAAATAGCTGAAGGTGGAAAACGATGCCGGTCAATTCCATCACGTGACTCACTGACGTCACCCTGTCACCCGACATCTCTGATCGACATGCGGCGAACCTAGAGGTGGATAGTGTGTAGTCTGTGCAGGAGGTGGGAAGAATGCTTGTGTCTACAAACATACACATATATTGGGTCTATAATTTTTCAAAAAGACTCGTTTCAGTCATCTCATTTTGCCGGTGTTCTTACCAGAGAAAAATGATGGGCCACGTCATCTCCGTATGCCTGGCAGGCCAGCACTAAACCTTATTTCGCGTGCATCTAAAACTTATCTGAACTCATCTTCATCATAGCTTCTGTGATAACACTAACAAGGGGTACGACAGAAAAGTACACAAGACGGACGGAACGCACGGACGGAAACAACACGCTAAAAGCAGCTGCATTCTGTGAACCAACACTTGCTGACTCGACAGCCAAACGACAGTCAAACGACAACAAAAAGAACACCCTTGGAGGTTTGATTCACATACACCACACTCGCTAAGTAACACAGAAACACAATGAAGGCGTTTTCAACACTTTCAGCACTGGTATTGGCGGTACTGACGCTACTCACCTTTGCGTCCGCAGAGTCTTTCGACCTCAAGTACTCGGTGGAAGACAAGGCGCTAATCACCCCCAAGTCACACCCCTCCCTGTTTTCGTTCACAGGCCGGTGGTACAAGCGACGAGACACATACATTGCTTCCAACTGGCCCGGCACCTACGTGACTGCGCTGGTCTACGGCAAGAACGCGACTCTCATTCTCAAGCCTCTCAACACTGGCAAGGTGTCCAACCACAAGTTTTCGTACTCGGTTGACAAGGGTCGTATCCAGGAGGCCGCCATTCAAGAATATGACTCTGGCATCTCGTCCACCCTGGAGCTCACTCTCTCCATGCCTGAGACCAGCCAGCCCGAGGAAAACGTCCTTGTGCCCCGACTCCTGACCATTTACTCGCACGCCGAAACCCCTCTCCGTCTGCATGGTCTCTACATGGGTAACGTGGTCATCAACGAGGGCAAAAACTGGGCCCAAACCCAGAACAACATCCCCCGGATCGAGTTTGTGTCCAACTACAACACCTCTGCCGCGAGCCCCAACATTTTCAAGGAGCTGTCTTTCACTGTTCCCGAGCAGCTGGGTGTGCACCACTCTCATGTGACCGCAGATGTATGCCTGGCCCCCGACTGTTACCCCGATAAGTACGCCATGATGGAGCAGTACTTTTACTTCCACTACTTTGACGGTGTGCGGCCCAAGCGTGGTGTGGACCCCAAGCCCGCGTTCTTCCAGTTTGACCGGGAGGACCCCTTCCTGCCTCTCAACGAGCCTCAGGTGCTTGTGGTGGATATTGGAGACATGGACATGAAGAAGAACATTGACCTGGCCACTTTTGGCGAGGACCTCAAGAAGTTTCTGGCCAGCATCATGGTCCAGGCTTACCACAACATCAACCACATTTTCGTGCTGGTCAAGCCCGGCCGATACGAGCAGGCCACCTACAAGGCCATTGAGGAGATCCCCTCGAGCCGAATCACCCCCGTGTACTATGGTCGGGAAACTGCCGACTGGTGGAAGGGATTCATGTGCTCCAACGTGATCCCCGCGACCGGCAAGCCCTTCCCCTACGACTCGCTCTGCGGCAACAAGAGCTTCACCTTCTCCACCAAGGGCATGCTTGGCCACTCCAACGTGTGGATCATGCTTGCTGGCATCATTCTGATTTCCGGCGGTGGCTTTTACTTTATCAAAAAGCGAGGAGGCATTTACCAGGGTCTGCCTGTTTCTAAGCAGGACCAGTAGACAAAAACATGGGGAGCGCGCATGTAGCGCAGAAAGAAAATAATAATGGATGGTTTTGAATTATTGCTGACGCCACTTGCCTTTGCCACTTGGACAGGGTAGTGGTGGCGAAAGAACTGCGAGAAGAAGCGGAGGCGAACGAGACCAAGGACAGCTAACTTTGGCAAGGACCGGATTAGTTGGTGGCGTAAGGAAGGATGTGTTGGTGTAAGTGTTCATGCGGTTAGCGCGGGTTGTAGGAGGGGGGATACACATTATAACGGAGATTGTAAAGGGTGGGACGGGTCTGCACGGTAATGATGAATAGAATCCATCACCGTTTCTGGACCCGGCTATTCATTTTGTAGTGTTTCTCGAGGTCTTGATTGCCCTTTGGTTAGTGCGTCTTGGATGTAAGATCACCAGATTTTATTCTGCCCTAACCCCGAAATTGAGTTTTGATGGAAAAAAAATATATTGAGACTACATGCCAGTGGGATTTGGTATTCACACTATAGCACACTTGCCTTGAAATGAGCAAACGAGCCGCCGAAGATAAGCAGACGCCCACCAAGGCCACCAAGACCTCCGAGACCGCCGACGCAGCCTCCACCGTGACCTCGGGAACCCCCCAGGAGCTCGATGAGATGGAGCAACTGGAACTCAAGTACGGAGGCATGGAAGATCGATACGATGATGATGGAGATTCCGAGGAGGAGATTTTCGAGGCTGGAGACGAAAACGATGAGGAAATGGAGGACGTGACCGAGGAGGAGGCCAAGACCCGGGCCATGGAGGCTATTGCCAAGGACAATGCTGTCAAGACTGCAAAGTCCGTGTTTGTTCCCCAATTGCACGAGCTAACTCCCGATATGGTCATGGAGCCCGACATGTCTGTGTACGAGATGATCCATAGCTGCCGGCTCAAGTGGCCCTGTTTGTCGTTTGACATTCTGCCCGACTCTCTGGGCTCGGACAGATCTACTTACCCTCACACCACCTACCTTGCCTGCGGAACCCAGGCCCAGAAGCCCAAGGATAACGAGATTCTGGTGCTGAAAATCTCGCAGCTTGGCAAGACACAGTTCAACGAAGACGATGACGAGTCCGAGGACGAGGAGGACGATTCCGACCCCGTCATGATCAGTAAACACATTCCCACCAACTCCACCGTCAACCGAGTCCGAACCTCGCCTTTTGGCAACAAGACCGGCGAGTTTCTGACCGCATCTATGATGGAGTCGTCCGAGTGCCACATTTGGGATCTGGCGCCTCAAATCAAGTCGTTTGACGTGCCTGGATCCACCATCTCCAAGCAGCAGCTCAAGCCTCTCTACACCATCAAGCAGCACAAGACCGAGGGTTACGCTGTTGACTGGAGCCCTCTTGTTTCTGGAGGAGAGCTTCTGACTGGAGATTGCGACGGAAACATTTACCAGACTTCTCGTGGCCAGTCTGGTTTCACCACCTCGGCAAACCCTTACTCCGTGGGCTCTTCTGTCGAAGACCTGCAGTGGTCCACCTCGGAAAAGACCGTGTTTGCCTCTGGAGGAGTTGACGGACTGATCCGAATCTGGGATACTCGACAGAAGCAGAACAAGGCTGCTCTTGAGGTCCGAGCCACCAACACGGACATCAATGTCATGTCCTGGAACCATAAGGTCAGCTATCTGCTTGCTTCTGGCCACGATGACGGAACCTGGGGAGTCTGGGATCTGCGATCTTTCCAGAAACCCAACCCCAAGCCCGTCGCCGCCTTTGACTTCCACAAGAAACCCGTCACTTCCATCGAGTTCCATCCCACTGAGGACTCCGTGGTGGCTGTGGCCTCGGAAGATTCTACCGTCACCCTGTGGGATCTGGCCGTCGAGGCAGATGACGACGAGGTCAAGCAGCAGCTCAAGGACAACGGCGATATTGCCCAGATTCCTCCCCAGCTGCTGTTTGTGCACTGGCAGGCCAACCCCAAGGAGGTGCGATGGAACAAGCAGATTCCCGGCCAGCTGGTCACCACCGGTTCCGATGGTCTGAACCTGTGGAAGTCCATTTCGGTCTAATCCCACCGCATTGTACACCCTCCGCATCACATTGTCTTTCCAGATCTCACACTCACATTACTTTATTCGTCGCTATAGTTCATTAATAGATTACTATGCTAGTTGTTAACTGATGTAAATGCCACGAAATACACACTTCGATGTTACTCCACGTACCAGTAGTGATACCGCGATATTCAATGTGTTCAATGTCATGTGGTGTATGTACTGTACAATACAGGAAATCGATCCCCTACTGGAGAACCCCCCTCCCCCCCACAGGTAGTGAAGGTAAGGTAACCCGGTCCGGTCGATTGAATCAATCTCAACTGTCACTAATATATCTACACTGCTTGGTTTCATTCAAATAATAATCATCATTCAAGTAATTAGAGCAAGTAGGAGCATCAGTGGCAGGCTTATAATTGGTAGCAGTGTCCTTGTCATTGTTGCTCTGACCTCTGTTTTGATCATGTTCACATCGGTGACCGCCTTGCTGGCTGTGGCCACCTCGACCATAGCCTCTGTAACAGCCACAGTAGTTCTGGCATCTGAAGGCAAATTCATTCTTAAGCGGGTTCATGATTCGACCTTCGGTGCTTCCATCTAAAAAGGCTGCTCGAGCCTCGCCCATAGACTTGTAACCGATGTTTAGTCAGGAAAAAGCCGACATGAACCAGATTGCAGTTATCTATCAACTAAACCAAAACCCGGCGGACTTTTCCAAACAATATTTCGAGATAATCGGGTGGCTGCGGCGACAGTATTGATGCGAGTATGGTACCATGTTACTTGTAGGATTCTGGAAGCACATGCACCAGTATGAACTCGTACACTCATACAGAGGGAAAGGTGAAACCGCGAGGTCAGGAATACTGTGATAGCATATCTTCACATTGAAACAGGTGGGTGCACTGGCAACAGCATTACAAGGACTCGTACCAGTACTTGTATTTGTACCGATACCGGTACTTCTACCTTGAAAGCAGTGAGACTCTTGTAGAGAGACTTTTCTTGTTATGGTACCAGTGCACCGGACTAATCATAGTTGTAGGGTTACACTGCTTTAGGAATTTCGCGAGTATCTGTCGTAATACTATCCTAGGAATTTCGCGAGTATCTGTCGTAATAATGGTGCTAGGACACCAGTTGTTTTTCTGGTTGATAGTGGTGACATTTATGAGACAGTGGACACTCCAGCAGGTTGTAGTAAGTGTTTTTAAAGAACTTATTACCGAAGTAAGTCATTCTGTTCAAGTAAGGTAACCCCTAGAGCTAGCCACGATGCATTGGTACCAGTTCAACTGCGTGTTTGGGACACTGGGAGGGTATAACACGAAATCTACAGAAACATAAGTTGATTAACCAACAGAAAGACGATAGTACAAGTAGATATATGTGAACTCTTCGTGTCTCTGGTATGCCCTAATAATGCATTTATGCGGCTCTGTTCGCAACTCAATGGAGACTTTAGCAGGTACAGAGATAACTGGTTAAGTTGATGAGGAAAACATCAAATGATGTAATATAAAACTACCAGGACGTTGTACAGGCTTGTATCATACAGCTGATCGCTTATGTAGATGATACATGAATGGATGACGGCAAAAAAACACCGAAACTACAAATAGGGGATAATCAAGGTATCGTAACAAATGTACCAGTAGTAATAATGAATATAGAAACAACAAGAGATACCCAAGGACTTGTTGTGAGCTTGATGAACGCTTCCAGCTACTTATCACAGTCCCAAACATCTTTTCTTCCTCAATTGACCGATTTCTCCTTACTTCTTAGTTTGTCTTTCATTGCTTGGGAATAATCCGGGAGGGCTGAACTTGTAGTATCGTTCTCAACGCTTGCCATAGCAGCTAAACGAGAGACTGCTACAAAAATCTATAAAGAGGGAAGTGGGAATGCCATTCGACCGTGAGATTTGGGTCATTTTTAGCCAAGCTAGGCGTCCCTACAACGACATGGACTGGCAATAGTTCTCGGACACAAGTACACACCAGGTACCTGTCACATAATATGGAAGTCACACATTCAAGCTCATTCAAGAGAAGTGAAGAAAGTGTAAGGGGCATAGATACCATTTAAAACTAAAGTATTCTCCTATTTATATATCCTAATTCTTGGCCCTAGAAAGCATAGAGGTGCCTTGATAGGCTGGAATCAACCAAGGAGACGTTCTTGTTGTTTGCGGATGGATTTCGTCGTTTTTGGCTGGTTTGGCTTACGATAATAATTGTGGGAGAATGCGCGTATGAAGTGGATCTTGAGAACAATGAAAAAAAAAAAAAAAAAAAAAAAAAAAAAAAAAAAAAAAAAAAAAAAAAAAAAAAAAAAAAAAAAAAAAAAAAAAAAAAAAAAAAAAAAAAAAAAAAAAAAAAAAAAAAAAAAAAAAAAAAAAAAAAAAAAAAAAAAAAAAAAAAAAAAAAAAAAAAAAAAAAAAAAAAAAAAAAAAAAAAAAAAAAAAAAAAAAAAAAAAAAAAAAAAAAAAAAAAAAAAAAAAAAAAAAAAAAAAAAAAAAAAAAAAAAAAAAAAAAAAAAAAAAAAAAAAAAAAAAAAAAAAAAAAAAAAAAAAAAAAAAAAAAAAAAAAAAAAAAAAAAAAAAAAAAAAAAAAAAAAAAAAAAAAAAAAAAAAAAAAAAAAAAAAAAAAAAAAAAAAAAAAAAAAAAAAAAAAAAAAAAAAAAAAAAAAAAAAAAAAAAAAAAAAAAAAAAAAAAAAAAAAAAAAAAAAAAAAAAAAAAAAAAAAAAAAAAAAAAAAAAAAAAAAAAAAAAAAAAAAAAAAAAAAAAAAAAAAAAAAAAAAAAAAAAAAAAAAAAAAAAAAAAAAAAAAAAAAAAAAAAAAAAAAAAAAAAAAAAAAAAAAAAAAAAAAAAAAAAAAAAAAAAAAAAAAAAAAAAAAAAAAAAAAAAAAAAAAAAAAAAAAAAAAAAAAAAAAAAAAAGAAAAAAAAAGAAGAGAAAAAAAAAAAAAAACCCGCCACACTAACACTTTCAGATCGTATAAAACATACCAAATCACTTATGGCCTCCACGACATTATCTCCAGAAAATACTTCCTAACAGAACTCCGATTATCTCGAAATATTATGTGGAAAAGAATGCTGGAAGCTAGATCAACACTCTGGTTCATAATTACAGTAGCAGCTTTTCCCTGTTAATTTATCTCCACAGATGGTGCAAAATATATTCTAAAGTACTCAAAGCTTGGGTATACAGTAAGTCATGGCCGCGGGTACAACACAACTTATTCTCACCTCTCTCCAGAAATTCCCATTTTTTTTCCATTTTTTCCCATTTTTTTTCCATTTTTTTTCTCCATGTTTTTTCCTTTTTTTTTTTTCATGTCCTTGATATTATTCCACACGGTGCGGCTCAGAAAAGATAAGGTTATCTGGGCGTGTGTAATTGATATTCGTGTATTGAACGCAGTGATCCGAAAAAGGAGCAGCTATGTACCCCTGAGTAGATTCAAAGTGGGGACTTATGCAGGTATACCAGTTATCCACACGTCCCAGGTATTTCCCGTCAGCTATACCGTGTTCTAGGAATAAGACTGATCACATTTTTACTTACAGAAACCTCCCAATTATACTTGACATACATCCTGTACGATACACCGTCCTACAGTACCCTACCAGTGTACTCCCATCCTTAACACTCAATAACTGATTTGGAACTTCACACCAGCCCTATATCCCCTCTTCAGCCCTGCAGAAGTCCACTCACCTATACCAACTTCCCCTCAATAATATTCCAACCATCTTTCCCAACCCCTTACCCTAACACTATCTACTTGTACTTTCCACACCGGCTCTTCTTTTCCTCTTCATTCCCAAGCAAATATGATGATACCTACCGACCGGCATCTCCCTTCGGAGATCTGGCACATGATATACGAACATTTGGGCGCACGTGATCTCGCCAACCTGTGTAAGAGCGGTCACGTGATCAAAGACGAGCCCTCCGCATTCTGGGAGGTACTACTTCACAAGTTTTACATAGAATCCACGGTGATTCGTGGGCAGAAAGACCCCCAAACCGTCTTTTGTGACCAGGCCAATCTTGTCTTTTCCAGACAGGGTAAACCTCCGTTGGTTTCGTCTCGAACGTCGTCTAAATTCGTGTCTCAAAAGAACCAGGTTCTCGTCCGAACACCATTCTTGGTGGACAGCAGCTATAAGGACGTTGCTGCGGTGTGGGATTTCACAAGAATGGCCAAATATCGGTTCGATATGCATAAAACTCGGACTTGTACGGGTGTGGATGGGTCTTCTGCAGCTCTGGAGTATGATGACCAGGAGAGATCGTATCTCAATCGTTACGACTTTGAGGGGAACTTGATGAGTTCTATTGCGATTCCGTTCGATGCCGACGAGTGCAACATTTTCTTCACCAATGATAGAATTGATTGTCTCTTTCTGGTCCAAGGTCTTCACAAGTACTATGTCAATTGGACGAAAAAACAGCTCACTGACGTCGGGTACATTTCCGCAGCTGTCAATGTGGCCAATGGGCAGATCTATTGTCTAATAGGCCATACTCTTTCGATTTGCGACTTTGAAGGCAATTATACTCCCCTTGATGTCAAGTTCGATCCAGACTTGAGGTCTCCAAGATGGGTTCCTGGAGGAGGACACCGGTTTCTGGTCATCAGTCAGACTAGAGGAAAGACTAGATTGATATACCTGCTTGACACCATCACCCGAAACATTGTGAGCTGGCCGGTAGACTATCAAAAGAGAGACCCCGATGAGATCCAGCTGTGGGAAGACCAAGTGGTCATGTGGTTCATTGAAGAGGAGAGGTGTCTCGAGGAGTTTTTGACTCCGTGGAGCTAGCACGTGGAGCTAGACTACCGAGATTTACAGGGTCATGGTTGCGATTCTCTTGATGGTAAGAATTGTATGAACACTGGATGGTCCTTTGAAGTCAGTTCTGGAGGTAAAGTCACTTGATGTGTGATTTTGTGAGTTGTATTGGTTGATTGGACGCCAATATTCACCTTTCTCTTAGAATGCTTGAGACCTGCAGTACCAAGAGGGAAGAACGTCAGTGGCTAGTACACTGGTAGGACCGGATGATATAGTTATCAATATATTGATGGACAGTTAGTAGGGGTGATAGTATGGGCGAGAAAGAGCTACCTGTAATGCCATTCTAAATTGCAATGAAGGGAATGAGATGGGAAATAGACATACTGTTTATATATACATTTACACTCTACCCCTTGTCTGCAAAGTACAGTACGTATATTCGGGGTAGCGGCTCTTTCTACACCCAGCGACCATGGAGGAACTCATGCCTGAGGGCTGATGAACAACAGTTGCTGGCGATAGCGCTTTGATATTACTAAATGAATGAATATGTGTAAATGTTTGAACTGTTGAAATAATGCTGAACAGCTGTTTTATCGATGATGTTATCTATCTTGTTCATGTCTAGTTCATGTATAAGCATCTACATGTATCATAGTCATGATTAAACAACTAAGGTACTTGTAAAATGAAATAGTTCATGAGATGAGAGGTGCGCTTCTATAATTGTTATAAATCCTGGTCATGGGTTAGAATGGGCGTTATTCTGGAAGATTCTGGCACATGAATGTGTCTGTAGATGTGAAGCCTTGAGAAACAGACGAGATGAGAAAGGAAAAAACAAGAGAGCAACGGCAAAGTTGATCAGGGACACTTGACACTCTTGTGACTTTTATCACACTGGCAGTACGTCCCAGAGCTGCTTCTCAGCCAAAAAAAGCACCCTTGAGGAGCTGATTACTTATGGAAAGGAAAGCAGCAAATAGAAGAACGGTGGAGAGTAAAAGAGCCAATAGATGTTAATAAATATACACAGTATAGCAAGGGAATTATTTTGCATCTACCCTAATAGTCCCTGTTGTTAATCTTCGGTGTACGTTTTATAATCTCTAGCTCTTCACAATTGAGTAAACCAGACACGAGTCACAGAGTACCACAGAAGAGCTAGAGTAAGACAAGAAGCTGTGGGAGGGACCAATTGACGCTGAGTATTCAAGGGATGAAGTCATTAAGTCTCCATTGATGAGATTCTGAAAGATATTCTTAGACCTCTACGTGGTGACCCATGCCATACATAGGAAAAACAGCACTGGTGAGGGAACACAGGTTCAGGAGAGAGTCAGTGGTTTTAGTGATATATGCTGTCTATCACTTGTAACCAAGTATTCCGCCTTTCTATGGTTATCTTCTGCCGGCTTTATGTGCATCTATGTATCTTCCATCAAAGTGACGTCTGGTAGCTCCAGGGAGCCAAAATGAGATCTAGAAAGTGTTTCATAACATCACTCCTGCTTTAAATTCTTTGCTAAATATTTTCTGGGAGCTTTGGTCTATCATTTAGGGAGTATTGCGCACTTCTCAGATTGTTTTGTTTGGCTACCAGTACCGATGAAATACTTGTAGTGCATCCTTGAGAAGAGATAATTGTAAGATCTGTCTGTTCCTTCTCTTCACACGCTCTAACGCCAATTAAATGGTTATGGCTAGTGGTAATCAAAGACCAGTACCCATTCTAACCGCTACATATACCTCATGGTGATGTTATTCACTGTATCACTTGTCTCAAGAGTGTCAGTAAGAAGTAATGATGTGCTGAGTTAAGAAAAGGCATTATAGTAAGAGGTTGTCGGTTAGGTAATATTAGCAGGATAGGTCATGCTTGTCAATCTTTAGAGCCAATGAGTCTCTATAATTCTTTGATGTGACGATATATCAGTCCATGGTTTTGTCTCTCCACCTACTGTACGTCACTTCAGAACATGTATACCAGGAGTAGTAATGGAATTTAACAACTATAAATGTGTTTTAATACACAAGAATATCTTAATAAGTGTGACTAGTCTCTTGATTTCAACTTATATTCGTCGATTTATCGGTCAATCCCTACGCCAAGGTACACAGTATCGGTCCTCAGTTGTGAAGACCATATAACGAACTCTAGCTGAACATGAGGCCGACATATGAATACTATCAGCTAAAAAGAACGTCCAAAAACTCTTTCTGTACCTCATTTCATTTCGAGTTCGATTTTTGCACTATTATTTTATCTCGAACAATGTTTACAGAAGGGAGGAATGCAATGAGAATATGTACCAGGACATCCGGATATAGTATAACGCTTACAAGTAGCCTGTTTAAGTGACCTAAGCGTCTCACTTTGACTATTTTCAGCTTTTTCTCCTTTACTAATCGAGTTATCACTACTTGTACTTGAACACCTGAATATTGTCTCCCCTGATGTGCTGGGAGAAAAGAGATCTAAGCGATATAAAACCACTTGGTAATAACAATAAGCCCCCAGGTGTCTACTAAGCTGGTAGGAGCGTGCAATAACTTCACGAGCCCCATTCCCTTGGTACTTTTTAATGGATTTGACCGCTGAGATCTCACTGTATGGCGTGACAGTTGGGTTAAGACTTGTTCCAAAGCTAGGATGAGAAGTAAAAGGTATGAAAACAAGTGGACTTCAAAAATGATGAGTTTAGGACGGTGGTAATACCCTGGTGTCTTCATTTTTGCTTTTGATTGCGCTCTTAGACTTCGTTGTGCTGTGGTAAGCATGATAGAGAGTACACTTGTAAATGTGACTGATTCTGAAGGGAAAAGTTAATAAGGTGACCTGAAACAAGTTGAGTTCAAACTAACAGAGACGATTTTAAGAACCACTCTTCCCTTGAACTGTCTTCATACCGATCTGATGACTTTATTGGCTCAGGGCCTCCTACTTGAACCAGGTAGGGCTTAAGACAGATAAAACCTACTTGCAGACCAGAGGCTTCAAATATATCTCAAAGAGACCCATTCAGTTCATTCCAATCCTGTTCTGAAGTTCAGATGCTCAAATTCGTCTCTATAACTCCACATTTCTCCGTTCTGATAAGAGACCAAAATGGACATGGCATAGTCAGTGTTCCATGATTGAGATGGCAAAAAAACGAAAAAAAAAAGACGAAAAAAGCGATCCAAGCATATCCAAGTCTTCCAACAACCTCATTCACTCGAAATAAGCCATATTGACCACTTGTATTCTTTAAAATCGTGTTCCATCAACTGCACAGTCTCTTTAGATAGAGAAGAATGACTTGTACAAGAAAGAGAGAATGAATAAGATGAGAAGCAAGATGAATGATACAATGAAGACAAATTGATACTTCAAACGCTTACAACAAGATCAAGGAGTCATCTGAAGGGATTAAAAGTGATGATTCTTGTTCCTTCTAAAATCGTACTATGGACTGATCCATCAAATAGTACTGTTCATACACTGCTTCAGACTTGAAGGTGAATCTGGAGTCTCTATAGATACTGAGGGCTTCTTTTTCTTCTTCATTTCAGCTTTCGTCCATCAATTTATCAAGCTAAACCAAAAGGTGACTTCGGTCTGTCTTAAATGATACCTACCGGTACGAAACATTGAAGTAACTGTAGAAAAAGTACTAGAGGCATTGATAAGCTGTCTAGTACCTAATATAAGCCACTTCAATTGCCAAATAAATATTGATTATACTCATTTATAGCTTTTATTTCACATTTCCTCGTGATGTGCCTGGCCATGATATGTCTCCCCTCATGAGGTACGCTAAAAAGTTGGGAATACGGCGTTAATTTTATCCAGCAACATTTCAAACTTGTCAGCTGTCAACTTTCAGTCACTACAAGCACTATGACTTATTTATATTACCTCGCTACCGGTTTTTCTTTTGATTATCCACATATCCCGACACCTGCATTTTGTCACCCCATCGATGATACCACATAGAAGAGGAAATAATGATAGTAAGAGCCAAATAAACGGGAATAGCTACGAAGTCTCTGTTTATAGACTGTGAAATCTTTCAATTCTACAGCAACTTTTTTTGTAGGCTCTTTTTTTATCGCCCCTTCCTAGATGCTTCCAGTGTAGAGGTGAGTAGTTCAATATCACGTAATAGCAGTACTGTAGGAAGAAGTATTTTGTCTCAATATGCAGTCTATATAAAACATGTTTATTACCTTACGCGGAATCATTTCAGCTTTTCTCTGTTATTTATCTGGGTGATCTCCACGCCTGTATTTCGTCTCATCTCTATGATAACAGAAATGAGAATAGTAGTAAATCATATTAGTTACAAGAGGGGGTTCGAAAGTGTTCTTGCTGTCTGAATGAAAATGAAAACTTCTTTCTCGATTTGTTATTTTCGACCCGATTTGTTATTTTTGACGCGATTTTTTATTTTTACCATTTTTATTTCATTTATTTCGATATTTGATTTTAATTCTTCTTCTTCCCTGCTTCTTTTCGTTCTCCCAACTTCAGGGTAACCTGTTGGAGAAATGTGCCAGAGGGGTGGGAAAAGTCTCTCCTCTCGAAAATCGCAATTCTCAGCAGGAATTAATTGTACATTTTAGAGGGTTTTATTCACGTTAAAGTTGGTGAAGGGGGGATGGATCTACTTGGGATTATTGTTGGGACTTAGTTGGAGAAGTACTGGTGCGGTACGGTACGGAGGCACGGAGTACTGGTAATGTCCAAGTACATCCCGGTAGTATCCCTAATCCTAACGCGCGTAAATTGCCAGTGACATGAATGAGAGCCCCTTTTCACGTTCTCACCCTTCCTAAGAAGTATCTTAATATTACTATGCCTCCTGGCTTACCTAATCCACAGCTGCAGCCCCTTACATAAGCAGACTGGGACCATTCTTGGTGCTCTTCACTTTTCACCATGCGAGGTTCTCCCTGACACGCTTGGTGACTGCGCCTACGCGTCCTAACCCTGCTTTGGCCCGGATTGGGAATAAGGTTTGGCGGAGAACACGTAGAAAGTGCTGAAGAAGTGAATAATAAACGCGTTTCGCGTGCTTGACTCACGTGGGAAAGCCCCTACACGTGACATAATATCGCTGATATTATCCCGCTAAAGTCCTGCATACGGAAAAGTGCATTTTTCAACGCTTGGCAGACGCAGCCCTAACCCACATGCATCTCTGCAGACGCGTCACGAACATTTCCAGTTTCAACTTGTCCAGCACGACCTCAGACTCCACCATGAATAAGGAGAAGATGAAGGAGGAGGGTGAGTATTCCGAGAAGAATGAGACACGAGCCCAAGAAGGAAGTGACACGAGCGGTGTCGTGGGTACCACATGGGTGATGATGGTGGTGACAAGGGTGTGGGGCAGTATGGAGGGGTGGAGCAGACAGAGATGATACAGATTGAAGCCAAGAAAATGTGGATATCTTGGTGTGACAAACGTGATGTGGTGGGTGACTGAGGATGTGTGACTGAGGATGCGTTTGTGTGAAGATCTCCAATGTGAGATCTACATCTGGTTGGGTGAGATACATCTGGTTGGGTGGGACGTGATGCTGAGAAAGAATTGAGGCCGTTAGACTGTACCATGATTGTTTTGGTGGAATAGTCCTGGTAGTATCTTTTTCTCTTTTCCTGCTCAGTTGACTTTTCTGCTCAGTTGACTGATGGTGAAGATGAAGCTACGACTTTGAGCTTTGAAGAGTTGTATGCTCTGTGTTAAGTGTTGTGCTCTGTCAAGTGTTGTGCTCTGTTAAGTGTTGAGTGTTGTATGTTCAGTTGAGCGGTTAAGTTGACTTTGAGAGAGGACGTGTTCTACTGTGTTTTTTGATTTCGAGAATAGTTGTGTTCTACTGTGTTCTTGTCTCAGCCCAACTCAGACCAACTCTGACCAACTCTGACCAACTTTCAAAACTGCTTCTTTTTCTTGGCCATTACTCGGTGAGTAGCTTCTTACTTGGGGTCATAGCTCAGTCTCATATCGATAATCTGCTCAACTGTGTTTCGTCCTCCAGCCCCAACTTTTAGCTCTTCTCAGTCTGCTTACACTGTTAGATCCTAATGGTAAAGATCGAGCAAAGACAAGGTTGACGTAATTCCTCTGGTCAATAACTTGGCGTCATATCGATATTCTGCTCAAGCGGTATTCCATTCACGTCACGTCATCCTGTCACCACAAAAGCGATTAAGTCACGTGATGCAAATCAATGAGGTAGTGGTGTTCCAAATGTCCTTGGTCATGTTTGTCATTTATGCTGTGTGTGATTCATCAACCAGAGAGTAAGGAGTCAGAACGAAAAAAAAAAAAAAAAAAAAAAAAAAAAAA
>ULGT01000006.1:1734648-1750791 GCA_900519025.1 Yarrowia porcina
TTTCAGCTACTACAAGTTTGGTGAATACAGCTCATTTACCAACCGTCTGTTGGATCTCCTGGCCTTACCACCTGTCTGATAGACTGAATTGTCCTGACTTTATCAGAAACTCATTTCCAGCTACTGAGAAGTTGATTTACCAGCTGTTGAATCTGTCCTGACTTTTGTCTGATCTGAGCTGTATCTACAACGACAGTACCACCTCAATTGCCGAGTTGGATGTAAGCTATCACTTCCTAGTCCGGTGTCAGTGGTATGCTTAATGTTCTGAAGATCAAAGAATCAAGTACCATCGCTTTGGTTGTTTAAGGCCACTTGATGATATTCATGGACTGCCAAGATTGACGAACAACTACCAGCTCGAGATGAAAGCTCCTGTCTAATCACCCTGTCCAAACCACTACACCCACTGCTGCTCTCATAGTCATATCCATAACTAATTGGCACGTTCAAGATTATCGTTGTCCGTTCGTGACCTACGGCCACTCTCTTCCGTTCTAACCCAGGTCTCTCCCTTCCGATTTCCACGCCTTCGGCGGACGTGATTATCATCGATTGCAACTCTTTATGCGACTCGAAACTATACACAAACCCGTCTGTCATTTCGACATCGGTATACATGGTCGGTACAGACCCGCTTTTCGGTCCCATCTTGGGTATCGTGTACAAAACAGACAAGTCCCATTCCTGCGTCATAATCTCTCGCCATGGAGCGTCAGGGTTTGTGGATATGACGCTTAGTCATAAAAGCAGGTACTATGGCGCCGTCAAAAACCTGGAGGATAAATCTTCGGCGGTTTCTCGAGCCTTGGGTATCGCTCTTCTGCGTGCTTACGTAACCATGGACAAGAACATTCGGACCTATTTGGCCAAAAACGCGCTTCAAACGGCCTTTCTTTACGATTACGACGAAACTTGTGCCGGTAAAACAGCCTCCCATCTCGTTGTAGGCGATGGACATGGTCCTGAAGCTATTGGAAAGCTGGTTCTTGAATCTGGAGTGGTGGAACCCAAGTTTGTGCGGTCAAGTGCAGTGGATATCGTCTATGAAGACAGTGACGACACAATCGAGGACAATAACAGACTGGTGTACTTGCTGGGAGAGCAGTTGGAGCAGTTGTTTGATCCTTTGAGTGAATATTCCCCTGAGGGTGTTGAGGAGGTTTATGAGCCACCTAGAGAGGAAGATAGACCTGTGGAAAAGGTGTCAGATGAGGAGAAGGAGGGAGAAGAGGCCAGTCCAACTTCTGGCACGTTTTCGGACTCGGCTACTCTCACTTCTGTGTGTTATGAGCTGATTACAATTCAGAATAATTTCAGAGACGCTCTGATTTCGTTTCTGCAGTCGTACCTCATTCCTCTGCGAATCCAGGTCATCAACGGAGCTATCCCGTCGTTAAACATGACTAAGCTCAACTCCATCTTTCCACCAACTATCGATGAGATTGCTCGTATTCATAACCTGTTCCAGACTGCTCTGAAAGCCGCCACTCCATTTGGATCGTCTGAGATTGTACGAGCTACTGGAATGACCCTGCCCTACTTTTACAAACCGTGCATGCGCCATGAAGCTGCCCTGAGATCGTTTTCAGACTTGTACGGCGACTATTCTGCTCTGATTGCTGAGTCAGGATTCCAACCTCCGGTTCCATACTCGCAGCAACGAATCCAGTCGGTTCTTTCAGCGTCTCAAAACCTGACAAAGATCAAACTGCTGTTGGACAGAATTGTGAAACTCAGCAGTTGGGGGGATAAACATGATCCCACAATGATGTACTACCATGCTGCTGTGAACACAATCGAGAGCTTTGCAAGGGTGGAAAACAATGTCGTCTACGATAAACGAGTCTTTACACCTACAGGAAAGATTCTGGTCGAGTTTGCATCGGGATGGCCGAGAGAACTGCAATATGGATGGATCAACCGAAGAGTGGTCAGTATTTTCGATGTGAGAGATGTGTTTGACGAGTCACGTGATTCCTCAGCAATTCTGATCATTTTCACGGACCACATTTTATTACTGGAAGTTGAACCGTCGTACTCTTCTACTATGCATTCGCAGGCTCAAAAGAGAATTGCATCAGGTGTATCTTTCCACTCAGTGTCTATTGCAGATATGCTGATGCACTCTTTGATCAACGAGGTGGCCGTTCCTCAAATTCCGCCTCTAAGAGTCAAGTTCTGGGCACCCATTTCTCAGGTGTTTGCTTCAGAGTACAACTTTGGTCATAACCTGTCTTTGTTTGCAGTTGGGGGATTCAACACTGCCGAGTCAGGCAATGAAGGAACAGTTCCCAACAGTCTGGAGAATGCTACTGGCGGTGCTGGAAGCGAAACTACCACTCTTCTCTTCACTCTCAAGACCCCCATTGCTCCTAAAATCGTGGAACTCTGTACCAAGGCGAAAATCATGTCCAAGACGCAACCCTTTCATCTGTTCCACCATCAGAAAACACATGGTCTTAATCTGTTCATGACGGTCCATGAAATGCAGGGATACATGTCTGAACAGAGAAAGTCGCCTATTGCAATCTTTCTGAACATGGATGGGTCGGACGGAAAACAGCTGGCGAGAGAACTCACTCGAAAACACGATCTTGATGCCGCTTTTTCGATTTCGCTCAAGGGAGACGAAACTGCACATGTTACTCTGCATTCCAAGTTTGCGTACACGCTGGACCGTCACGTGGCTCTGGAATCGCTGGCGAATTTCATCAACACCGAGGTTTCCAACCTGTACACGCTTTTCCTGTCTCCTGCCAATCCAGACATGGTGCAGAGTATCGTGCAGGGTAATGAGATGATTGCCAAACAGCTGATGGATTTTGCGACCCGAAAGGAGGGCTCCAAGTCTTTGAAACCCGCCAAGACCGTCCCTACCAAGAGCATGATTGATGATTCTGCTCTGGTGGTCACCGGTGTGAGTAAACCTGTGGCTGGAGTTCATGCCAAGCCTCCTGCTACAGCCAAGCCTGTCGCCAAGCCTGTTGCCAAGCCTACCAAGGCATCTCCTTCGTTGAAATCAAAAAAGTCTGTTCTTTCTCTGCTTGGAAAGTCGCCGAAAACCACCCACAACAGCCCCAACCCAGAGCTCAACAGAAAAGATAGCATGTGGATGAAACTCAAGGGAAAACTCAAGTCTCCTAGTTTGCGAGAGGAAGACGAAGAAGAAGAGACCGTCGAGAGTTCTTCTCGAGTGCCCAACGTGCCTCAGAAAATCAACGTGCCTCCTCCTGTACCCGTTGTTCCTCCTACTACTGAACTGAATGGTCTCGGTATCTCTGCCAAGACTCCAGAAATGAACGGAGACCAGTTTGGAGCTGCAGAAACTCCTCGACCGACCCAGGAAAACGATCCTGACGTGACACCCAAGGTTGTGAGAAGAAAAAAGTCGTTTGCTGCTCTCAGAAGAGGTATTCAGACCAATAGTGATGAGGAGGATGAACTTGACAGTTTTGGCGATGTGACCAACCCTAGAGTCACGTCTGAATCGACCTATGGCGGAGATTTGGAGACCAGAGCTGTTTCTGGAGTGTCGGACGCTACTAGAGCTGTTTCTGGAGCACCTTCGTCTCAATACAGAAACTTTTCCGGAATCCAAGGAGTCACTGGAGACCCTAGAGCTGCGGAATCTCGTGCAGCTTCAGGTAGACCTCTTCCCGTGCCTGATAGAACCCCTTCTTCAGCCACAGCTGTTTACTCAGGCAACGATTCATCGGCGTTCAACTCTTCTTCAGGTTACAATTCCAGTTCTGTTGCTGCCAACACCACCGCTTCAGGTATTTACGACCCTACAGGTGTCTACTCCAATACTGATGCCAGCACAAGAGCAGTTTACAACACCACCAACCCCGTGGACGCTCTGGGAGTGTTTGGAGCTCCTTCTTCTGCTCCTACAGGCTCCATTATTGTCACGGACTCTTCTGCTCTTGATACTTCAAATAGCCAACCAGGAGCAGGAGGTATCACTTCCAGTGGCTCCATCAGACCCATCAAGAAGGAACCCAGTCATCCGGTGTTTCCCTCCAATCCCAACCTGCCAACTTCTCACTCCCATTACTACACGTATTCGGGCTCTGATTCAGACGGTGGTCACGTGAACCATCGACACACATGGAACGACTCATATGACTCTGAATTGATGGGTGGCGGAGGAGGAGGACATGGAAGAAACATGAGCTCTCTGGAGAGCTTGGACTGTGGCGAATCACGTGACGCAGGCGACTCCCGTGCATCACGTGACTCGCGCAACGACGTCAAGCTGTTTGATTTCATCAAAACCAACCGGTCATCAGCAGCCGATCCTGATGACGTCAGCGAGTTTTCGTCTTTTCACTCCAGTGAAGAGTCTCTGTCACGTGACGGATACGACTACGACGAGAGCCGCGAGTTTATGGCCGAGTCACGTGAACAGTCACGTGTGTTGTACAACCAGTCGTACTACGACCAATCACGTGATTTCATGGCTGACTCAACGTCTGATCTGCAGGCCGCACGCAACTATCTGGCGGCACGTGATTCCGACGAGTCGCGGGACTTTATGGTGGACACGTCACGTGATATTCTTCCTGGCTCGTCACGTGATATTCTCCCTGAATCTGCTCGGCAGACTCGTCATATGAAGTCTTCTTCCATGGCTCAGTTCAAGTATCCTCCTCCTCTCCCCCCCATGGCTTCAGAAAACCAGCTGGAAGATGAGTTTTCTTCTTTCTCTTACCTTGCTGGTATTCTTCAAGGCAAGGTGGCTCTAGGAGAGGAAGATGGCAGGTCTTTGGAGAGTTCTCATGCTCGAAGAACTTCCAAAAGTGCAAGAGTATACTCTCGAAACCCCGTGGACACTTCTGTGCCCCAGTCCGAGTCGTTTACTTCGTCTATTGAGAGTGGTTCCTCTGGAGGAGCATTGTATCCGGACTTGCGAGATTCTTCCATCATGTTTCTGGGCAAGTATGTCAGAGATAGAAGTCCAGTGAAGGCGCCGAAAGAGAAGGTGAAGAGGGAGTGGATGGATGAGTATGACTAATTTGAGGAGGAAGGAATATGGTGTAATGGTATGGGATAAGGACAATAGATTAATGCATGTATATTATGACTGTGGAGATTTAGTATTTGGGGAGCAGACTGTAAGCAGTATTTGTAGAGATAGATATCTACAACAACATTGAAGAGGAACACATGACAACAGAACTAAAGGGTACCGGTACCGTAGTTAGATAGAAGACACTACCGGTAGTTACAAGATAAGCATTGTGATATGTTAAAGGAAGGGTTAAGGAGTATAGATGAAGATGAGTCAATAAAGCCACTAAGAGAGTATAGAAGTCTACAGAAGTCTACAGAAGTCATTACTCAGCTTGCAGTCAATGAGGTTATAGTACTTGTACTGTATTGTGGACATCATAGTTCCAGACATCGGAGCCATAAGATAAAGAGGCACAAGTGGCTTTCATGGAGAAGTCCACTCTAGTAATAATCCGTCAGCTGTAATTTAAACGTTGTGGTGCTTCGTTACACGATAGATGAGAGTCGTGGTTCGTCTCAACTCGAAGTATTGATGATAGAAAGCTGAAACAAGGCAAAATCAAGCTTTACATGTCCCAATTACTTGGGAATTAGTTGAGGAAAACGTCAGCTGGGGGTTCAAAAACGGGGTTCCCATTAACCGAGAGAGACAGCAAATGTATGAAAGTGGAAAAGGAGCTTTTCCTGACACATCAATCAAGTAATAATATAGAGATACCTCTCAAATATTCGAGATGTTTGACACTTAATCCAGACAGAGGGATGGTAACTTACTTAGGTTTACTTGGGGCTAAGTTGGAACGGGAACATCAGCCATGAAGACTCTCTAAGAAGGTGTAAACCGGTACCCTAAGGATTTGAACTTCCCCTTTTTGAACGATAGACACCATAAATCTCCTTACCGGTAATAACTGCTATTATAGAATGATTTTGCAGTTCTACAGTTGTCTTCTGTTGTAGGTCTGTCGAAGCCTGGTAACCATCTGTTGAGCTGGATAACTCTCAACTTTGTGTGACAAGAAGATGTAACAAGCTGGTCAATCAAACGAGACAAGCTGTGGCTACAACATAGGTACTTTGGATGCCATCTTGTACTTAAATTTGGGCTATCAACCGACTCATTTCTCTTATAGACTTTACAGGTTGAGAGTATATTGAAGACATTAGACGACCTCGTACAACACCAAATACCAGCACTAGAGTTACAAGAGCTACACAAAATACTCACCATGACTATTAGATTCATTTGGCCAACTCTGTATCTCTAAAACACCACTCATTTCGGTCGTATTTGCAAACATCAAGAACACAGGAAAGACTGGACATACACAACAAGACAGAAGAGAGACACAATTGATAATGTAAAAACCGCCTACAAAAAGATATACCATCCGATTCGCGAATGGTAAAAGATTACAGCACCCAGGATTCTCGTATGGTCTCCCACTACAATACTAACTGGGCTCTCTGGTGCTTGACTATGGCTGATCGGACGGGAAGCCGTATTTTCACCAGGATATGGCCGTAACCGGGGTTGCGCCGACCCGGAATCGAACCGGGGGCCCATCGATGGCAACGATGGATTTTACCACTAAACCATCGGCGCTTATTAAGCATTGAGGAAGGTGGTATGTTTTCTGCAGAAAATAGATTACGTAATTCAGCCGAAATAGCTGAAGTAAAGGAGGTCTGAGTTGACATCCTAAAAGGTACAGACGTAAACTGTGCTCAGACGAGTTTTTGTAGCTCTGCTATGGTTATTGCGTTTGTTATCTTGGAATATGTGAAGTTAAGTGGATTGATTGAGTAGTGGTTAAGTCGAGCGTAAAAACAAGATATATCTGGATAAGAATGCCATTGGGCCTTTTAAGCTATACAGAGTAATGTATTCAGATTGTCTTCTTCTCTTGATTCTTATTTAGCTACTATACCATATTTAACTGCACCTTGTTCGTGTTAGGGAACCGAATCCAGATTCAGGAATAAATCGATTAAATGGCAGATAAAAGCAGAACTTTAGCAAGAAAAGAGACTAGATACTCTTGATACCGATTGTTAGTCTGTGATAGATTACTTCTGGTTGCCCTGATTACTTAGTCTGCTCTACTCACCTCTTGTTCTGTAGCATTAAAAATCGCAGCTTGGAATGACCTAAGAAACTGAAGAATAAAAGCTGTAGAGAAGTACAAAAAACGGCTAATAACAATCTCAATGGGCATTAGTAGGTAACTGACAGCTTACTCGTATCTCTGACTTCTTTTAAATGGTATCAATCTTCATTATGTAAGCATCGTAAACCAAAACCAAGATGAAGCAAAGGTAACTTGACTAATTAGAGAACTAAAGCAGATGTGAAGGGGATAACTGGCTGGGAACATTATTTATAGCTACTTGTAGATGATAAACAATTTCGGAGTGTTCCTGGTACATAGGACTACCACAATAGGCAAAAGAAGACTTTCCCAAAGAGGGTATTGGAGTTCTTAGAATAGGACAAGGGACAAGGTCTATCACTACTATTTATAGACAATACGATGACATCTATCTGTAATCAATCAATCACTATTCAATCATATTACGCTAAATTAAAATGAGTATCAGTATGTACCATTATGGCACTTAAGAAAGGAGAACAAAAGAGGAAAGAACCCCAACTAAGCAGTGGCACCAATGGTGAACTTGATGGGATCCTTGCACTGGTATCCGCCGTTGAAAACGTACACCACCTGTCCTCCATGGAGAGGATCGGTCTTGGAATCACAAGAGTAGAACTGGTTAGTTCCATAAGAAGACACTTCTTTCATAGAACCGTCTCCCTTGAACGCCCATCCTCCAGTGTTGCCCTTGATTCCAACCTGAGGAGCAGGGTGATCAAGTGCCTCCAGTTTGCCAGTTTCAACGTTGGCAAAAAGCTGTCGAGTAGGGACTCCATCAGCAACAATATTGGCCATAGCTGCCCCCACATCTTCGGCCTTGAAGTTGTAGAAGCCCTGAGTCAGTCCATAAACGATATCGTCGCCTCTGACCTGAAGAGCTTGCATTTCATGGACTCCCTTTCCAGGAGTAATCACATGAAGAGAGTACTTGGGTCGGTTAGAGACGGGTTTAGCAGGAGCAGGAGCAGGAGCAGGAGCGGCAGCATGCTTGGTGTCCTGCTTGGGGGCATCAGAGTGCTTGGGGGGTTCGCAAGCAGCAGGAGCAGAGAGAGCCACGGTAGCAAGAGTGAGGATAGTGATGAACTTGAAGAGCATTGAGTTGAGTAGGAGGGTAGCGAAGAAGTGGGAGGAGGGTGGAGGGTAGATAAGAAGCTGTGAGAGGGTGTTGAGTGAAAAAAGGAGATTGATGGAGCCATTAGAGGTCTTATATAGTAACAAATTAAAGAGAACTGCCTTCCTGAGCCCGAAATAACTGCGGAGAGTTCCGCGGAGAGTCCTCAATACGAAAATAGATCAAAAGTAGTACACAACTCCGCCTCAGATAGATCCCAAGTAGTACATACTCCGCCTCAGAGTCATGTGGACCTGGAGGGGTATCGTTATCATCGTGGACTTTTTGCGAGAGAACATTACCCGTAAGTGTATAGAAGAACTCACAAAGCAACACCATTACATACAATGATACAATCACTTAGCTGAGATGAATGAGAGTAAAGCCTGCCAAATGAGTACAATTACTGAAGTACAAGTACCAGTTCCAGTACCCGTACTGTTTCGGTTCTTCCAAAGTTTTCACTGTCCCATTTTGTCAAGTTAGATCCGTACTTTCGATCTTGCCAAGACAAAAATAGCTCCACTAGTGCGATGCTATGATGTCATGATATGGGGAAACGTGGGGAAATACGAGATGGGAATTTGGTCATGTGAGACCAAGTGGAACCCAAGGAAGTTATTACAAGTACCACAGATGTTTTATAGCTGTAATGTTGATTATTTTAGGAAAATCTGTATTGTAGTAAAATGTCTAATATTGAGTACCTGTACTACATTCCACCTGAAAACCACGATGATCAGATTACACCGCCTTCCACCAGCCGCTAAAAGTCCTATAAATATCATTTATATGCCTAGTACTAGTTTTCAGACTACTTAGTAATACGAGACCAGTGAGGCTATAAAAATACGAGCCTAGTGTGGGGGAGTGTATAAAGAGTGGCATAAATGAGCCTACAAATGGAGCCTACAAACAGGCGTTTTTTCTAAAATCATTTTATTAAAATCATCCATTGCTCAAAGACGATTCTTGTGACCTACAGTCGTCATAATATGGATGGTGCTGGTGCTCAGGTGGAGACAATGGAGCTAGATGGTGATGCTGGACTAGATGGGATGTTGAGCTAAGATTAGTGAACCACAACTAGCTGGAATTTCAGGGTATTGGGTGGGTCCACATCTTTTCTAAAATGGTGCTATAGCAGTACCAAGACATCTAGACTGCTTCTACCGCCACCACGGGTAGTCACAAGACCGTTGGTGAGGCAACAGTGACGCAGGTTGAGGGACTAAAATGGACTCCACTAAGGAGGGGTAGTTGAAGTGCTGGAAGTGGAAATACGAGTGAAACAGAAGATCTAGACGAAGAAAACGACAAGTACGAGGACTACAGTAAGTACTTGTACCTATTTTGGGCCAATAGGAAAAAGAAAACGAGAAATACGAGGGACTAAGTACCGGCACCAAATTTGGTCCACTAGAGTCGAGAAAAAGTACCTATTTGGTCCACTACAATCAAGAAAACTCCCTAAGAGCTCCATCTAGATTTCAAGTGTCATGGGTCTACCATCTATATCAGTGATTGGTTTGTTTCGTGCCCTTAGACGCTCTGAAGCCGTACTGTACCAGCGGCCACAACTTCACCCCTAAGTGAAAATAGAACCCCCATTATCTCGAAACATTCTGTCGAAAAGAACGCTGGGTTTTGGTCTAGTTGATGAATAGCCTGATTTTGTTTCCATACATCTCCTTTCTAGTCAATTATATTGATCCAGTGTCTCAATATAGTCCAAATACAAGGCAGATACCAAGGGAAACCACTTTGAAATTAGAGTTTTGGGAGGAGAGAAAAATCACGTGTATGCAAGAAGAGCTTAATTTTTCGATTTAACGTTTGTTAACAGGGGTAATTTCTGATCGAAGTCCCAAGAAAAGACTTAGGAGAGCTACTTATGGTATATGATGTCGATATAGGTGCTATAATTTCGGAGATAGCGGACTTGCGAAAATATTGTCGAACACGCCCCAAACATTCAGCTGGTATCCTCCATTCCTCCATACGAGGCCCACAACGCGAGTTACGAGCGTCCGTAATTTCTCCGATCTCAGGACTTAGCCAAATTTTCAAAAGTTGGGACCACACGCAAAGTGTGTACATTCCAGGGGGTTACGCGTGAAAAAAAGCCTTAGAATCACATGGAATAAAGAGAATACAGTAATGGAAACGTGCAAAAATACATCTAACGGGTCAATATTGTCATATACGGGTAGATTGATTACATAGATAGCTTATGAGGGCAGTAAAAAGAGCCTCGTTGTGTTGTAGCCCGCTGCAGACGCGTCACAACAGACCCAGGCAGTAAAAGCGTGATAACAACGTGGAACAGACATACAACGAGAAGAAACAAGAACGAGGGCAATCACAGCACCATCTCGATGGTCCAGAGCAAGCCCCGGCACAGTCCGATGGCCCTGAGGCCAGCAAACACGCCTTGAACACACAGGGGCTGTACCCACGGGCATAGGGGGACCCTCAGCACGCGACAACGACGATACAAGAGTGCGCAGGATGGCAAAAAGAGTAGCTACGGCATAAAAGACCCTGTGGATTACCCCCAGAGATTTCCCATCGTTCTCCAGGTGCTGGAATGTCATTTTTGGGCCGTGTTGGGCACCCCCATGAGACGCGTTTTGTCGTTAGACAACAGAAACACGTTCAAAACAACACCAAACGACAACATAAACACCCGGAATGTCGATAGATATCGTAAGAATGGTTTCGACAACCAATATACTCACTTTCCTTTGTTTCTTTCATGTTTTGGCGATTTTCTGGGCAGGTCGTGTTTTTCGGGGTGTGGATGGTAAGAAATTGGGATTTACTTGGGTCCAACTAGAGACTTGGGAGCTGGCTGCATGCAGAGCTTAATCCCACCATTTCCATCGGGGGAAGTTGACGAAAGTGGTCCAGCCTGGTTTCCCTTGGTATCTGCCTTGTAGTTCAGAGATTAGGTGGTACACCGTGGCCACCAAGACAGTATATTAGTATTCACGATCACCTCAGTTCACATCTCTACGGATTCAACACGAAAACTACAGCCAGTACAGCTTCAACTATGCAATTTGTTTTCATTAAATATTTGTTTTATCTTGCGATACTACGACTTGATGACCGTTTCTCAATAAATAGTTATATTGATTATTAATATTACGATTGTAATACTTGTACAAGTAGTCTGTGTTTCCCCATCCACCCATTTGTGAATGTTCGTCTGAAGGACCCCTAATTGTGGTCCCAACTTCGGATAGGTATAAACCTACCCTACTCAAGAGCGTGGACCAGATCGGACCGGACCTTACCGGCTGACGCCCGAGCAGGATTTGGAGTGCCTGCTGAAACGGCAACTGCGAGGTTGGATTTGACGTACTCCAACCAACCATGTTTATTGTACATGGCTTGCTTCGCCTCACTCTGGAGGTAATGGTCGATGGCAATGCTCTGTTCGTCAACAGTGAGACGTCTGGATCGAATGTCCTTAATCTCCTTCAGAGTAGGGAAGGCCTTGTTGACCTCGTTTCCGAAGTCATTCAGTGCCTTCCGCTTGGCCTTAACCATCGCGGTGAGCTTATCGATCTCAGCTTGCATCTCGCGCTGAGCCCGTTTAACTTCAGATTCTAGGAACCTGAATCTGGCAGCATCCTCCTTTTCATCAGGAGATCTGTTCTGAACTCGGGGTGGTATGACAACGAGTCGGAGTTTCTCCATCTTCGCCTTATCACCTAGGAGGGTGATGAGTGAATCGAGATTGCCGGGAAGTCCATTATCAGCTCCTGGTCTCTTCGGAGGCGAGAGTTCGAATCTCTCGGTTGTCACCATGTTACAGTGTAGGGTATACACACTGTGAGTATTTGTTAGATAAAGTGTATTAGATACGTACAGTACCGGTACTCGTAGAGGGAGATAATAAGGAGAAGGCCCAGCAACAAGTCAAACCTTAATTACCTACTGTTACAAAGCACTTTCCTAATTAGGAAATTGGGAAGTTGAATGGGCAGTGGAGCAGAATGGAACGAGACTGTCTTGAAGTGGATTGAGATGGGTTAAAGATAAGGTAGCTACCAGGTAGATCAAAATGATCCCAGAGACAAGCTGATTCATAATATATACTTTTTAACCACACTTGTCACCAAAAGTTTTGAGATAGACACCTCTACATAAGTTAGAACCATTCCTCTCAATGAGATTAAAATAATATTTTTTTAAAAAAAACAGAAAAAAAAAAATAGGTCTTGAACTTGATCAGTGTGTATGAATCATCACTCTTAGATTATGGCATTTTGGCCATGGCTCTGTAACCTCAATGAACATTCAATGGTAGATATTGCAAGGGGTGGACGAAATCTTACTGTAGTGTTGGCTGTACCACCCAGGGTGGAAATTGAACCCGGATTATCTCAAAATAATCTGTAGGAAAGACCGCTGTATTTCGGTCTAGTTGATGGAGAGCATGATTCTGTTTCCATACGTCTCCTTTCTAGTCAATTATATTGATCCAGTGTCTCAATATATTTTAAATAGTTCAGAGATTAGGTGGTACACCGTGGCCACCAAGACAGTATATTAGTATCTCTACGGGCTCCAACCAGTACAGCTTTAACTAGGCAATTCGTTTCCATTCTTTATATTCAATCCCTTCTATCTTCCGACTACGACTTGATGACATCCATAACCCTCAGTTCATCTTCCAACTCGAGCATGTGAGATTCCGACTTTCTGAGCATCATAAGTTCCTTCTTGAGTTCCTGGCGGCACTCGAAAACCAGCCGCTCGGCCTCGACCAAGGCTTTCCTCTTCTCTTTGATGCGGTCTTTGCACTTGATGATATTTTTGAGCACTGCAAAAAGCACGTTCTGCGTGTGTTCCAGAATGTTGGGCGAGCAGTTCATTTTATAAGAGAAGTGGCAATAGAAGTGTGTGAGAGATTTAATGGAAGAACAAATGTACCTCTTCCATCTCATTTGTACTTGGGAAAAGTTGCTCAGTAAGTATTTCCTCTTAACTCGAGATGATGCATGTGGGGAAGGTGATGCAACAGAAATATGGGGCAATGGTGACTTTGAAGGCGCAGTTTTTGTCTTTAGAAGAAACCACCAACTCCAATCGATACCTGGATTCTTTGTGAACATCCTTGTACTACTTTCATGTCAAAATCCCCCATTTCGACCGATTTATTCTCTATTGAAATTCTTTTGAATGTCGAAAAAACGTCCTTAGCAATTTAGTCCATATTGGGACAAAGTTAGTTGACCTTTTGGGTCATTTGTTCCCAATCGGGGTGAGGGAAATGGGGCGACCTTAAATATGAGGGCAAGCAATAACACGAATATCTCCAAATATAATAGCGCCAGGGAAGAGAGATGTGTCTGGTTGAATCCAGCTAGTTTCAAGGATCATTCTGATACCCATTTTGGTGGGTTGAGGTTGAATTTGGTGTATGTAGATTTCGTGGACTTCAAGCTCATCCATACAGATACAAGAGGAATACTCGTACATACTGACAAAATAATGACATTAACTATTTGATATCAACTCAGCAGCCTATGTATATCTCTTTCATTATATCTGCATCATATCTGCTTCCTCTGTTTGACCCTACAGGAGAAAGATCGTCAGGAAAGCAAGTGATCTTCAGTTGAAAAGAGAAGATTCGCGAATGGTGATCTAATTGATGTAACGTGAGCAATCGGTGAGAAGTTAAGATACTTGTAGACGATCCCTGAGTGCTATCCCCAGCATCATTGTCACGACTCAAATTATGGCCAACTACATTACCGGCTTACACGGCTTATTATAATCAATACTCGGGCTCAGTCATTTCTTTTCCACGTTCCTGATTTTCGTCCTTCCCGTCCATGTCTCATTTTGCGCACTGCTCAAGTGTTCTCTCTGCACTGATCTACAGTGTAAGGTACGCGTGTTCAGGTGACATGGCACAGGTGGAGAAATGGAGCGCTTTGTCGACAATTACACCAAATTCCAGGATTTACTTGTACTCAGGTTTCCCTCCCTAAAAAGATACTTGTATTTCCTAGTTACAGCACAACTTATTCTTACTCACTAAAACTGCTCAGTAAACCTCCAAATACCAAATGAAAAGAAATGCAGCCCCCACCAACAGCCCCCACCAATAAGTCATCAAATCACGGTTCCACGCGCCATCTCTTAGAATCACGTGACTACAACTCACTACCCCAATCACGTGACCTGACACTGCCACACTGCCCTCACTAATTACGTACTTTACACCGCCCAAACCCGTTTCAAGTTTCATCCCTCCCCAAAACATGTTTCAGACGCGTCCAGCCCGCTCGCCAAACACGTCACGAAGCACCTATACTTACCTGGCGACACCGCGATATCTCCGGTCACGTGACTTCCACGCGGTCTACCCCGCTCGAAACACGTCCTAGGGCTGCTTTGACGCGACTGGACTCCAACTCTTGGCCTGTATCCACGCAGACGCGCATGGTTGCACTTCCCGTTTAGGCTTCTGACAATCCCAATTCGGCCACCTTCCAGGTTTGTGGGTGTTAACCTTTTGCTGAGGTTGCTCAGTGCAGGAAATGGAGGACAAATTGGTGATAAACAGGGTCAATAAAGCAATGAGAAAGGAGAGGGCATGTGACGTGGCCCTGAATCTCTAAAGAATATCTTGTGTTTTTTTTCTGATTTTTTTCTGATTTTTTTCTGATTTTTTTTTTTTTTTTTTTTTTTTTTTTTTTGCATTAACCCAACCCGACTAAAATCGTAAAACTCTTCAAATCACTTTTTAGTTCTGGCGTGTGGTGAAAACTTGGTGCATATATTGCTGAGGGATTAACGTCTAGAGCAGGAGTTACTGTTCACGTGACATCATGAGAGTACGAGCAGGAATCCGTCCTTTAATTTCCGGATTGATTTTAGTAACATTCTCAGCTTCCAAGACCCACTACGGCCTATGTACCGTATTTTTTCTCAAATCGTCAGTATCTCTTGCCTTCGACAAATATTATTTTTCTGCCGCACTAGAAACATCGGTTCCACGTCTGTCATGTGGGCGACGCGTCCGGATCAGCATTCGAAAAGGTAATTTCGCGTGGAAAAGTGAAGGCACTGATAATGACGCCTCATGAGGAAGGAGTAAGGAAAGACAGTGATGACGCCTCAGGAAGGAGTAAAAGAGGGAAAAGGCCCTCAAAGCTGACGTATGGCACTCCAGGTCACGTGCGTAGGGGTATCCCTGTTTACAAGCCAAGACTTAGGTGACATACATACCAAATCGACCGATGGGCTAAGTTACCTACAGTTAGTTCGGTAGGGTAGCTAGACTAGGAGCCACTACGAGGCACTTGTAGGGCATGTGCCAGGCTTAAGGGTGTTTTCTATTTGCGAGAATGAGGGCATTTTTCTGTTTTCAGAAATTTCGCGGTTTTTTGTTCGTGTTTGACGTGAAAGATAACGGCCCATTAAGGCTCTATCAAGATTAAAAAGTGGACGCTTGGGCAAAGTACGAGTTCCAAGACAAGGGTGGCAGAAAACAAGTATGTACAGTATGAGCACTAATGGTCTAATATTAGGTGGTCGGCAAAAGGTGATTATCAAACAAATTATCACATTTTTTATTATTGTTAAGGTGCTTTTTTCCATGGTCTCGTGCTGTCTCACTGTTCTGGTCATATTATTCCCCGCTGTGGCCGTTCCTGAAAATATTTTCCTCTTGGGCCAAAAAAAATGGCAAATATTTTCTGCCCGTACAAGTCCGGCTGTTTATTATCCCACAACTTCACGCATTAGAGGATCTCACACCTGCATCAGTGCTGGCCAAGGGCTCCGATTTAGTCAAGTGGATAGGTCAACAGTAAGGGGGGGGGGGGG
>ULGT01000006.1:1751598-1811788 GCA_900519025.1 Yarrowia porcina
GGGGGGGGGGGGGGGGGGTCAGCATACCGGCTAATTTAGCAGGCGTAAATAAACACAGAAGGGCTTTTTTTTTTTTTAATTTATCTTAAGCAATTTCTCACGTGTCTCACCTGGCGGCGGGAAGGGAACACGACACAATCCAAGTTCATTGCTAATTGTCTTGTCTTGCCTTCTCTCTTCTCTCTTGAGTGTGGTTGGTTTGCTTGTTCTTGTTGTCAATTGAACCTTGAGGTTAACACGGTGAGAGTCCCATTCACACGCGTAATAGCCTTTTAAGCCAACCTTAACCCTAGGCCTGACGTGCATTCAGATTTCTAGGAACCCCCTTGCATGAGAGAGCTCAGCATTGAATACAACTACTCTCTCACCATCGTCATTCCTTTCTCACCACACATCTTTTCGACGTGACCACTAACGACAACCAAGTTGTCACAAACACCCGCACACAACAATAATGACCACAACCCCGCCAAGACTGCCACAGCTCCAGGGCCTCACTCCATTGCGCTTCTCGCCCTACCGGCGCAGTGGAGGTAGTCCCCGAAGCAAACGACTGAGCAACTACCGTCGCGACCACAAACACCCCAGCCACAACAAGCAGGGAGGTGCGAACCAAACGCTGCCGGCGTCTTCGTCCATGGACTCTCTGGCGTCCCGGGCGTCCATTTCATCGGTTTCCGCAGACGTGATTTTCCAAGACTTGCGCAAGAGCGAGGTCAATTACCTGGAGGAGCTCCAGCTGTTGATTCAGAGTGACCTGAGCCCGCGTATGACGTCGGTGGTACGAAAGCTCAAGCTGCTGCATGACAATATGCCCACAGACGGGTTTTTTAACTGGGTGAGTAGAGATTTGGAAGGGAGGGACAATGACACAAACAGAAGCAATAGTGTGACAGCGGTATTGTGATGGGTGAAAAAATGATAATTGATCAGACTCTTCACTCTTCTTTTGCTGTTGCTCACTGTCTGCTTGAGCGTCACTTGCCATCAGCACTAGTTGCAGCACACTCATTATTCATTTTCTAACACAGGCACGAGACGTTACTCCTCTCTACGCATCGTACGTTGCAGAATACTCCATCGATGCCAACACTTCGACACACATGCTTTATTTGCTCAAGCGACCTCTCGTGCGAATTCGATACCTCGCCAAGGTGATGAAGAAGCTCGCAGAAAACTCGCCCGAGTTTGAAAGCAGACGCCAGACCGCCGTCAAGTTTAGAGACCTTACGCGACAGGCTCGAGACCGCGCCGAATCGGAGCGTGAACGCGTCGATCTCACCACCTTCAACTTTGACCGTGTTGTCCACTTTGACACGCTCCAGGAGACGTACGACGACTTCAACTACACAACCGCCCTGCATCGAGACTACTTTGAAATGTGCGTCAAGCACCGAAGTGGTAAGACGTTCGACAAGAAAATGGTCGAGGTGTTTCTGGTGACCGACACAGTGACGCCCAACAAGGGTATGCCCAGCAACAAAATTTCGGCCGATGCATTCACAGAAACGTTTGAGGGACTCGCCATTTGCGCCCTCGAGGACCCTGGCCGAAGTCTGCTGTTCCCACGGTTCAAGCGAGGCGACTTTGTGCTTGTTGAACAGCCAAAGTCGCGTCTGTCAAGCCGACAGGCAAAGTACGAAATCGTGCTACAAGCATCCAACCATAGCACGGTTGTGTTGTACTGTCCCGAACTGGACCAGGTGAAGCTGTGGTCGCGAGTTCTGGGCCATCTTTTTGGCCACGTGACGGACTATTCGGCGTCCAAGGCTTCTTCCGATCTGCTGAAGCTCACCTTTGGACGGGAGTACTCGTTTGGCATTGAGTCTTCGCGGATTCTCGCGGGCCCCGGAGGTCTAGGAATTAACATTAAGGAGGAACAGGAGGAGGATGTGAAGGAAGAGAAGAAGCTGGTCGACAAGCCTCTGCCTCGAGACATGAAGAATGTGCCCCGGTTGGAGTCTTCTCTATCTCTGGGCGATTCTTTGTTTGGAGAGTCCCTGGACAAGTTCAAGTACGATAAGCCCGTTGAGGCTCTGAATGTTGTCAAGAGCAAGAAACAGCCTGAGGTCGAGGCCCCCACAGAGGCTCCTCCCCCACCACCACCGGCTCCCAAGGAGACTGCTCCTGCTCCGCCCTCAAAGCCTTCTTTCGCTGCTGCTGCGCTCGTGGCCAGCGATGTCACCAAGGCCGACACCGTGAAACCCGTGGACGTTGTCAGAATTATCGCGGAGGCTCCTTCGCAGTCGACTTCCATGGAGTCCTTCACCAGTGAGATCATGGACCGAGGAAGCAGCGATTCCAGCTGGAGCGAGCTTGAGGAGGAGGACTTGGAGGAGATTGAGGAGATCGAGGAGGTTGAGGAGACGAAGCCACTGGTCCAGGACGAGTCGCGAGGTTCTGTTGATCTGCCCATCATCGAGCCCAAGGAGTGCTCGTCACCTGCATCCACTCTGCGGCCCATTTCGGCTTACGAAACTGCCTCTGAGCAGACTCCCGCCTCCCCCAACTTCCCTCCTCGACCCAGAGACAACTCTGCCGCCATTGCCACCCGGCGGTGTGCTGCAGCAACCTCTCTGGTTGAGGCCCGAGCCCCTGGAGCCAATCGAGACGCCATGAACAAGTCTTCGTCGGTGATTGGTGGCAACCAGTACGAGAACATGACCTCGTTCACTGCCAACGCCACTCCTGGAGGCTCCAAACCTCTGCCTTGGAACTCTGCAGCCATGCTCCGATCGAACCACAAGTTTGTGCCCCCGGAAGGAGCCCAGAGCAAGTTCTCTCCTGAGCTTGAGCAGGGTGGTGGATTCAAGTTTGGCAAGAAGTGGTGGTCGCGAGGTGGCAAGAACAAGGAGGCCAAGGAGGCAAAACGACAGGAGAAGGAGATGAAGCGGCTGGAGAAGGAGGCCGTCAAAGAGCGAGAACGGCTGTGGTACGAGAATAACAAAAAGGAGAAGGAGGACCGCCTGGAGGAGCTGAGACGAGAGAAGGAAAAGGCCATTGTGGCCGAGGAGGCTGTTGCCGAGCACACTCCCGGTACCAAGAGCCGAAGCGCCTTTGCTGCGCTTAAGACGGTCTCTCAGCTCGTCAAGTCCAAGCCCCCGACCTTCGAGCCCACCTTCCAGATGGTCGAGCCCAAGTCCGAGTACTCGGCCAGCCCCTCGTCTCTGTCCTCGTGTTCCGTCGATACTCCCCGAATGTCTGCTCTGCTGCCTTCTCCTCTGGTGCTGCAGAACCCTGCTCGAAACCAGCCTGCTACTGTTGAGCGAAACAATGGTTATGACGGTATGACTGCTGAGCGTGTGGATGGCTTTGAGATGGTCTCCCCTACCCAGGGCTCCATGACTGCTCCCCTTCCCCAGGTTCCTACCATGTCTGCTGAGGCTGCTCCTCCAGTGCCTACAGTGCCTTCTGTTGAAGTCCAGGCCCCTACCCCCGTAGTTGCCTCTATTCCGGTTGTGCCTACCATTGCAGCTGCTTTTGCTAGCGCTCGGGACACTCAGCCAGTCACTGCCCCCGTCTCTGCCCCTCCCGTGCCCCAGACCATGCCCTACAACATGGACAATTCCTCTGTGGCTACCATCACTGCCAACAACATTTCCACTACGGACGTTGCCACCGAAGCTTCTACTTCCACCACCAGCTTTGTCACTGCCCCATCTGTCTCTCCTCCCAAGAAGAAGCTGGCTCCTCCCCCTCCTCCTTCTCGACGAAAGAACAGTACCTCTTCGACCACCTCGTCCTCGTCCATCAAGTCTGACCTGCAGGCCATGTCTCGGTCTCTTAACGAGTCTCTGTCTCGATCTGCTTCTCAGAGCATGAGCACCTCTACCTCGACCTCGACCATTGCCTCGCTTGCCAGCGAGGAGAAGGAGCTGATGCGAAGTGGAAGCATCCACTCCTCCGCCGAGCTTGCTGCGGCCAGAGAGCTGGAAGCCCCCTCTCGATCGCCCTCCCTGTCGCACCACCTTCGGTCTGTCAAGTCCATGGACTCTCTGCCCTCAACCATCTCTTCCAAGAGCATTGCTAGCATGGGACGAGAGGATTCCGGTTTCAGTTTCCTTGAGCCTGGCTTCTTTGGCAATGAAGAGCAGAATGGGGAGGCCAAGGAGCACGACGAAGACTCTGACTCTGACGCTGATTCTGTCCACCTGCTCGATACTCCCGAAATTGAGCAGCTGGAGATGACCCAGGTTAAGGCCAAGGCTGTGATGGTTACGGCCAAGCTCCCCTCCGAGCCCTCCGACTCTTCCATCTCTTCCAAGCGATCCATTGCTTCGGGCACCTCTGCTACCTCGGTTGCGTCTGCCTCTTCCTCTAAGAACTCCATCCGGTTCACTCCCCTGAGAAACGCAAAGTCGGAGGAGATGTTGCTCAAGTCTGGCCCTCTGTCTTTCAACAAGGCTGGATCTACTTCCTCTTCTTCCTCTGAGGAGTCCGAGGAGTCTGACACTCTGGCTCCCTTGGTCAAGGTCAAACAGCGAGCTCCTCGAGTTGGCTCTCCTGCCGAGTGCCTGGCTGCCCCTGCCACTGTTGTCACGTCTTTCAACGACGGCACCACCATCTTCACTGTGAACGCTTTCACTTCTCGATGGAAGGGTAACTCTTGGGAGACTTTGTCCGACTCGATGATGGCTCTCAAGGTCTGCATTGGGTCTGAGGGCGGCCGTCTGGAGGTTGGCCCCAACTCCATTCTGCTAAACAAGCAGTCTGCTCTTCGACGAGGCACTGCTGTTGACGTTCAGCTACGTCAGTCGACCGATATTTACTCGTTCCGACTGCGTAACTCCCGAGAGGCCGACGCCCTTCTGTCTGCCTGCAACTCGGCTAAAAAGGACCTTGTGGAGCGACCTCTGGTCTCCAACCGGTCCTCCTACACCGCCTCCATCTGCTCAGATAGCTCTCTGGGCACTGTGGGCTCCAACTCTGGCCCCTTGAGTCTCAAACCCCGAAACAAGCTGTCTCTGCTGGCTCAGGACGACGGGTTGCTGCTTCTGCAGAATCTCAAGGCCCGGCTCTTCTTGTCCCCCCGAATGTCCAAGCTCTGGCTTGGTCTGGGAGTTGGGCTGGTGTCTGTCAACGTGTCCACTGAGGATCTGATGACCAACGCCAAGACCGTGACTATGAAGCAGCAGGGTTTCGGGGAAGCCGTCTTTTCCGGCTCTCTCCCTGCCCAGGCCTTTGCCAAGGATGGCAACGGCATCCGAGTGTATGCTGACTACCAGCAGCTCGGCAACGACGGCCTGTCTCAGCGAGACCTGTCGTCAAACGTTTACTACCTCCAGTTGAAGGGTGAGAAGGAGGTTGATAGAGTCTTTGAAATCTTTACCACCAGTTAGTTTAATTAATTTATTTTGTATGTTTATTAAAAATTCACATGTAGCAGTGTATGTATAATATAGTACAAGTACAGTACAGGTACAGTAATAAAGGGCTGGAATGAGTGGAAGCAAGGAGACTATCGCCAGTTCATTAATATTTTTGTAATTCCGGCGTTGTTGTTTTTTTAATACATTCAATTGATTATTACTTCTTATTATGAAAATAAAATTCTGGTGCTTGCAGCAATACATGTGTTCACCTGGATGACACAAGTGCACAGAACCTCCTTTGTGTCACTCATCACTACAGAAGATACCATTCGAAGGTACCCACAAGCCAACGGATCAAATTGAAAGGTACAAAAACAGTTTTGTAACAAAGCAGACTTCAACTGTTCAATGTTCTACAACCTCATCCTGTTTACACCGAGATGTTTTACCCCTTACTACCGGTACTGACACAGATAGAGAGATTCATGATGGAACTGATGTGAATCAAAAAATGCTGCTAATCAGTAACTACCACAGTTGTTGATTCAGTCTGTTGTTGAGGGATATGCATTTCATCCTGTTGAATTGATCATTAAATGCCCACCATTCTCTGTCGACCTACAAGTACTATATTGGACACCATTTCATTCAGGATATCTATTCAGCTATGAAGGAAACATTTTCTCCCTCACATTTAGAGGAGAGCAGCCATGAGCATGGGGAGGGCAACAGCGGCACCGACAACGGCCTTGGAAGCACCGTTGGCCTGGGCAGGAACACTCTGCTTGGGAGCCTGGGCAGGGGCAGTAGGCTGGCCAGCAAGGGTGTGAGTCAGAGTCTGGGTGAGTCGGACAGTCTTGTCACTCTCGGGAATAGCAGCCTTGGGGGAACCCTTGGGGAGCTCCTCGGTCTTGTTGGAGAACTTGGGGAGGGTGGAGGTGACAGTGGACTGAGTGTAAGTGACAATAGTGTTGTTGGCAGCGTCAACGGTGGTGATGGGGCAATCAGTCACGTAGACGGTGACAATGTCATCAGTCTTGGTGCACTTGGGGCAGACGGTGGAAGTCACGGTGGACTTGGTCTTAGAGACAATGGTGCTGCCAGCAGCATCGGTGGTGGTGATGGGGCAGTCAGTCTCGTAGATGGTGATGTAAGTCTCAGTGCCGTTGGCGTAGTTAGCAACAGGAGCGGGCTGGCCATTGGCGCCGATGATGTAGATACCAACGTTGGCAGAGGCGTTAGAGGTAGAGTTGGAGTTGGAGTTGGAGCTGGAGCTGGAGTTGGAATCAGCGTTGGCGGCAGCAGGAGCAGCGGCAGAAGAAGACTCCGCAGCGGGAGCAGCGGCAGAGGAAGACTCAGCAGCGGAGGTAGTGACCTCAGCAGCAGGAGCAATGACAGAGGAAGTCTCAGCAACAGGAGCGGCCGCATCCTCAGCAGCAGGGGCAACGGTGGCCTCAGCAGGAGCAGCAACATCCTCAGCAACAGGAGCATCGGTGGCCTCAGCAGGGGCGGCAGCATCCTCAACAGCGGGAGCAGCATCCTCAACAGCGGGAGCAGCAGCATCCTCAGCAACAGGAGCAGCAGCATCCTCAGCAGCGGGAGCAGCATCCTCGACAGCGGGAGCAGCATCCTCAACAGCGGGAGCAGAAGCATCCTCAACAGCAGGGGAAACGGCATCCTCAGCAGCGGGAGCAGCATCCTCAACAGCGGGAGCAGCATCCTCAACAGCGGGAGCAGCAGCATCCTCAGCAATAGGAGCAACGGTGGCCTCAGCAGGGGCAGCAGCATCCTCAGCAGCAGGAGCAACAGTATCCTCAGCAACAGGGGCAACGGCAGTCTCAGCGGCAGGAGCAACGGCGGCCTCAGTAGCAGGAGCAGCAGCATCCTCAGCAACAGGGGCAACGGCGGTCTCAGCGGCAGGAGCAACGGCGGCCTCAGTAGCAGGAGCAACGGCGGTCTCAGCGGCAGGAGCAACGGCGGTCTCAGCAGCAGGAGCAGCAGCATCCTCAGCAACAGGAGCAACGGCGGTCTCAGCAGCAGGAGCAACGGCGGTCTCAGCAGCAGGGGCAACAGCGGCCTCAGCAGCAGGAGCAACGGCGGTCTCAGCAGCAGGGGCAACGGCGGCCTCGGCAACAGGAGCGAGGGTATCCTCAGCGGGAGAACCGGCAGGGGCGGCAAGAGAGACAGCGGCCAGAGCGGCAATGGTAGTGATAGAGAACTTCATAACGAGAGACTAAGGGTGGGTGGGAATTGAGATAGGTGTTCTTTTCTGGCTGTTGATGGGAGACAAGAGCCCCATTATATAGTCTCTTTTACACAGCCTGAGAGGTTCTTTTCATTGTGCGTTTTTCTGGACATGCTCACATACATTAGATCCTCGGGTCTGGAATGCGCCGTCGAGAAGTGCACTAGCACAAACGCCACGGAGATGCAAAGGCATTCTGAAAAACACCTTCAAGAAAGTTCTGGTGATGTGTATGAGAGGCCATCGCCTCAATGTGTTAATTTACATTGCTTGTCTTCCAGTCAGTCTTTACATGTGAGGTAGGCTGTCAATGGTTATCAGTTTCTTGTCGTTGCTGATACCCCTTCAGTTACAGTACAACGTCTCCCGTAACTATCTCTGGATATGCAAGACTAATGCACTACCCGGCTCGCTGCCGGAACCAAGGTAGTCATGACCTATTGTTATCATTTATAATAGAGATGAGATGAGATGTGGGGCCAATACGAGACCTGACGGTGACTTGGCCGGTGGGAGAGGTTGAATTAAGAACATGATCAGTTGAGTAGTGATGCTACCGGTACCTGTATGTAATTATTGCAACCATCACGATATGATTTCTATTTCCACTACAAGAAGCTAACCTCTTGTGCAGTCAATCACCATTCCGTCGTGTGCGCTGTGAACTAAGAGTTGCAGTAAAGAACTTAAGGGTGATTCCAAAAACCCAAGGACTGTTTTCAACTCGTACTGTCAGGTTTCGTTTTCGCCTTTTGCTCTTGTTCTTCCATTTTCCTCACAATTTCCACTTTGCTCATACGAAGAAAATGACGAGGTCACGAGCCACTAGTTCGCCGTTTGCAGACATCATGGACTATCGAGTCATGCAGTGCACTGGACTCTTGTGGATTGCATTAGAAGTGTGTGGGCTAGTGTGTTTCGCGTCGCGTTGCTGAGTGCATTCTGAAAACAGGAGCATTCTCCATTTTCAATTGATTGTAACGTCCGGCTTATTTTTTACATCGATCAAAACATCATCGTACGTTATTCCGTTTTGTTCCCAGTACTCATGTTCTTCTAAGACTTCCGTTAGGACCGTTACTACCGTTCTATTAGACTAGCCCAGACACGCTCTCAAATGTCATTCGAGAAATACACGAAACCACACAAATCACACTTGAGCTAGTGTGGAATGTAAAGGTACCCCTTCCTTATGGCGACTGCAGTATTGGAGGCGCCTTCCAGTATTGTTTTGTTCCACTACCGGTATATAGTTAATGCTCAGCACTGTGCGTGAATTCAGTCCGCACTAAATCGCCCTTTTCGCACTAGAGGTACTTAGTGTCTATCCAGAAGGCGGGTCGAGGGGAAATACGTAGAACCCCTGCTAGCTGAAGAAATGGACCGATGAGAAGAAGGTGCCAGTCCACGGTGGAAGCTGGATCTGAAGAACTAGCTCATCACCGTTTACGAAGCGAGAAAGAGAATTAATTCTGGCTTGCAAAATCGACGTCAAATGATGACTCAGTGAGTGCAAGTACGGTACGTACATTAGACCAAACACGCTGAATAACTATAGTCGCAATTTTACTGGAATGCAGATGCAAACAGTGGCATAGCACTGTACTGTAGTTCCTAGCGATAGGTGTAGGGATTTGTCATGATGAGTGAGGGAAGAATGTCGGTATGTGGCTGCTCTACAGAGATAGGAGGAGTAAACACCATCTAGGAGGGTATCATTGTGTCAAGGAATCATCAGAATTGCAACTTGTAGTACTTGTACCTGTGGTGCATTTGGACAAGGCACAAAAGTAGTGTATAATAGGACGGTGCAACGAAGACACACTTGCAAAAAACTACAAGTAGCTGTACTTGTACAGAACCTATAGAATATAGATGCTATTTGGAATACGTATGAGTTGGTTTGAATCGAATTTGGAGGTTCAGATGGCAATTGCGCGAAAACTGCTGTATTTCTGAAAGTGTGAAAACCGCGATGGCACTGAACGTGGCATTTTTATGTAATATATGGCCTACATTTTCACAGAGACTTCTTCCTAGAAAACCTTTCTCAATAAACTCCCTCCTGCTCATTAGCAGCCTCTTCTAGCACGTGTCTACGGCTTCACTGTAACACTCTGAACACTGGGCTTCAACAGTTTCGACCCTAAAAGGTGCCTTGAATAGCCAAATAGTCGAGTTTTGTCTAATAGAAGAAGGATAAGAGCTGATAACTCATTAAAAGTAGCTCAGAAATAGTTTTACATTTTTTCCATTTTTTCCCCCATTTTTTTCCATTTTTCTCCATTTTCCACCTTCTATCTTCTTATTAAGCACTGTGGCACCAACCCGCCTTCGTGGCCAAGTGGTAAGGCGCAGCACTAGTAATGCTGAGATCATCAGTTCAAATCTGGTCGAAGGCAGTGGTGAAGCACTATCCTGTGTTTCTCTTTTTTTTTCTATTTTTCTTTATCATTTTTCCTTCCAATATATTGAAAACTACTTGTACCCCTTATGGTTTTGTAGCGGTTAGTTTCCAGAGTCTTAGCCATATGAACAAAGCTCGGTAGTGAAAACTAGACCAGGGAGCATAAGCCACTGGTAGAAGCTATTGTACCTGCACTGTAATTACAGACTTAGATGGAGTTCATTACACTAGACACTACGTCATTCTCTACCTACGATCTTGTATTGTACTTGTACCCATCGTTATTCAACCAAGTCCACATGTAGTGAAAACAAATAAAGAGAAGTCGGCTACGAGCAAAATATATTATACGAGAGTGTAGCTAAGCACGTGAACGAGTTCCCCCCTTCCTTAGAAGTGCAGTTAATACAACTGTATCATATGAGTAAGCTCGGGTTAATATTCTCTTACATGTACAGTATTTGATGATAATTTCCTGGTTAATATCTATTGAATGGAAAACCTTTCACATAATATAATAGCCCTGCTACGCTACATACCGTGATCAAGGAGTCAGAAAGAATGTCTACATTGTTCAATTACATACCAGGGGTGGTACTGCAATCAAGGGGTTATGACACCCAAGTTCTAACAAGTCAACATACACCGATATCCTTTTCAGTTTGTTACATAATACAATTAAATTAATGCCATTTCTGCCACCTTCTCTACTTTTCCTCGGCCTCCTCCTTGACGGTCTCCAGAACCTTGGGTTCGTCATCTTCAATCTCGACAGCTTCAGGTTCAACTACCACCGTCACTGTTTCGTCCTTCTTAATCTTCTTACTGGGAGTACCCTCTTCTTGCTCCTCAGTCTCTTCCAGGGGCCGCTTAGAAGACTCAGTATCAGCTGTTTCCGTCGTAGTCTCCTCCTCAGCTTCCTCCTCTACCTCCACCGCCGCTCCCCCTTCAATATCCACGGTCTCTCGTGCATCATTCTCCTCCTTTACTCCGTTGACAACCTCATTGAGCACGGTGCCTTCCTTCAGCTTGCTCCAGAGACCAGAGACCCGCGCAGCTCGCCATCCAAGCCAATCGGCTGCAGAAATATCTTCCACGCACTTGGCCTGTTCAGCCTCATCCAGGAAATCCCAATCATGCTTCTTTACTTTCTCCAACTCAGTCAGCTTTTCAATGTAAACCTGGGGAGTTCCAATTGTAGACGGCTCAGCCTTGTTTTCAAGCAGAGAGAGTCCAGTTTCCACAGCCATGATCTTAGTAAGCGCATCGGTGCCCATTTCGTATCTCCATCGAGGCCGAACATGCCCCAACTTGGCGATCAGCTCCGCCACTCCCTCAATCTCGTCAATGTTGCTCATCATGGGCTTCTCATAAGCAGGACAGTTCTCCAGCTTCCATTCCACCCACTTTTCGTCAAACTTGAAAACCTGACGAATGATATTACTGAGAACCGTGGAGAAATCAGGACTCAGACCAGGCTTGTAAGGAGGCTTTTTCCTGCCCTGGGAATCAAAGTGAGAAACAACTGATTCAAAAAAGAGCTCATCAGTTGCAGAAAGTGTATATGCATATAGAACACTTCTGTTGGCGGCTGTTGGAGGGATCTTTGCCTTGTTTTTCTCGGTTAGCGAAAGCATAAACTCGGAAAAGATGAGAATCTGGGTCCAAATTGCCTGGCGGAAGTTCGTATCAGACAACTGAAGCGTGAAGAGGTCAGGATTAGTCAGCCATTTGGCATTCAGAGTTCTCGACGAGTGATTGGGGCCCGATTCGTCATGATGAGACACAGATTCACGAGAATTGGTTCCTCCACTTGCTCCGCCGTTGGACGAGCCGTTACCTTGGTTAGCCCCCTCTCTAGAGTCTCTCTTCGCCCATCGGGTTCCTCCTCCCTGAGCAATTTCCGTTGACCCATCATGAGTTCTGAGAGTCTTGACAGTGGCCTTGAGACCCGTCTGCAGCTTAGCCATCTCAACTTCTGGTTCCTTGGAGTTGAGCAGAATCGAGGGATCAGCAAAGTACTTTTGCAGACCCCAAAACAAGGCGTATGGAGAATCTGCAGGTTCCTGAGAAATATCTTTTGAAGCAGGACCTGTAGGCGTAGACGGTTTCTCCTTGGCCTTTTCCTTTTCCTCTTTAACACCCATGTCTTCATCTTCATCCTCCTCATCCTCCTCGTCTTCGTCTCCTTCTTTAGTCTCCTTTGCTCCTTCGTATCCCTCGAAAACAGTAATGTTCTCCACATTGAACTCTCCCTTTTGGTTCAATCCGGACCGCTCACTGAGAGGAAAGGCACGTGACAGAAAGATGAGAATCTCGCCGGCAAAAAGCGCGTCACGTGATTTGCTGACTCGTCGCAACAGAGCATTGGCCAGGCGGATCAATGTAGTTCCTGGAGCCTTTCTTCCACTCAATCGGGTAACGGAATTAGACGATCCCTTATCACGTGACACGCTCATAAGCTGCTCTTCGCGTGACACCAGATAGTGTGTCCAAAAGTGTCTGCACCAGTCCACTGTATGAATATCGAAAATGTCCTCCACCAAAAAAAGAGTCAAAGTCGATTCAAGCAATGGTTTTTCGTCTGGCGATGTGATTTGTGATTCATAGGTGATGCAATCGAGCAGAGCAGCAAGCAGCTTGCCTCTTTTTTCTTCTGGTTCAAGCATGATTTTTTCAAAAATGAGTTGCCTGAAAATGTTGTCCAGATTGTCTGTTGGGTGTGTTGCTGTGTAGTTTTCGCACCATTGTCGGAATCCACTTTTTTCAAGCGTCTTCTGCTCCAAGCGAGTGTAGTCCGTCTTGTAATGGCCACAGACCTTGTCCAGGATGGACACCAGCTTTTTCTCCATGGTCCAGTCAGTGGTGTGGTTGATGTACACTTGGTGATCTTTGTTGGTGGTTGAACTTTAAGGCGGGATGGGATGATGCAGTGTGGGCGAAAAGAAGGACGATGCAAAGAACCGATATCAACGAATATACGGAGCAGGTGAATGGATAAAAGTGGACCAAATATCTCCACAAGTGCTTTGGTAGCTTGGAATTCAATTTGGGTGTTCTTTAGTGTCTATAGTATGAGTGCTTGTACTTCAGGCTTCTAATTGCTCGTAGTTGGGCTGATTTGTTAGCAAATGTATAAGAAAATAAATAAATAATTAACTATGCTGTGCTAGCTATCTCAGTGATCCACGCATCGAAGAAAAAAGGGCTAGACGGTCTGTAAGAGCCTTTACTTCGACGACTATCTTACCGTTTCCATACTTGGTGCATCATACATTGTTGGATCTTCTCATGCTTACTAAGCACATTCAACTCTGCCCAATTCGTGATCTGGTCTATCAGGTTTCACTACCAAGTCAAAGAATCATTTCAGCAACAATGCCTTTCTCAAATTAACAAAAGCCTTACATTAAGCCTTGTACAGCTTCCTCCTCTTGTTCGTGGTCTTCATTCTTTGGTGGTCTTCCTTCACTCGTCCATAATCTCCCTTAGTCACTCGTCGCTTGATGATGGTTTAACTATATACATGATGGATTATTTCTTGGCTTGCTTTCGATAGACTTGTGTTCGAGGGTACCGCATGACATATGAGGGGGTATCCTTGAGCTTGTCGTAATGAGGACGCTCCACCTTCTGCTTGTAGATGAAGGCCTCATCTCGAGCAGACAGAGTAGGAGGCTGCTTCTTCTCCACCAGAGACTCGGCCTCCCGCGTCTTCTGGGCAAAGAAAGATCGCAGCTCGTAGAAACAGTGCATACACAGAGTGTGCATTCGCTTGTAATGGCCACAGGCAGGGCATCGGTTGAGGTTGGTCATGGGCTTGAGAGCCTTGGTAGCAGCCAAAAATCGCTTTCGTTTTTGGCCGTACGACACCTTCTTTTTGGGCACGGCGTACACAATGCCATGGTCGCAGTCTTCGTGCTTGTGCTGCTCGAGATCGACTTCTCGGCTGGGGGTTTCGAGGTCGAGATCTCGCTGGGCTCCTCCAAACAGGCCTCCGAGCAGACCGGGGGCCAGGGTGACGCTCACGGCCACGGGGATCTGGGCGCTGAGAGCAGCCGCAAACGGCTTGATCAGTTGTAGAGCCATTTTTGTCGTGTGGTGAGTAGTGGATCACTGTGGTTATGTTGGGAGGATTTTTCAGTCTGTGGGGTTAGGGTTTTGGAGAGTATGAAAAGAGGATGCATGGATAGCATGAATAGAAAAATGATAGTCAGAGAAACAATTGAATCGTAGGATAGGGAGTATTTGGTATTGACGTGTTTCCAGTGAGCTCATAATCTTTGTAGTGACCTCATTAGGTGAATATTTCTTTCATCCTGCTTCTTATCCATATTGATACCGTTATTCCGTTAGTGTGGTGTCATGAAGAGAAATAAAAACCGGAAAATCAACATATATTCCCTCGCTTTACCCGTCCCCACTTGCACATCTTCTTTTCACTCACTCATTGTATCATTACACTGTGCTGTCTTGAGTCTCACATTGACTGATCTTCCAACTTGTATCATCTCCTTACCTTCAGGTCTTAACTTACCCCCTAACTTGTTCTGTGATTACATAATTGCACTGGGAAATTAGCCCTGGTTTTTTATTATCACGTGACCTGTCAATTGCCCCCATAATATCCCCCCTAGACCCTCCAACAGCCCATTATTGGCCCGTCAGCTAATTTCAAACCACCACATTCCCTCCCGTTACCCGGCCGTGCAGCTACTCAGAATAAGGTTCAGGGGAAACGCGACACGCATTACATACACCCTTATTGTACGTATCACCACAAACACACGTCTGTCTCTCCACACAACTACAACGACACCTTCCGATGATGTCCACTGAAACCATTACGCCCGGCTCCAAGGTCGGGTTCGACTCCATCACCCAGCAGATTGAGCGCCGGCTCCTCAAGCGAGGCTTCCAGTTCAACCTGATGGTGGTGGGCCAGTCTGGACTTGGAAAGACCACTCTCATCAACACTCTGTTTGCGTCGCAGTTGGCCTCTTCTTCTGGCCGAACCGAGGCCGGCGAGCCCATCACCAAGACCCCCGACATCAAGTGTGTCAGCCACGTGGTGGAGGAGAATGGTGTGCGTCTCAAGCTCAACATCATCGATACCCCTGGATATGGAGACCAGGTCAACAACGAAAAGTGCTGGGACCCCATCACCAAGTACATCAAGGACCAGCACAGCCAGTACCTGCGAAAGGAGCTCACTGCGCAGCGAGAGAAGCATCTGCCCGACACCCGGGTGCACTGTGTGCTCTTCTTCATCCAGCCCACTGGCCACGGTCTCAAGCCCATTGACATTGTGGTTCTCAAAAAGCTGACCGAGATTGCCAACGTGGTGCCCGTCATCGCCAAGAGTGACTCGCTAACCCTGGCCGAGCGACAGGCCTTCAAGGAGACCGTGCAGATGGAATTTGCCCACCACAGACTCAAGCTGTACCCTCTGGACTCGGCCGACTACGACGAGGACGAGCAGTACCAAAACGCACAGATCAAGCAGTTCATCCCCTTTGCCGTCGTTGGCTCCGACAAGAACGTTGTCGTCAAGGGCAAGACTGTTCGAGGCCGAAAGACCCGATGGGGCGTGGTCAACGTGGAGGATGAGACCCACTGCGAGTTCCCTTACCTGCGAAACTTTCTGATCTGCTCTCATCTGCAGGACCTGATCGAAACCACTGCCCACGTGCACTACGAGGCGTTCCGAAGCAAGCAGCTGCTCGCCCTCAAGGAGAACACCAGCAGCGGACAGAGTGCCGGAGTTTCTCCCGCCGGCGTCCCCAAGCCCCAGGCCCATCCCTTCGCTGCCACCGCCGGCCTGCCCAGCAGCGCAGGCTCTGCTGGCCCCAACACCAATGGGGTCCAGCAGCCCGTTGGCGCACCTCCCGTGCCCAGCGGCTACTACAAGCGATAGGCGGAGACACAGGCATGACGGAGGGTAATGTAATATTTTAGGTAGCTTGTTTGCTAATAGTGAATTTATTTGGTGTTATGAGGAAGACGGTGGTTAGGTTGGAAAGGAGATGGCTGATTACTTCCAATTGAGTCCAAGAGACAGAGTTGCGATAAGAGATACGGTGTTGGACACGTGAATCATGCGTGGCTGGGCGATAAGCAGGAGAAAGGAGCCTCGGTGGGCAGAAGTCATATGACTGTGGTTATCCACGCTGACTCAAGAGCCAAGGTATCTTTGGGTGACTTGATCACATGCTGAGCTGAAATTAAAAGAAATACGGGAATACAGAAGGATAATATTTCTTATCTTATCAGAATAGAACGGCTGGTGACATAAATGTACTATACCCATATCCCTATAGGGTTCAGCTAGTGGTGAATCAAGGAAGGGTATATGGAATGTAGAATGTCTCATTGCCATGGTTATAATGCGATTCTCTACATACCGGATAGGTCGTAACCACAAAACAGGTAAATCTGCTCACACGTGCTTTATTTCTTTTTTCCTCGTATTTCAAACGTCCGATGTGCGGGACCGCATGAGGATGCATGAACCTAGATGAGCCGAGGTAGAGGGCGAAGATCAGTGATAAGAGGTGTGGAAAGGATGGCGGAATTAGTGGTTTTTGTAGTACCAGTACTTGTAGTAAATGTATTACGTGTATTGCTGGAGTCACGTGAGATGTCGTATGAGCATTTTCACATACCAGAGTTGTCACTTGGAGGTTTACAGGTCATTGCAATGGCAGGTCTCATCTCACAACTTGCTATTATTGTATTTTGTTTCCTGCTTCCCAGACGTGAGTTTTGAAAGCGGCTTTTGTGCACCTGAGATGGGAGATGAGAGGGATCAAGGATAGAGGGCTGGTATATACGTAAGAGATTGGAGGTGGTGTAATCTTGATAAGGTGTTGAGCGCTAGCGATAGTGGGTACTTTGAGTGATGGTACTGTACTGCCAAAGTGAAGTTTTTGAGTCCTTTTAAAAGACTATGATAGATCACAATGAAGAGAAAAACCCCGCTGCATGGGTCCCTTAGTTCTTTCTGTTTTTCCCCATTGAGATACGTGCATCTATATCTCTCAATTCTCCAGCTTCAATATTCCCAAGATTCATAAAGCCTTGTTATTACCCCGAAGGTTTGTTGAGATTGATGTTTCAGATGGACAAGTGTCATGTGGAGAAGATCTAATGATGCTTGTATTGACACAATAGCTGCAATTGAAGTTTGTGATGGAAACGAGGCTGACAGAGCTGCTTTTCCCGTTGATTTTCGACACATCTAGTCACCTGAAATATGTGCTTTTGGTTTTCTTTTTTCCTCCTCTACAGTCGTACTTTTCTTTAAACTCAGCGAGAAACATGGTCTTATTTTTGACATTTATAGTCGCCGAGAAACCTTCCAGCGGGGTAGATATCAGAGATTTATCAAAACTAGCGCGATAAAAGTGTTTCTCCACCCTCTTAAGCGCCCGTGGCCACTTTTATTTTCGAAATTGGCCCCAAATCAGCCCCAAAAACCACTACTACTGCCCAGATTCATGCACCCTCTGCTTTAGGTTGTCGTTTTAGTTCAGCAAGACAACTTTAACAAGTTCCATGGAAAACTGGAGTGTGGATATTTGGAGAAGTAGACAAGCTGGAGAGACAATGAGAACATATTCATCTCCAGTGCGTCCCAAGCATTACTTTGATATATTTGTCTATACAATTCGAGTCTCCAATGCGCCAATATATTCACCCTCGCCAGCCCCAACGCCGCACAAGATGCACCATGCACAGTGCAATCAAAACACCACGCACAGTCCAGGCATACAGCTACAGCATGGAACAATTTATATATAATTGAGCGGGCGCCGATAGACAGATTGATATCACGACAAAAAGAGCCAGTACGAAAAGTACCACCACATTCACCACCACAGCCACACACCAAGTGTACCTTACCCCACACACACTTACCCTTACCCTAATCAGCTCAAGTCACTAGTTGCGATAGTATAGATAACGCTCATTCGCAATCAAGGGTCAAGAAAGGACTACGGAAAACCACAAAAAAACGCAGCGACTATAATCAACCGCCGTTACAAAGATACAAAGCAGTTACACAAACGCACACACCACCAAGGCACATTCTTTCATCTCTAATGGCGTACTGCACATTGCTATCCAGCGACAACTACCTGCCTGGAACCATTGTTCTGGGACATCGTCTGAAAACACTCGACTCGTCACGCGATAGACTGTGTCTCGTGACCAAGGCCGTTTCTCCACATATCAAGCACGAGCTGACCAAGTACTACACTTCGGTTTTTCTGGTGGACGATATTTTGCCCTATAATGACTCTTCTCGGGCCGCTCAGCAGCTTCTGGGACGTCCAGAGCTAGGGACTACATTGGCCAAGATTGCCGTGTGGAACTTGACCCAATACAAGCAGATTTTGTTCCTGGACTCGGATGTTCTGCCTCTCAAGGACATTAGTGTCTTGTTCAGAGTTCTTCAACAACAGGCTACAGGCGATAAACCCGTTCTGGTGGCTTCGCCTGATGTTGGTTGGCCAGATGTTTTTAACTCTGGTGTTTTTGCAACAATTCCCGACCAAAAGGTGTACTCCACTCTGGTAGACCTTGCTCAACAGGGTGTTTCTTTTGATGGAGGCGATCAGGGTCTGCTGAACGAATATTTCCGGGAAATTAACCCGTTCACGGCCGGAAACGAGTCCGATGGATCGTGGATCAGAGCTCCTTTCACCTTCAATGTGCCTGCTAACGGAGCCGGGGTTGGTTCTGGAGTTGGGTCAGGACTTGGAGCAGGTTCAGGAGCCGGTCTAGGATCTGGAGCGGCCGGATACGAACCTGCTTATACTCGTTTCAAGGACGATGTTTCTGCTGTTCATTTCCTGGGTCCTGGAAACAAACCCTGGATGACCTCGGGTAACAGCTTTAACAACTACCACGTGGCCTGGAACAGAGAGTACAACGAGCTATACCCTTACGTGAAGCCCTCTGAGCTTGCGGACTCGTTGCGAAACAAACGAACCATTGGAGCTGATGTGAATAGATGGGATCCGTCCATTATGCCCCCTCCCGCTCGAGGAGTAGGAGAAGCTGTTAAACTGCAGCAATCCGAGTTTAGAAATGTTTGGGACAGCCAAGGAGCTGCAGAGACACACCATCACCACCGAGAACACCACCACGCTCCTCACCATCATTCTGGCAGTCATCACCACCATCATCATCATTATGAGAAGAGCCAGAAGTATGAACCTCCCCTTCCTCCTCCCATCTTTCCTTGGGAACGAAAAGACCGAGTAGTTACCCGAGTGTTCCACGATTATGTGGTGCCTCCAAACGCTTCATTTGCTACTCCTGAAGAGACCCACGACGAAGATGAAGATGAGGATGAGTACGAGTACGTTGAAGACGATGTGGTGGAGGTGGATGGAGAAGTAGATGATATCGTTGAAGGAATGCAGTTTTCGCTCAACGATGTTTCTGAAGATGACGATGAGTATACTCCCTCTGGCGGCAAGAAGATTGCGTACCCTGTGACTCCGTTTGCTTCCATCAGAGGACGACGACCCACAGGTCTTCCCGGAATTGCACCTGAGTTTGAAGACGACGAAGAGGGAAGTGAGGTGGTCAATGATATCCGGATGAGACGTACTTCTGAAGATGAGTACGGCAGCAACGATGAGTGGGACCCCAGTTTGAAGCTCGAGGAACTAAGACGGGCTTCTGATAGACTCAGTTCTGCTCAGACGACGTATGTTCCTGATGATATCTAAGAAAAGGAACAGCTGGGAGAAAGAAAAGGAAAGGGTTTTAGTCAACTAATGGTAATGGTAATGATACAATACAATCGTTTAATGAAGAAAGACTTGTAGTGCATACATACTTGTACGAGAGTAGGTAGCATGACCTGAATGTAATAAGAGATGATTTCCGTCTATGCCATCAATTGACCCATTTTGCTGAGTCTATAAAGTATTTGAGTCAATTTTTCCTGTGTTTTTGTATGTTTGTTTTTGGATGAATTTATTCATTTCCACGTAATTTATATTTCTCCACATCTGCTCTCAGTGCCTTGATGAAGGTGCCTACCAGTACCAGATGCCCATCAAGAGACCCCTCTCAGCCTCACCAGCTCTAGTTCTGAAGTACAACAGTGTCCCAGTGAACAGATTGCGTCTACTATTTGACAGAATAGTATGTGTCTTGCCTCAATTGCAACTTTTGAATGCGTTATTCTTCTTCCCTCTCTCCACACGTGCCCCAACCACCTCACCAAGTCTATGCCCTTTACTTGGCTCATTACTCACTTTTTTTTTGGCGATAAAGTTGGGTGAGCAGCAGTAAGGCAGATGTTATCCGCCTGAGCGAAATGTTGAGTTGTTTAAAATGGTGGAAATCTGTGGAAAAAGCGAGAAAAAAAGAGGTCACATATATCAATAGGATATTTAATCTCGTTTTCCACTCTCAATACACCAATTGCTTTTTTATTCGCCCATTTTCAACCACCTCTTCAGTTTTCTCCGCCTGTCCTTTGCTAAACTCAATGCATAACCATACCTAATCTTATTGGCTTGCTGTATTATTTTAGTGTGGAGTGTGGTAAAACCGAGAGCTTCCTCTTCACCACCACTTTTTTTTATCCATCAAAATGTTTCTGTCGCGACGAATGCCCCAGATTGCCCGAATGGCTCGGCCTTCCACTCGAGCCTTCTCCGCCACCTCTTTCGCTGCTCTTCAGAAGGGCCAGGACGTGCCTGCCGTCACTGTTCGAGAGGGAACTCCTTCTTGTCAGTTTGATCTCCAGGACGTGACCAAGGAGGGCACCCATATCATTGTTGGTGTTCCCGGCGCCTTTTCTCCCGCCTGCTCGGCCGGCCACGTGCCCGGATACATTGAGTTGTTCCCCAAGTTCAAGGAGCGAGGAGTCAAGGCCGTGTGGGTGGTGGCTGTCAACGACGCCTTTGTGACCAACGCTTGGGCAGAGTCTCTGGACGCTCCCGCCGACGATGTGCGAATCATTTCCGACCAGGCCGGTGAGTTCTCTCTGGCCTTTGGCACTCTGTTTGATGCCTCCGAGTTCTTTGGCAACAAGCGATCGGCCCGATACGCCGCTGTGATCATGGATGGTAAGGTCGTCGAGGTCTTTGAGGAGCCCGACAAGACCGGTCTCGATGTCTCCAAGGCCGAGAACGTGCTCAAGTCTCTGGGTTAAATGGGGATGATGTATGATAATGTATTAGATTGAAAATGGGGTGTGAAGGGGTGTCAAGGGAAGTGTAGTAGCTCAATTGAGTGGATTGAAGGTATGTCAGTGATGTGAATGATTTTGTCTATCTAACGATTCGACGGGGTTACCTCAGTGAGTATTACGTTGGGGTTACCCATAGAATCCAAGATGCTTCCTAGTTACAAATTATTCTTACAGGGTATAGTATCCAGCTAATTCGACGGAAGGAAGAGTCAGTGGAAGAGCAGGGATTGCTATTGTAGCTCAGAAGTTCGCTCTATAGCTCAATTGATCGACTCCAGAACTTCACTTGTATTCGGCTTCAGTCCATTCTTGATCAGTATGTACTTGATATACCAAGCATGTATCGTTACCAGTGCTGGTATAAACAGCCCCAATTGAAATATCTTTTTACGAAAACAGCGTCTACCCTGGTACCTCCTGTTTGATTCTTTCCTTTACTCGTACTTCCAACCCCTTCAGTTCACATAAATAATCATCATAATCTATATTCTTGACCCTTCGATAAACAGCTACTCCTTGTAGAAAGGCCACTTGACGGGGACATCAAAGCCCTTCTTAACTCCCTCAATGGCGAGCAGTCTGTTGAGCCACTTGCTGACCTCCGGGAACCCGTCCAGATCAAGATCAATATCAATAAAGTGAGAGCACTGGACCCATCCCACAGTGGAGATATCAGCAATGGAAATGTGATCTCCAACCAAAAATCCGGTTCCGTTTTCCTTCAGACGCTCCTCCAGCACTCCATACAGACGCTTAGTCTCATCGGAGTATCTCTTGATACCGTAAGGCACCTTTTCGGGAGCAAACTTGACAAAATGGTTAGCCTGACCCTGCATGGGTCCTAGACCGGCATTCTGAAAGAAAAGCCACTCGTTGGTCTTGTAGTGTTCCAGAGTACCGGGCTTGTAAGAGATCTTGTAATCAGTATCGTACTTGTCAGCAAGGTACTGCAGAATAGCTCCCGACTCAAAGAGGGAAAAGGGCGCATCAGCAGTAGATCCAGGTCCGTCAGTATCGGTGATGGCGGGAATCCGTCCGTTCAAAGACACCTTGAGAAACTCGGGGGTCTTTTGCTCGCCCTTGGTGATGTCAATGTTGACGGCCTTGTACTGCAACTTGAGCAGTTCCAGAGCAACGGAGATTTTGACGCCGTTAGGAGTAGAGAAAGTGTAGAGAGTGATGGCCATTAGAGAGGTGTTTGGTGGTGTACTGAGAGGTTTGAGGTTCTGATGTTGCTCTCTTATACTGATCTGAGCCGCTGAAGAAAGTTTCGCTAGTAACGGCCAAATGAAAGAGTTTATTTGAAATCAAAAAGGAAGGAATGGGGATGAGGTTTTGACGCAAAGTGAAGAATAGTGGTTTCAATCGATCAATTACATCAGAATGACCCACTTCCAAATCCATTGACTCTATACCTCTTCTCCAAATGCCTCTTCTTGTCTCCTACCCTTCTACTGTAACCCCAACCACACTAGTTTAGTGAACACTAGCTAGTGGATATATTGCGTCATAGCCGTGCTTCCGGGTGGAAACGTGTTCTCCTTTGTCCCGCTAAGCTTTCGTGTTTTTGTTTTCACCGCTTCACCTCAAACACATCATGACACTCATTCAGACCTGTCAAGGCGTATTTGTCAGCGTGCATAATCGACGTGATTGGTAATGAGTTACCCGGATGGGAGTTATCAATCAGTTAGTCAGTGTGTAGCAATCAGAACAAAGGATGGTCACGTGACACAGGGGGAAAAACGTAAGATGGTGAAAATATATTCAGTCCGCCATTACAGGGCGGACAGACCTCTGGTATGTCTCTGTGATGCGGCTTAGATTTAGTTAAAAGCCATTATTTCTGCACACTCACGACTCGAACCCACGCACTCCAACTGACAGTTCAAGGCTCCTGCCAGTCACGTGCCGTCGCCGTGGCAACGCGTCTAGAGCTGTAGAAAAGATCGAGGATGACGTGTGATGTTCACTGATTTTAGGGGGAAAACGAGTGCAACCACTATAATATAAAAGAACTCGTTTTTTTCGTTCTGGTGGCACTTTTCCCCTATTTAACTAAGACCGCCCTTTTTTCAACTCCCAGTTGCAACCGCCTTAATTTCATAGTGGTTACCGTTTGCCACACTCAGTTGTCCCATTGATACACGATTCATTTTGACATAAGGTTCTGGTGCCCAAGGAGGTGATATGGAGGAGGGTGTTTATATCTAGCAATTGACGTGATAGAAAAAAAGTGAATACACCATTCTTCTCCTCTTGGCGTCTTGATCAGAATGATCTGGTTTTGTACCACAATTTTCCCCTTCCTCCCTCCTCTTCTCCCCCCTTCTCCAGTCTTCCAAACCCCTACCCTATTTTAAAATCTGCTGCAGTCGCTAATATCAGCCCGACACCATTATCCTCAATCCACACCACAATGAACTTTGGAGGACAAACCCCGACAATTGTTGTGCTCAAGGAGGGCACCGACACCTCCCAGGGCCGAGGCCAGACCATCTCCAACATCAACGCCTGTCTCGCGATTCAGGAGACGCTACAGTCCACTCTGGGGCCTCTTGGATCGGACATTCTCATGGTTGGAGAGGGAGGCAAAACCACCATTTCCAACGATGGAGCTACGATTCTGAAACTGCTGGACGTTGTTCATCCCGCTGCTCGAGTGTTGGTGGACGTTTCGCGTGCCCAGGACGCTGAGGTTGGAGATGGAACCACTTCAGTGACCGTGCTGGCTGGAGAGCTGCTGCGAGAGGCAAAGAGCTTTGTGGAGGAGGGAGTCAGCACCCACGTCATCTGCCGAGGTCTGTCTACCGCCTGCGACATGGCCGTCACCAAAATCAAGGAGCTGGCCGTCTCTGTGGAGAAGAAGGACTCTGCCGACTTTCGAGAGCTGCTGGAGAAGTGTGCTGCTACCGCCATGAGCTCCAAGCTGATTCACCAGAACTCTGCGTTCTTCACAAAGATGGTGGTTGACGCCGTGCTGTCGCTGGACCCCAACGATCTCAACGAGCGGCTCATTGGAATCAAAAAGGTGCCTGGAGGAGGCGTGGAGGACTCGCTGTTTGTGGACGGCGTGGCATTCAAAAAGACGTTTGCCTACGCCGGTTTCGAGCAGCAGCCCAAGACTTTTGACAACCCCAAGATTGCTTGTCTCAACATTGAGCTGGAGCTCAAGGCTGAGCGAGACAACGCTGAGGTTCGAGTGGACGACGTGTCCGAGTACCAGCGAGTGGTTGATGCTGAGTGGGATATCATCTACAAGAAGCTCGAGGACATCCACAAGGCTGGTGCCGATATCGTTCTTTCTACTCTTCCCATCGGTGATCTGGCCACTCAGTACTTTGCTGACCGAAACGTTTTCTGTGCTGGACGAGTGGCTCAGCCTGACATGGATCGAGTGGTCCAGGCCGTCGGAGCTTCCGTGCAGGCCACCACTGCCAATGTGGGCGAGGCTCTCGGAACTTGTGAGCGATTCGAGGAGCGACAGATTGGAGGCGAGCGATTCAACATCTTCACCGGCTGCCCCAAGGCCAAGACCTGCACTCTCATTCTGCGAGGAGGTGCTGAACAGTTCATTGCCGAGGTGGAGCGGTCGCTGCATGACGCCATCATGATTGTCAAGCGAGCCGTGGCCAACACCAGTGTGGTTGCTGGAGGAGGAGCTCTGGAGATGGAGGTGTCCAAGTACCTGCGAGATCACGCCAAGACCGTGGCTGGCAAGCAGCAGCTCATCATCGGTGCCTTTGCCCGTGCCCTCGAGGTGATTCCTCGACAGCTGTGTGCCAACGCCGGTTTCGACGGTACCGATATCCTCAACCAGCTGCGTATGAGACACGCCAAGGGCGACACCTGGGCCGGAGTCGATTTCCGAGACGACAGCGGAGGCGTCACCGACAACATGAAGTCGTACGTGTGGGAGCCTGCTCTTGTCAAGATCAACGCCCTGCAGTCGGCCACCGAGGCTGCCTGTCTGGTTCTGTCTGTCGACGAGACCGTCAAGAACGAGGAAAATGCGCCTCCTCAGGCCGGCGCCATGCCCCCCAGCATGGGCGGCGGACGAGGCCAGGGATTCCCCATGTAATTATTGAGACGAGAGAAGTTGGATATAAAATAAAATAGACTGTGGAGTATTACAGGAGCTGTGTAGACGGGATCTATGTATCCAGAGGAAGAGGAGAGGTGAAGACAATAGGCTCATGATTCTGAGCACATCTATTGTCACTGAATTGATTCCCATAGCTTTATTGAAGATACTTCTTAGTCACAGCTTATCCTTACTCTTTATTCTGTCAGCTTCATGGTGAGACAGAACGTAGGCGTAGGAACAACTGGGTTAATGACCGAAAAAAGCTGGATTGAAATAAATGAAGATGCTCATAATGTTTTGAACAGGTGTCATTTCAGTCTGACTAGTCTGACTACTCCTTTCTTCCATTAGTTCTTCTGATGGTACATTATTTGTACTTGTAGTGTGGCAGCGTCATGTATAGAGAGTATAGAGAGGCAACCATTGTATATCTCTATAGCAGATTTAATTATGCTACATCGCAACTTGTTCTGATGGAGCAGTGTGTTTTTTGAGTATAGAAGTTCACGCCTGATCGAGAATGGCATATACAAGTGCACGAGAACGATAGCATATACAAGTGCCAATGGTCGAGGAGTTGTACCATACGAGTGTGTGGAATCAGCTGAATCTTGCAAATGAACATTCTACCGCCAAAACAAAGTCCCCCAGTTGTAATCAGTGAGGTGGATGTCTGTTTTCTGGAACCTCAATCACTGGAACTACTCGTTCAGGCGAGATACCAAGTATATCTAGGTGAACATGTGTGCGACATACTAACAGGGAGTAGAGCAGGTACCGGTAGTAGAAAACCAGCAGACACATGTGCTTTATCCGAGACCTAAAGCACTTGGAGGAGTTCCAGCAATGTATGTGCAAACACCTATTTATCCGATGTAGGCCAAGATCTTCAGCACCTTAAGGTGAGGGTGTTGTATTCCAGAAAGTATCAACACCTACAAGTACACCTACTGGTACCGGTGCAACCAAGTACTCGAATTTGTAGTATGGATGTACATACCGGTAGTACGGTACTGAGATACTCCCTGTGCCAGCAGTTGTGGTACTCGTCTATCATCCGTCTACTTGTATTGTTCATCCATATCCATTGTCCATTTATTCATTAAGTTAGCTGTGTACCATCCGGTGATACGTTTTATTTGTTGTGTCGATTAAAAATTGAGAACCTGCATTTTGCCGGTGAGGTAAGCCTCAGCATCAACATCGAAAGATTGAACGACTTGCAAAGGCCATTGAACAAGATGATGGTACTCTTGGGGCAGTTCATCGACAATACTGTACAAGTCTTCACTGGCTCGATCTCTCCACCACGAAAAGCCGTGGAAAGAGTGCACGTAAGCACACCAGTAAGCGAGCATGATGAGAGCGTAGGGATTCTTGGACTGCTGGAGTAGTCGGAAAGAATGAGGCCAGTAAATGGGCCACGCGGTCATATGTGTGATACAGCTTCCCTTAATGTCCATATTGTAGAACTCGATGAGATAGTGTAGAGCCTTGTGCATGATGAGTCGTTCCTCTCGAGTTTCAGCCATCTCGATAGTCTCCCAGAGATCTCGTTCTCGAGGCAGATACTGCCGGTCAGGGTTGTCTAGTATGGGGTAAGGACTCTCTTCATCATTTATCAAACTGAGACCCGTGAAAACTTCATGAACAGATCGAATACTTCGAGACAGACCAATCATGTCGCCCTGGCCAGGGATGAAGTTCATAAGAGGCACAAGAGGACCCATAGCAAGAGCTGTGATGTAGACTAGAGTACCTCCAAGCATCATATCTCCATAAGACTGCATATCGCCAGTTTGCATGGTATCTAGACTTTGATGGAACCCTTTCAGCAAGGAAGTGAACTGCACCATTGCACGAGCCTGGAACTCGTCTGTTGGTGGCACGTAGCCAGAAATCTCGCTCTTGTTTTTCAGAGGTTTGTAAGTCGGGAAAGGTTCATCGTTGACTAGGTACTTTGCTGGGGCTCTTCTTTGGGCCAGGTCCATGGCTGCGAGCAACAGACACGCTTTTTTGATGGTTGGGTTGCTGCTGACACGAGACGGGGCGTTTTGAATCCACAACTTGTCTCGTTCGTCGTTTGCAGATAGTATATCAACGATGGAATGGTGGTAGAAAAAGTTGAGCAGCTCGAGATCGGAAAGGTCGACGCCGATGAGCTGGGCCATGGATGTTCGTCGCAGTCGAGGTTTTCGAGTCCGCTGGATGTATCCCGTCGGCCCAATTTCGGATTCGACTTCCTCGTCGCTGTCGTCAAATACTCGTTTGGTCCGGGCAAGTGCTAGCATGGTAAAAAAAAATAGGAGATGGAAGGTGGATGGAAGGTGGAGGGAGTGTCCAAAGGCTGGAGTTGTGGAATGTTGTAATGGTGGAGAAGAGGGTCAAGATCTGGCTGGGTTAAGAAGTATTGGTGCAACTGAAATAAACGCAAAGCAGACTAGTCTCAGACGTTTCCAAGCGGTGGATGAAGCAGGTGGAGACGAAAATGAAAATGTGTGCTTGTGTTTCGTGTGGTTTTGACAGGTAATATAATGTACCGAGTCTCGGTTGTGAAAGTGAAATGCAGACTTGGAGGCATAGTTTGCAGGCCTGCATAACAAGCATGCTTTCAAAAATACACCCGCACCTCTGCCGAACAATGAAGATTGCCACGGGGTTTTGAAACGCCGCAGAGCTAAACAGAGATACGGCTGGTGGAGGTTATAAAAGGGTGTTTTGGTAACTAGAAAGTATTTTGTATTTTTCTCACATCTACAAGAAGCAGTTACTGACAGTGATTATCGTCGTTTTGGGCGGTAGCAATCAACTGTCATTCACCTGTCATCCCCCTCCCTTGCTACTCTTTGTCTGCCTGTCATTCGCTCGCTTGACCCTGCAGACCTCAAAAAATCCATGTTTGGTCCTTCCTGCACAAATTACAAAACTGCAAAAGAACGGAAGACAAACTCCGGCTGTGTGTAAACTCGTATATAACGATGTTTTACAGACAAAATTAAATCCTACAGCCAACCAGCTTTCTTTTTCTACAGTTCATACTAAACTTCTGTGGAGTTATGAACTATACTTCTTTCTATAGCTGTCAAAGAAAGTTGCACTAGAAATATGAGGGGACATTAGTGCGATGCCACGTCAAGCAAAGTAGCAATCTAAGGGGGGACCCTTTGTTACGTCACAACCACACGCACAAAAAAGTAGGTATTCGGCCCCTCTCATCCTCATGCCTCATCTTCCGAAACCCGCTTGCGCTCGAAGTCCCAGGGACCCACCGAACCGAACCCTAGTCTTTTTTTTCGTGCGTGACAGGAGCACTCGGTTGGGCGGTGGCTGAACAACAAGGTGTAATTTGCGTCTGTAGATCTGGATACTAATTTTCAACAAAAACGTTTCATGTCACAAGACGATATCGTACCATGTCACGCCACTATAGGCTGTATCTGTCAACAAATATTTCATGCCTATAAAACGTCGCCTGTTTGGTAAAATGACTTTTGGTGCACAAGCGACTCGCCAATTTTCGCCACAAAAACGGGACAAAGACCCGAGCTTAATCTCCCGCCCTGTCGCATTGTCCGTTAAACCCTATTCTGGAGGAGGACCCTTTGTCACTTTTCCAAAAACCCCACTGTAACAAAAACCCCAACCTGAGACATGATCCAAAAAAAATTAAATAAAAATGTAATATTTTCAAATACTAAACCAACTCACCGCTGTAAACCAGCCTGGTCAGTCCAGTTGACACGCTCCACGTTGGTGATTTTACGTTCTGCACTTCGAGACCTGCTGCGAGACCGAACTCCATCTTGATAATCGTCCCTTCTTCTCTCTCTGCTGCGGCCTCGCTTAGATGGCCCGTCGGAATCCAACGTCCTTGCATGATCGTGGTATGCGGTAAGAAACCCCGGATGGCGAAACAGTTCTTTTTGCAGCGCGTAGAGGAACAAAGACGCCGACTTGTCTTCTGCAAATGTCACTTTCCATGTGTTTGTCGTAGCGTCAGGCTTCACTATAGGCTCACAGGGGGTACCATAGAGATGCACCACCTGGGCCATTTCAGCTTTCGTCACGTAATTAGTAGTTTCCACAAGCACTGAGGCTGACTCGGCGGATGACTCAGCCTTGTCGACTCTCTCTGAAGAGTCGTCCACCACAGTTGCAGAATCTGTACCTGTTTTTTCTGACGCGGTATCTCCTCCAATTGTGCCCACTCTCATTCGCTCTCCACTCCTCGAACGAGACCTCGAATGCTCCCAAACTGTTCTCTCCTGTGAAGCAACCTCGTAGCCCGTGGAAAAGACCTTTTTGGCTTGTCCTCGGTCAGTGTCCTTCTGGTATAGATCCACCTCTGTCGTATTCAGCTGCTCATTGTAGTCCGCCACGTTTTCCTCCAATTTTTGGTGATTGTGAGTACGCGATAACGACTCCTTTTCCACCAGAGAATTGGTCAGTTCTCCACTGTCCTCCGTATGGTGTATCGTCACCTTGGCCACCTGTCCATCTGGCTCAACGGTCGCAGTAGTTGTTTCTTGGTGGTACCGCTGAGTGATCTCACTGTGTTGGCCCGTAACATCCGGAAAGGTGTCGTGGACTTTCACTTCAATGTTGACAATGCCATTTTCTCCACATTTTTCCGTCTTTTCCACCATTCGTATCGCTCGAGATCTGCCTCCATCTGCCGCTACCACTTCAGAGTCCAGAGTCGTTCTAGACGTGCGTTCCAGCGAGCTTTCCTTGCGGGGTCTTTGGCCCTCATAGTCGCCGGTCCCCAGAATGCGGTCAACGCTGTCCTTTACCGAATCGCTCCATTCCATATGGGGTTGTCAGTCGTTGAGATATTTCCTCTGAAATTAAGAGTGTTGAAGTTTGATCAGGGTTAGACATGGAAGGAGGTAAAAAGAAGGAAAAAAGTAATGACGCGTAAGGACATGACTCCAGCGAAAAACTGCCTAACCAGGAGTAAATGGGAAAAACAGGCACGTAAGGAGGAGAAATTATGGTTGATATTTGTCTACTCCTTTGTCTCACTTGGCCACCTGACACATCACCCCCGCAGTTCCTAATCTGATCCTTCCAGAAACAGCTCTCATGCATGTCAGCTGCAGATGAAAGCCCATGGACGGATGAATGGTGACTTTGTTTATCCACAAAAGATGCATATAATGTCCATAAAGAAAAGACCAGGGACGTTTCGAACAGGTGACGAAGGATGATCTACTACTCCAAAATGCTTTGGGACTCTTTTTCTTCTACATTTCTTCTTGGAGGGCAAAATACAAGCTTAGAACAAGTCGGTTAAGTAACGAAAAAAGATGAATGAGAGAGAATAGAAAAGTCAAGAGTGTTTGTTATGCCGATATTGTGTGGATTATCGCATTCTATTGTCAGTGAACTAGAGAATTGTTCCTGAAATGGCTGTTTTTCAAGGACTGGTACTGGCAGATGAAGATACTAGAGCGCTAATATATCTCATGTCGCATCTAGAGGTTGTCAATGGTACAATTCAGACAGTACAAGTGCCCCTGACTTCTTATCGTAATTGATTTCAGCTTTTACTCATGAATTCTACTCTCAGGTTATGACCAAGAGCGCAGAGCTACGATACATGTGGGGCTGTAATGCCTTCGATCAGATGGAAGATCACGAGTACACCTTTAGAACGTCAGCTCTACTGGCTTTACATTTGACCTATTAAGAAGGGTAAGGTAGCTGGAGCTGTTGTTGTTACCAAGCAGAAACGCACCCACACCTATAACTACAGTTAGGTCGAGAAAATCGCTAGATACAAGTCCAAAATGCTCATTCAAACACAGATGGAACTCCAAGTACAGAATACAGTCTTCTTGGATGTCATCATATCCCTGAGCTATTCCCTCTACTTGCAGTGACTGTGATCGTAGGTGTAGAAGCATATAAGCAAACGAAGTGTAGGATCAGGAGGTTAGATACGTTGTTTTGCAGAAGATGAGTTGAGTCGAAGTATGAGAAAACTGATATGAGTAGTACCGGTACTGAGGAAGGAGACTGTCGGACGGGTCCGGTTCTATAGCTCTGGCTCAAGTCATTGAATTAAACAGAACCAAGACCTTATGAAGCAACTCGAAACAGCTCTCTAATGAATGAATATCCTCTCCTTCAGTTCATAGGCACACCATTCATTAAATCGGTCATTACATGGACGAGACTAGTTTTGCCTGCCCTATCCATGCAGAATGTCTGGCTACTTGTATGTTATTCTGATGACTCTAAATTTCTTATAATGACACAAACACGATAAAGGCTTTTGAGCACTGTCCACTGAACTTGCTCTTACAAGTACACTCACTTCAACTCAACAGGAAAAACGACAAAACACGCATCCACCAAAGCTACACTCAAGTGATAGATGACTCCATTCAATGTGCCTCGAATACCGGAATGAACACCGCACAGAACCCCTTTTGTGGTTCTGTGGCGGCTACAGTCTTCATTATGACTCGTCTGATCAGTTCCCTTCTTGCCCCATCTTTCATCTTACACATCACTGCCTTTCCCACACTCCTCTCAGAAACACAAACCACGCCGATGGACTCCGTACGGTCTCCAGAGCAGGTCTTGATGTGGATCGAGGGGTGGAGCAAGGTGGAGGATAGTAAGAAGAAAGATGTGGGACACTATGGGATTGGTAGGCTTGAGATTGAAGTTCCTGCTGTGCAAGCAAACAATGGCACGACTTGTGGTTACTACCGAGGTGCTGTGCTGTGCAACTTCGATTGAAGGCCAGAAGTGTCTCATTCTACTACCTGATAGTGGAAAGCGTTTGTCAAATACATTAATGACTTACATACCACTTCTCTGGAGGGCGTTCCGATACCCAGACTTCTACGACAACAGAGATACTCGTCTGAGGAGTCTACACACCCTTATGAGGGTCAGCAAAGAGCACTGGCTAAAATCTGTCCCTCAGGAAAAGAGGAGCTCTCATTTAAGCAGGAAGTCAGTTGTGGTTTCACAGTATCATGGGCAGCCAGTTCTGTGGAATTTTTGGTCTTGCAGACTTTCTCTACTTGTAGTTACAGGTCGCGCTCCACTCCACTATTTATTACAAGTGTCTAGGAAGCAGAATAAACATGTCTGTCGCTACCGGTGCCGGGGATAAACCGTAATAAATATATTTCTATGTACTGCAGCACTGCTACTCCCCAGGCTTAGCTAGCGCTTCATCCAGTCTATCAAAAAAGTCATCGTCAAAAGAAGACGAGTTGATAGACTCAGCCAGCTGACTAGAGGGCTTGGTGGCTGTTGAGTGAGAGGCTTTTGGCACTGTTGATGGGGTATGAGTCTGCCGTAAAGCAGCAGTCTGTGGGTGCGTTGAAACCTGGGTCTGTTTTTCCACTGGTTTAGGGGCAGATTTCGTTGCGATAGCCTTCTTATTCAACACCTGATCCAAGTCCTTCGAGAACCCATCATCATCATCTAGTAGAAACTCTTCCATGGTCAGATCTTGTTCCCGTTCGTCGTCCAGCTCAATCAAATCATGGATATGATCTTCCTGCTCCAGTTCCTCTTCGATATCTTCGGCCAAGTCACTCTTGGAATTGTTACCCAGAGCTTCATCAAGATCAGCTTCTAAGTCTTCAGAGTCAATCTTAGCACGTTTAGCTGGACTAATCACATCCTGACTGCTCTGACCTTCACTTGATTGGGAACTTCTCAAAGCCATTTCTTTAGCTGTCATAAAACCGAGAGTAGCGTTTTTGGGCATCTTCAACACTTTTTTCTTTCTCTTTTCAGGGACAATAAAATGTCCATTCTTGTCTTTTCTCAACCGCAACTCCTTATCTCCTCGAGCAACCACATCCGCCAGTTCTAGGTGGTCTTTATCGATTTTCGCCAAAATCTCCTCGTTTTCTCCTGGTAGAATGACTTGTTGCATGAAATGAGGAGGTGGAGGATCGGAAGCTTTGCCTGGAATAACTCGATTAGGAGGGTAGAGCTTCACTCGTGTACCGTCCTCCATCAGTCTCTGAATGTAACTGTAGTTATCACGAGACTTGATATTGTTTTCCATTTCTTTATCGGTCATGAGAAGCACTACTCGACCGTCCCTGGAACGTCCTGTTCGTCCCATTCTCTGCAGTGAAGTGATGGGAGAGGCATTTGAGTCGTAGCAAATGATGAGATCAACCTGTCCAATATCTAGACCTTCTTCTGCAATCGACGTGGCCACCAAAGTATTGTAAACTCCCTTTCTGAACTTGGAAATGACTTCTTGTTGTTTCTTCTGGGTCATACCTCTCCCACCACCTTCTTCGCGAGAAGGAGCTTGTCCTATAAACTCATGCGGCTTCACTTGTGGATATTTCTTCAGAAACTCCAAAATCACGTTCACGGTGCTTCTAAACTTGGCAAAAATGATACAGGTTCCTGTAGCTGCGCCTTCAGGGGCTTTGCTGAAGAACTCACCTAGCTCTGAGCCTAGATAGTTCAATTTGGGGTGAGCCAAGTAATCCTTTTTAGCCATGATAGCTCTTGTGGCCGACAGAATCAAACCAATGTCTCCAACCTGTTCGTACGACTTTGTTGGCTGCTTTCTGGCCATCTCCTCGTCGTGCTTTCGTTTCAGGGTATCATAAAACTGCGTGATTCCCTGGTGCTGTAACAGCTGAGTAGCATGAGCTATAGAAGCTACCACCGCCCCGATACCTCGATACTTGTACTGAGCGGCCGGACCAAGATGCTTAGTTCGAAACATGTACCGTTCAATTTCTTTTTTCACACCAAAAAGCGAGATTTTGGCAATATCAGTGTTGTGAAGAACTCCCTTAGAACCCATCATGGAAAGAGTGGGCTTGAGAACTTTTCCTGCTACCTCCAGTAGTTCTCTAATGTCACTGCCTAGATCGACATTGATCTTCACTTCTTCCCTGTTGTGCATGTACTTTTGAACATCAGGGTCCTGTTCTCCTTTTACCTCAAGGTGAGAAATGAGAAGATGTTGAACCACAGATTGAACTCCCTCGACTTTGGAGGCAGGCGTAGCAGTGAGACCTAGTACTCTGAAACTCTGGTGAGAGTCCAACAGCTTCTTTACAACCGTTCCATAGGAGTATTTGCCACTGGTATGGTGAGCTTCATCGACTACCAAAAGAGACACTGTTTTGGGATCTAGAACCTCTCCATCAAGATCCAGCTCCACGACCTGGGGAGTAGCAAAGAAGACCCGTTTGTTGGTCCACTCGTGCTCTCTTTCAACTTGTTTAACACCTCCCATGAGAACACTGCAGTCGTGTCTAGGAATACCTGTGATTCTCAAACAAGCATCAATCTGCTGCGAAACTAGAGGTTTGGTCGGCGCCATGAAAATGATTTTCGCGTCCTTGAACCACCGGTAGAAATTCAGCATCACCACAGACGCAATAAACGTCTTTCCTAGACCTGTAGGAAGAGAACATAGCGTATTTTCAATGAGACAGGATTGAATGATGGTGTGTTGGTATGTTCGAAACGGGAGATTTGAAGGGTATAGAAACGATCCTGTGAGATTGGTGGTTTCATGGTGACATGCTGTGGTCATTGGCCTGGGGAATACCAGTTCCAAATCTGTATCTGGTGTTGTAGATGTCGCCCCTACTGAAGACTGTCGGGCAGGCGGCTGTGATTGTTTCGTAGGCGTTGGTTTTGGTACAGAAGCAGATTTTGCAGGTACGGCTGGCTTCGGAGGTGTTGATTTCGGTCTGCGTTAGTTTTTCCGATTTTTCCGATTTTTTTCTGATTTTTCCGATTTTTTTCTGATTTTCTTTGGATTTCTTCACTCTTGACCTCTCCACTCTTGACCTCTCCACACTCACTTGACAACTTGATCGAAATCAAAATCGTCCAAATCGTCCAGCTCGTCCAGATCCGAATCGTCCAAAACAATCGGAGCCTTCTGGCTACCGCGACTCTGGTAGTCCCCTGGCATGAGTTTCGTTCGCTGTACTTGTAGGTCGTGTAGTTTGCCACTTGCCACGCGTTGAAACGCGTTTCTGGTACTGGTAGTACAGTACTTACCTGGAAGTGTTAAACCTCATCGAACTTTATCCTCCCAACAGGTTGTTTTTTTGGGCCTATTTTCAGAATACTGGACCCACACGTGGTCCTATTTGGACAAAAAGCCTACCAGGATATTCCCCTCTGTTTTCTCTATCACATGAGATAGGGCCCACAATAATTTACTCTCTATTATCGAGTATACAGATCGTTAACTTCGATGCATGCCAAAATGGAGGTCGGCACACTTACCACCAAAGCCTCGAAGAAGGAGTCATGAATATCTCCCCAAACTGTGCCCAGAGTTTCTTCAGACTCCTTTCTTTAACCTCTGGGATGCTCTTAATTTTCCAGATTTTTTCTATGTGCTTACTAACGTCATGTTTAACCCTGAACTTTTGAGCCAAAATGACGACCGAGGTTTACGGGTGAATGACACGCTTAATAGATATCAAGAATTCTCATCCTATCTGCAGGGCTGAGCTCAGGCCATCTTGGAAGCAGGTTTACGTCAATTTATTGTTATTGAGCCCGTGGTTCGTTCTCCATTCCGTGTTGAAGAGGTTTTTTTTGGGACGCGTTTTGACTTCGAAGAGGTTTAACACTTCCGGGCAGGGTGTACAAGTAAAGTGGTGATTAAGGTTCAGGCGGTACCTGAGATGGAAGGTGGAACAGAAAGAGGGTGAAAATGAAAGAAGTAAGAGCTGACAAGTACAAGTACAAGTGCTTGTGCACGTGTTCTTGTTTGTGCAAAAATTTCTGTCTTTCCTCATCTTTTCTCTCCACCAAATTTTCCTTTGAGAGTTTGCAGTGAATTCCACTGGGCTTCTCGAAGTCTGATGTGCATGTTGATCTGCATGTGGATATCGAAAGAGGTTGGCATTCGATTTTTGGCTGATGGAGCGAAATGGCTGAATCATCCGCGACCGCGACTGCCTGACGACTTTTCTGACTGCCTGATCGTCACTCTCTGGTTGCGCCTAGATATGGAACTTCATGCCACTTGAACTACAAGTACCGGCACTTGTACAAGTAGAATAGAAAGAGAGAAACATCTTCAGCTTCATTTTCTTGACAGAAAGCAGCTAATTGAGCCCTTCAAACGTCGTTCGAGTGGAATTTACAATGTACATGTGAAAGACGTGTGTGAGAAGTGACGACCAGTCAGTAAAAGATTGACCTACTTGTACATCCCAAGCGCTGATTCATTCGGAATATATTCACACCATGAGCAGAAGTACTTGTACATTGAGATGATTGGGATTCAATTTTTACTTAGGGGTGTAAGTAGTGGCCGGTGACAGTGTTTATTCTCACCAAAACCAATGAAAAAACCTATATATTCAGCGGAAATTGTCAATAGAACCGACAAGAAGTGGTGGGTTAAGTACTAATAGACACTGGCTACGCTATGAAGGCTTTTCGGTGTCTGTTTTGGCATTTCTTCCTTAATTCACCAAATTGTAGTCATGCCAGGTCAAGATATCTCCCTCTCCAACTCAACCTTCCATTGTTTTCGGTCCTGAAAGCATCATACAGGACAAGACGAATATTCTTGCTACCGGCACTTGTAGTCGCAATTATCGCATAAAGCTCATGGACAGATACATTTATTGCAAAGATTACAGCTACCGATACCGTACTGTACAAGTACTCTGAAAATATGAAGGTATACTCCATTGAGTGTGTAAGGCAAAATAAACCAACACTGGGAGATCAACACCACTTGTTTTTGACAATCCATTCTTCAACCATCAGCAATAAGCACTCTAGAAGCCGTTGAATGACTCGAAAGGAGCTCAGGAAATGTTTCTAGCCGTAAAAATTGTCTCTCTGAGAAGGATTACTCTCAACTGTCCGACTCATTTTGATGCTACTTGAATGGTCCAATCTTCTGCTTCAAGTTTTCTACCTTAAGAAAAGGAGGGAACATGACCTGATTCCGAAAAAAACAGCATGAAATGGCTTGAGTTTGAGACTCCACCAACTTCTCTTACTTGTACTTAGGCTCTCCTATCGTACTTGCAGTCGAGACCCCGATTGTTAACACGTCCACCCTCCCCAGCTACCTTTTATCTTGTAATGAAATAATAATACTGCTCTTAGACATCACACACAGAGAGTACAGGTGAAAAAGAAGTACAAGTTTTGATACTCGTAACCTCTTATATCTCTGGAGCAAAATTAAGAGAGACGAACTACTTATGGTGTAGCTATGGCACACTCCCAGAACTGCCAATAGTCTATGAAAGAATTCTCGCTTTCAAGAGGGGTGTCCACTGAGAATCTCTCCACTTGTGATATTATTTACAAATACAGTATTATTATCATTATTAGCGTTGGGCTGTCTTCTCCACAACCAGCTGTGGGGGAGAGAGCCTTGGGTGATCTGCACAACAAAACTATTCCGAGCTGGAAAGATGATCAAATCCACATGTTCAAATAGACATGAGAAAAGTTGAATTCAAGTTGATCTGCTGTCATGCTACCCTTTCCACGACTTTAGAAAGGAGGTATCGCCAATCCTACAAATGGTACAAGTATTTTGCCACATTGCGTCTCGATAGGGGTAAGATACCTGTAAAGTGGAGTCTCTGTTGAGTTAAATCATCATGGATAGAAAGCAATGGTGCATTTTCCCACCTGAATTCATTTCCCCACCTGAATACATGTCCCCACCTGAACAAGGGTTTTCAACGACCGTGTGGCCAAATAAGAAAATATGTAAGAGTATCGAGCCAAGTATACAGTAACTGGTATCACAATATTCTCTCTTGAAAGGAAAGTACAATGAAAGGACAGACAAACCTCTATCTTCAATCTTCTACGGGATACATCAATATCTCAACTGTCCCCATGAGGCAAAACCTTACATCCCTTTTGGTCAAGCCGCTGCACCAAAACTTACACACGAGAGACTAATCAAGTCAGATTGACCCACATTCAATCAGCCAATGAAAGTTTATTTGCCACACCATCTGATAATATTTCTAGTGTGGCATAAAATTCCTCTCGGAATAGGTAGGCGTGACATCATTAGGATTGATTTACTCGTTATATTTCCGTTATGTTTTCCACTTTGTTATAGCTGGTCGCTCAGATACAAATAGAAGAATTTTTTCAAGATTGAACATCTGTAATTCTTCGAATAGTTGTGATGGATACAACACTTGTTTTCAACGTATACTCGATCCGTACAAGAGTAAAAGCTGTACGTACAGGTCATCGAAGAGCTGGCAGCAAGACACCGACGTTCTCAATGCCATTAACGATCAGAACGAAACCACGTGGTAGCAGAGTATGTAGCGGTTTCCAATAATCATACCGGTATCGGTAGCATCTTTACTTTCTTTCCAGGATTATGTTCAAACCGAGAGACGAACTCTGAAAAGCGAGAAAAGTGACAGAGGAAGCACTACGAGGGAGAAATGCGGACGAAGGTTTTAAAGATGACCAGAAAGGGGATCGATACTATGGTCCAGTTCATGCATGACCGAAAATTCGTCATAGTAGAATGTTTAATGACACCCACACATTTCCAAGACTACCATGACTCGTAACGAGCCTCTTCGATGGCAAAACATTGGTGGAACTTCCAAAGTAACGGCAGAAAGCCGGTGAGTTGAGGAAAAAAGAAGAGATACCAGTTGTAAAGGACCGGTGCAAAAAGAACTGCGAATTCTGTGGATCGAACACAGGACCTCCAGATTTCAAGACCGAAGAGATACTTCAGTCTGGCGCTCTCCCAACTGAGCTAAATCCGCCGTGGAAGTTCGGGCTCGCATCGGGATATGTAAGCCGAAAACATGTGCAATCCACCCGCTGAGAAAAACAAAATAAATAAAAATAAACCCTGAGAACGTACATTCGGGGCAGCGGCACTTTTCTTTCCAGCGACAAACACGAGTATTGTAATTATGTTGGCGATCCCGGCGCAAAGACACCGGTAGCCCTCTTGCGAACTACAGTCGCTGCCGTACTGAGGTTAAATAGACTGAATTTAATAAATGATTTTTTAAAAAAAAAATAATAAAAATAAACCGACCAAAAAAACGCCTAGAATCAAAGAAAGCGCATCCCAAAGCTAGAAACAAAAACAAAGCCCGCTGACAATAGCACTGGGATCGAGTTTTGTGAGAATTATTGACAGCCAATCACCGGCATACTAGGTATATGGCCTTAATGTATGTCAAGAATAAAATACCAGTGGGCGTAAAAAAGCTCGGTCTCTCGGTGGTGTATTAAATGCGAGAAAACGATCACAATGACACTTGCGTCCTGGTGAGTGTCTGAAAAGAAGTAATTTTTAGTTAGTAATACCTTATTGAAGTACCGTTATTGCAAGACTGCCTCTACCTAGACCTTCAGCAATACCATTGTCGCTCTAGGTCGTTACGCGCATGTCGAAGTTTTGACACGCAACCTCGACACTTTTTTTGTTTGTGTCACTATGCGAGTTCAAGCCACGTTAACCTGAATAGAGTGTCCAAGTTATCACCAGATTCAAAAACTGTTCGAATCTACATTAACTGAAGCCCTAAAAAGTTGCTGATGGCAAGACCAAAACGAAACAATGATATTTTTATACCAAAATTCAATTTTTTTTTGGACAATTTGCTTGTCCCATGAGTAAGAACACTAAATCTGAAGTGGGAAGTACCACAGCGTCTAAATTGCAGGGATGGTGCTCGTTTGAACTGTCTCCTACATGAGAAACTCATTGAGCAGTGAAGCGTCTAATTTACACAACAAGACAACCATTGGGGTAATAAAACGCTACATATGCCATCTGTTCGTTTAAATGGTCTTTTTAGTCCCAATATTCCCCTCAAATAGCACCTAGAAATGGGGAAATAAGGCGGAAGGTGTGACCTTTTCCGCATGAAATCCGTATAGTCTATGCACTAAAAAAAGTGTCGAGGTTGCGTGTCAAAACTTCGACATGCGCGTAACGACCTAGAAGATCATTTACTTCAAGGTTAGGCGAGCTATCAAATCCATTCCACACTCTCCGGTCAGTGTTGACTCAATTGTGGGGAGTACGAAAGACCCCCAGATTATCATCTAAGCCTCAAAAGAGAGGGGATGTCAGACGAGGAGACAAATTGCTCGTAAGTTGAAGCGCAGGCTTTTCATTAAGTCCTGGTCCCAAAATCGGGATTCAAGATGCGACTGATCATGAAAAGACCTTTCCACACGAAAAAACTACACCCAGACAATCGTACAAAAGGCATACAGACACCCATCACGACTCTTTTCTTGTCGAAAGTCAACTGAACACTCTCGTCACCAACTTCAATCCGAAAATACTGGGTGCCATGTACGACACTGGCTGCTCCTCTCACCCCTTTTCCGCATGACCCTGCCGTAAATAATTTTCTCTCTGTTCACAAAGTCAAAGTGTGCTCAACGCTTTTGGGGCTCATTCTGGGAAAAAGCGACAAAAAAAAAAAAAACGAAAATTGTGGGCAAGAAGAGCAGAGAGATCTTTACACTTGCTGGAACGTTGGAGTGTGTGTATTTCCCCTACAGTGGCTCAATTGTTTTTCTAAAATCTCCATTTTTTAGAAAAGACCCTCTCTTTTCCACAACCTACTGTACGGTACAAATACGGGTATGCACCCATAATATTTCCCGTAACTCTACCATTACATTAACCCCTTGTCTTTTCTGGAGACAACCAACTGCTTCCCTATTCGGGAGCTCTAGCCGACATGTAGAAAACGAAGTTGCATTATCCAGGCACTAAACCGACACGTAAGCCAGATATATCAATATGGAGATGAGTTGAATACTTGTATACCGGTAGCGATAAAACACCAGGTTTTTGGCATCAGAAGCGCCTTTCTGTTTTTTTTTTTTTTTTTTTTTTTTTTTTTTTTTTTTTTTTTTTTTTTTTTTTTTTTTTTTTTTTTTTTTTTTTTTTTTTTTTTTTTTTTTTTTTTTTTTTTTTTTTTTTTTTTTTTTTTTTTTTTTTTTTTTTTTTTTTTTTTTTTTTTTTTTTTTTTTTTTTTTTTTTTTTTTTTTTTTTTTTTTTTTTTTTTTTTTTTTTTTTTTTTTTTTTTTTTTTTTTTTTTTTTTTTTTTTTTTTTTTTTTTTTTTTTTTTTTTTTTTTTTTTTTTTTTTTTTTTTTTTTTTTTTTTTTTTTTTTTTTTTTTTTTTTTTTTTTTTTTTTTTTTTTTTTTTTTTTTTTTTTTTTTTTTTTTTTTTTTTTTTTTTTTTTTTTTTTTTTTTTTTTTTTTTTTTTTTTTTTTTTTTTTTTTTTTTTTTTTTTTTTTTTTTTTTTTTTTTTTTTTTTTTTTTTTTTTTTTTTTTTTTTTTTTTTTTTTTTTTTTTTTTTTTTTTTTTTTTTTTTTTTTTTTTTTTTTTTTTTTTTTTTTTTTTTTTTTTTTTTTTTTTTTTTTTTTTTTTTTTTTTTTTTTTTTTTTTTTTTTTTTTTTTTTTTTTTTTTTTTTTTTTTTTTTTTTTTTTTTTTTTTTTTTTTTTTTTTTTTTTTTTTTTTTTTTTTTTTTTTTTTTTTTTTTTTTTTTTTTTTTTTTTTTTTTTTTGACCAACAGTAAGTCTGTATTTGCGACCCCAGTGCAAATTTTGCACACTCAGTTCAAAAGTTACCAGTTTCGATACTCATACACACTTAGAACCAGTTGGGGGGCTACATAATAGCCGTTCAACGCGTCAATAGAGAGAAAAGAAAGACATGTACTCGTACGATACATACTTCTTTGGAGAGTATCGTACTCAGACATGTTTCATGCCAGGACTCGCCCACCGGCACTCTAAATATATATCCGCTTTTTACAGGACATACATATTGTCTGACGTGAGTTGGACTACAATACTTGGCCTTTTATCGGCCGAAGTTCACAATAAACAAGTTTCAATTACTGTATTTTACTCCACAAGTAGATTTGGATCCCCATTCCGACTTTCCCACATCTGTCTACAGTAAATAACGAATATGCAAAACACAACCTATCATTAGCCCGAGATCGATCTGTAGTCGAAAGAAACGTTGGGATCTGTGCCCAGCCGGTACTCGCGAACCCCCGCATCGTACAAGGTCGTCTTCTGGGATACCTTAGCTATCTTGATATTCTGCACCTGATCCATGTAAGACGTGAACATATTTCTCAGTTCGAGCTTTGGATGTCTTTCCTGCATACATTCCCGAAGTCGTTCAAAAGTGGTCTGTTGGGAAATGATAACCACTTCAAAAGGACGTGTTCTAACCCCCACCGAGATCTTGTAGGTTCTGTTAGGGAGCTCTTCATTAGGAAGTGCAGGTAGACATGTCACGTGGGTCTCTTCAGGGGAGTCCACAATGTCTGTATCAACCAAGTTATTGGCTTCGCCTTCCTCCTCGTCTTGGTTTTCCTCTTCTGGTTGCTCTGCTTCGAGGTCTCCGTCAATTTCGTCTCCAGAGTCATCTTCACCTGCACGGGGAGCAGCAAAAATTGGCCGTCGGATTCGATACCATGTCTCATACCCCATTCTGCCAGTGAAGATCATATCAATGGCGTATGCATCAATGTCTTCGAAAGACACGCTCAGCTCGGGAACAGGAGCTTCGATGTTCTCCACAGAAATGTTGTCATCATCCAAAGAACCGCTGTCAGAGCCGACGCTAGCAGGTTCAGATTCGTCGTTGTTGCCCTCTGCAGCCTGAGAAGCTCTGGCGGAACCAGGTCGGGAAGGGTTTCGTCGAACTTCTTGAGCGTCAGTGGTACCGTCATCTCCGGCTCTCTCAGCCCTGGGATTATTGGGCCATGACTCCAGAGATCTAGCAATTCTGAGTCGAGACATTCGACGTGCTTTCAGTTTCTCAATCAACTGGCAACGCTCTTTAATGACACTTTCAAGCCACGCGTCATCTTCAGAAGAGCCGTCCAGAGACTGGGGGCGCAGGCGTTCTCGACGGAGGCCAGAAAGAACCAATTCCTCCAGCGGAGTACGGGTGGTAGCGCGAGGAAGGGCACGGGGGGCTCTGGGAGCACCAGTAGGAGCACGAGCTATAGGGAGAAACGGAAGGGTAGCTTGGCGTTTTTCACGCTGAGGGTTACGACGAGCAGGTCCTGAAGGTCTTGTACGAGCTCGAGTAGCTCGAGCTCGAGGTGCAGGAGGCGGGGACACAACAAGCTCGGCTACTTCATGTTGATCGGATAGCTGTTCCGCAGAATCATTAGAGTATGCGGGCTCGTGATGTTGCTCGGATAAATCTTCAATATATTCCTCGTCTTCACGTGCCACAGATTCCTCGTCTTCAGGTTCTTCTTCTTCATATTCTTCTTCTCCAGATTCCTCGGGGTTTTCAAGTTCGTCTTGTTGCCCAGACAAGTTTTCAATAGACTCCTCAGAACGTTCAGGTGCTTCAGATTCGTCGTCATATTCGTTGTCGTCGTCGTCGTCGTCTTCAGCATCGGCTTCTTCCTCCTCGTCTTCAGCATCGGCTTCTTCCTCCTCGTCTTCAGCATCGGCTTCTTCCTCCTCGTCTTCGTTGTCTTCAGCATCGGCTTCTTCCTCCTCGTCTTCGTCGTCTTCCTCCTCGTCTCCGTCGTCTTCCTCCTCGTAGTCGTCGTCGTCTTCGGAGTTATCGGAGTCGTCTGGGTCGCCATGATGCCCAGATCGCTGTTGCCCAGAATCTCCAGAGTATTCGAGCTCGTGACGTTGCTCAGAGTCCTCCTCGTCAGCTCCTTCCTCGTCTTCCTCCTCGTCTTCCTCTTCGTCTTCCTCTTCGTCTTCCTCCTCGTCATCCTCCTCGTCTTCACCATCTCCAGAACCATCTCCGCGTCCTTGAGAAGGCTCGTCATCTCGAGGTGGAGCATCACCACCTTGAGGAGCATCACCTCCTTCAGGAGCATCGCCACCTTCGTCGTTGCTTTGCCCGTATACTCGATCGAAGAACGAACTTGAATCTCCTGCATCGAAAAATTCCTTAGAAGAGTCTTCTTCTTCATCATTTTCAGAGCTTTTGGGACGTTTAGGACTAGGCTCTTCAGCGTCCGAAATGCGACGTTTGTTGGAGGACCCATCTTCAGGAGCATGATCCTCAGTAGTAGCCTTGGTTGGAGCGGGAGATCTGGCCACACCTACTTGTACACCCATAGCCTGGAGCCTTTTGTTCAAAGAGCCAGCAGACATGGGCCGAGCATCCTTTGCAACCCGTGACTTGGATACCCTTCCTGGAGTGCGCCGGGTGGGAGATGGTTCTTCAGGTTCATAATCCGCAGAAGTATATCTTTTGGGAGGTGTTCCCGATCGTCTTGAGCGCTTAGTACGAGGAGTAGCATTCTGGCGAGTACGAGGTCTTACCAGATGTGAGAGAGCAATGCCTTCCTCTCGATTCCTGGGGCGTTCATTGAGCTCATCAGCCGCGTTGAGCACGGCCCTCAATCGGACCGGACTTGACATTGTGAGATGAGTGTCCAAAAAACAGAGAACGCGATTGGTATACGGTCAAAACTTCGGCGGATGGCCGGCCTTTTGTACTTTTCCCGCTAGGGAGTTCCCATAGGTGGCCCCCGCACTGGTGTGGCCGAGTGCATGTTTCAGTAAAGAACTTGAGGCAGCCTCAAAACGGTCACCAGATCAGCTAAGTAGATGACACGTGACCTTAGTATCCACAAAGCGCGTAAGAGTGAGTGAGAGGGCATGTTATACCAGAGGGTGAGCGAGAGGGCAGATGTTAGAAGTGAAGTCGTCACGGTTCAGCACAAGGTTCGTTATCAGGCACCAAGGTTTGTCATTAACCTGTACAAGAACAGGTCAATACTTGGCCGGTGAACTGATGACATCTCTCACGAGTAAGCAAAGGCTTTTCGCTGTTGTGGTCTTTCTTTGGTGCTTTACTTCGCAACTGTAACAATATTACGGTGTCGTATCCGTAACAGGTTAATTTTATACGATAGGTCCCCAGATTAAGTTCCTCTGCGTAGTTCCCAGTCCTGAAGCAGATCCCGCATGAGGCTGGGAAGGGCGATGGAAAAAAAAAAAAAAGAAAAAAAAAGAAAAAAAAAAGTCTCCAATTTCTTAGCAGTGATAGGGAGTATGGTGTTTTGCAACTGGAGTTTGCTATATCAAAGTCGTAGAAATTATCTTGTACGGAAAATTACATGACAAGATACTTCCTACCAGGTACCAGGGTAGTCACAACTTATTTTTACTCCGGGACCCCTTCTACATATTTCCCACACACGTCCAGCTGGAACTGACGTCATACAAAGGAGCCAGGGAAGATCAGAAGATGAATATGAATCTCAGCAAACATATTCAATACCTTTTCAGCTGGTAAAGATCATATCCACCCAAACTCCCCCTTTGGCACCGCAATACTTATTCATATCCATCCTACCCTACTTCATCACTTCTAGCATGGGTTCTGACTTGGAGGAGGCGTTCAGCCATAATCCCGCGGATGGTAGCTTCGCTGCATTGCCTGATCAGACAGCAGCAAACACCAATCACCAGAATGAACTGTTCCTCTCGTGCTAAGTTCAATTACTATTGCAACAACTCCACCAGTGGGGTAAAACTAACCTGTCTCACGACGGTCTAAGCCCAGCTCACGTTCCCTATTAGTGGGTGAAGAAGTCTGCAAAACGTCTCAACTACCTGACTCCTATTCTCAATGACACTCGTAACACCAGGATGGATAAATTTGTCGCACAAAATTGAAAACTTCTGATTTTGACACCAGCCTCAGAGGAAACAAGAATAAGTTGTAAATAGGAAGTAACTCCTTATCAGCCCGCTCTTGGGGACACTGTGGGCTTATTCCCTGTGGCCTACTCCCCTTCAATCTCGAAGATAGCCTATTCCCCTCCAATTTCAAAGCTGACTCAGCCAGAAGACTGTCCATATCTAGCAATAAATGTATGACAAGGTAGGGGATTTGTGATACCTTGCTGATCAGCTCACCCTTGCGAATTTACTGGCGTCTTTCAAAGCCTTCTCTGTCCCACAAATATGTCGATATAATGACACCCCTTCTCTTTCCTTTCTCTAGTTATACCCAGTTGGGACATTACTCTGAATTTCACTGGCTTAAAAGGTCTCCCTATCTCCTTCAAAAGTACCCCGAAACGCCCCAAAATTTGCAATATTCGTATTATTCCGCTAATAACTCACCTCGTCATCTTTCAACACCTTTTTCCACTTTTATAAGCCTCTAATACGGCGTAGAAAAGCATACAAGCTCGCTCAATGATCCGTTTTCTCAAGAGCCCCAATTTCGAGTATGACTCTTCGATGTGTTGGCAGTGCCATTAATAAGCGAAAGTTTTATTGAGACAGTTGGGGTGTTCGAGTAACTGTTACAAACAATACAATACTATACAATACTATACAATACCTGGTACCGGTACAGTACATACTGCTATACAATACCGGTACTATGTCCTTGGTTCGAACCAACACATATTGTACCATTGTTACTGGTAACTTATACAGTATGTACAAGTACTGGAGTTTCAAGAATAGAGCCCTCACATTCGATCCATCTTACAGCTGGATTACACACTAGGGTGCTTTTTAGAGGAAGTCTTAAGCCGACATGTTCTCATATTTGCTAACTTGTGGTATAGACATGGGGAATGGCTTAGTACCTGTATTTTTCCAGCCTCATTTACAAGGACAAGCAATGGCTTCAAGAGGTCACCCCACCAGACTTGTTGTATAATACTTGTAAGTATCTGGTACAATCAAGGGATGACTGGCAGTCTCAGAGCCCTTGTCTTTCTCTTGGGGCTGTTTGCATGTCCCAACTTTTTAACTGAATAAATTCGATAAAATTGAACAAAAATACATATTAAATGCATAAATAAATTACGAAGATGGGCTACTCAGGGTAAGAATGAATCGCAGTCATACTTATGAAAAGGTAGCAGTCACTCTTCTTACTTGTCCCCATTTTGATTATAGTTGAGGTCACCAGTCGAGTACAAGTAGGCGTTTCAGATACATGCAATTCTGTACAAGAATTGGGAGCAAAAGTACGAGTACCCATACCCTGGTACAAGTATGTACGGCACAGGTACATTCTCATAGATGAACAGTCAAGGTGCAAACAAGAGGGCACTTTGAGGCGAAAAGTACCCCTATTCGATGTGTTGTGTGATGTACGCTTACTGGTATGTTTAGGGGCGGTTTTTCTTAACAGGGAGCTCAAAAAAATAGATACAAGAGTGCCATTTTAAACAGCTCGCAGTTTTAACTACAATTGTTGAAAGAGACGAGTATTGTTTTTGTTCTGCATCAGGTGGGGCTCTCTAAGAGTTGATTCATCCTGAACCTTAAGGGTGACCAAGGTCATCTTGGCAGCGCTATCGCCCCAAAAGTGCCAAAATGAAGAGCTCGGAAAAGATATATAGGATGGCCCAGGACGTCGTCTTTTCTCTCATCAGGCTCCTTCCCACTTCAGCCAGCAACTCTCTTCTCTATGGTAGCTAAGAAACGCAACCGAGCCACCAAACGCACCAAGAAAGCCGGCAGCCCCAATGCTGGCAATTCCAATGCTAGACCCTCCAGCTCTACTACTGACGCTGCAGCTTCAAGCTCTGGCTCTAATGCGTCTGGTGGTGACGCTTCTACCTCCAAGAAGGCCACCACCAAGAAGTCTTCTCTCAAGAAATCTTCCAAGAAGAAAGCCACCTCTACTTCTGCTGCCAAGTCATCCAAGACAGCCAAAGCAAAGGATGTGCTTGAGCCTTCTGCTCTTCGAAGAGCCCGAAAAGAAAAGAAAACCTCTCTGGACTCTTCCGACGTTTCCTCTGAGAACTTGGCAACGTCTTCAGACACTTCTTCTGAGCACTCGGCAAAGGACACCACTGAGCACTCTGCCACTCATGGCACTCACGGTGTCTCTTCTGGTACTCACGGTGCTTCCACCTCTTCTGAGATCTTGACTAAGGATACTTCTTCTGAGAAGTTGATTGCTTCTTCATTTTCTGACAACTCTGCTACGGAAACATCTTCTGATAACTCTGCTACGGATACATCCTCTGATAACTCGATTAGGGACACTACTCCCGACTTGGCTAGGGACACTACTCCCGACTTGGCTAGAGACACTTCTTCTGACAACGTGGCAACTCCTGAGAACTTGGCAACTCCTGAGAACGTGGCGACTCCTGAGAACGTGGCGACTCCTGAGAACGTGGAAACTCCTTCAGATACTTCTCCTAATGACACTCAACTCAAGCCAGCTGCCTCTATTTTTCCTCCGGTGAAGTTGGAGCCTGAGGAGACCATCTCTTGGGCTGCTGTTGGATCTCCCATCAAAAGGGCCAGACCCAGAGTTCCTTCAATTCCTTCATCTGAGATTGTAGGCTCTATCCTCTTTAATCCTGATGCAGTGAGATTGACGCCTCCGAAGCCCTGTCCTATGGCTGGAAAGTCCCCTTCAAAACGGAAGAGAGATGCTGTCGACAGCGACTCAAGCCCTGGTTCTTCAGAACCGCACTTGAAACGACAAAGAAGATCTGCGGCTACCGAAACTCAAGAGCCAACTCATCCTTTGACTGACAGGAATGACGACTCTTCTTCCAGTGTTTCGGTTCCTTCCCCGGCTTCTACCAGTCCAGTTACTGCTCGTGCGGTTGCCTCTGTTATTCGGCGAAACCGCAGAAAAAGAGCCGCTCGAGGCAACCGGAGATTTGATACCTCACGATATCGCCCTAATCAGCCCGCCACTTCCAACCAGTCGGGTTCTCGATCTCAGCAGACTGCCCGGCGAGGTGCTGCACGAACTCCCTCACGAACCGAACGGCGAGCTCCAGACACTTAGTATGTACGCGTAAGACCGAGGAGCTGTCGCCAAAAAAAACGCGCGACACACTGCCTCGTCGTACAAGGACGTATATGGGGTCAATAAATGTGTAGCAGCCAACAGATCAAGCGGTAGTCATTAGTGTGTAACGACGGAGAGTGAGTAGAAAATTATTGCACCGTGTCTCAACTTCTTGTGATGGTATGGGGCTATAAGACCACGAGTACACAAGACGAGTTAGCATCATAACTGAAATAAAGACCGGAGATGTTGAGAAGGTAGTTTTTTCTTTCAATTTAGTCACTGATACAAAATTGCAACATTTTTTAGTGATATATGGCTCAATAGGACAATAAGAAGATATACAGTATAGGCACCTATCATCCAGTAGAGCAATCGAGTCATTCTACAAGTGCAAATGAACATATCGGGAGAAGATCCATCAACCCAGAAGTCCAAGGCAAGCTTCTATATCATCTAAAGAAAGTTCAGTGGTATTTTACGATGGAGTGGAACAGTCCCCAGGACTCTAAGGAGCGTACTGATGGAATGAACAGCAGACGAACAGAGAAAAGGTGAGGGAAATGAAACAGATGAGCAAGCAGTTGGTACATGGATGCGACACTTCCAAAGATACATAGAGTGTTCGCAGTTGGACACAACATTATGACTAATTGAAAAGTCTTGCCATGTGAGGCTCCAGATTGCTCACCTTAACAGGTTGGGCACCTATCACAACATGTCTTTTCGCTACTTGTACACAAAAGACGAGATGACCACGAAATAACGTGACACTTGTTCAAAAAGTTCAAAGATACATTCACTTCAAGGGTTCCCCCTACAATGTGAAATTACAATCAATTGAATCTTTAAGAGAAAAAAAAAAAAGATAAAAAAAAAGAATAAATGGTGACCGGAAACTTGGGGTTTTTGGTCGTCATCATGTACAACTCTTCTTACTAGAATCACCTGTGAACACCCTTTCAATTGACTTACCACGAGGTTATGGTATCATACTTGTGTCTGTGTAGTTGTACCCACTTGCCTCAAAAAAGAGGGGTTCAGAAGGGGAGATATTAAGAGTGATGCATGACAAGTTCTGGTGTTGTACTACAAGTACCGGTACTTTTACTTGCTCATATGAGTGAATCCACAAACAAAATACGAGTACGATACCAGTACTGCAGAGCAGACCCGGCAGAAAACATGAATGTATACGAAGAAAAAAAAAAAATCCACCCTGACTTCTATCACATAACTCCCTTGGGGTTGCTCAATTGGGTGACAATACCTGCAGTAACGCCTGTACTTCTCATACTGCGTCATTGAGAAAACGAAAAAAATATAGGGGATTTTAATATCGTCACGCTGTCCAGCCCGATGCTTGGGGTAACCAGCACTTGTAAAGACAGAATTTTTTGGCGATTTTTGTGGTAGAAAATTTGCAAAAATGTATCAGAGAGCAGTTAACACTAGCCAGACAGCTCTTATCCTCTATAGTAGCCAACTGTTCTTCCGTCAGAGATCTCTGAAATGCCACACCGAAGTTTATATTTTACCCACAACCTAATGCACGATAAAGCAGAACCTTAATACCGGCAACCCACAGGTACCCTTTTTTTCTTTAGTTTCTTTCAAGCCCGTTTCGATAACAAGACTTTTTCTTCTACCAGGATTAGTCCCGATGAAGGCCTATACACGCTTATAAGAATTGAAACTGGCATTGTGTCATGCTGAGAAGATCGCGGTTAACAACCAAATCCACCGCCCCAACTTTATTCTCTGGAGAATTGTCATTTTGGGGACAAGGTGAGAATACGGTGCTGGAGAGAGGCAGCTCAGCACGACTTATATTATTGGACTGATCATATGAGTACCTTTGACGCGTCAGAGATGGACTAAAATCGACTATACTTTGGTTGGTCGTCTCTGAAGATAACCAACCTTGATATCAAACTGAACCTGTCGAAAAGGGCTACAAGTAGAGACCTGACGAGCCGGGGTTTGAAAGAAGTGCTAAATTGAGCTATATATGAAACGGCCACTACACTCACGTGGCTGGCACGCGGTGCTCTCTCCATGATGCAGTCACTTTTTCATTGTCCTCTGTGGAGGTGTATGCATGGTGTAAATGCCACACCGGACCCTTGTTCACCGAGAACTGATGGAAAAGAAACGAGAAAGCTGGCTTCCCCAAAATTATAAAAGGGGGTCCATCCCCCCATCAATTCGACAACAAGTTCCAACACCAGTCTCCAGCCTCTACAACCATACCCGCCACCACCATGACCAAGACCAAGACCAGAAGACCCCATCAAGGTCAGGTTGCACCCACTGTTCCTACTTCTCCCTCCGAGAATGAAGAACTTGATTTCATTCAACGGCAAGTCGTGTATTGGAATGCGCGACAAGCCGAGGAACGTGATAAGCAACAGAGGGGGCAACACACCCAGCAGTCTCAGTTTGAACACCACGAGAATGACGTCGAACAGCTTACAGAGCTACTTGAAGGCACTGAGTTTCGCGGCGACGAGCTTGGTGAAGTCTTTTCAGACGCCGAGGATGACTTCTACCAGTCCTCTTCGTCTTACGACGACACTCGGGATAAAGGGAAAGAGCTTGCTGAGCCCTATGTTGCTTGCCCGGATGTTGGCCAGTCTCAGCCAGCTGACGACCTCGATGATGACTACGCCCCCAGGACTTATCCCTCCAATCCCAGCTCCAAACCTTCAAATCGACGAGCTCACTCTTCCGGACGTTCATCTAAGTCCAAAAGTCGAGACTCTTCCAGAGACTCTGACCCTCCTAGACCCTCTTTCGTTTCCTTGCTCAACCTGACCCCTCCTGGACCATACATTGGTAGTCGGCCGTCCACTGTTCGAGACCAACTGGAAATCACACCCAGTGGCCACGAACACATTCTGAAGCCAATGGAGCCAACACCAGACCCCAAAAAGAAGGAGGCCCCTTCCAGCAACTCTGACTCTGAAATCCCTTCGAGCATCCCCGACGAGGTGCCGGTTCAGCAGTCTGCCACTGGGCTCCGGGTCAACGTTTCGGATATTCTTCGTTCTCAAAGAAAGGGCTCTTCTCTCAAGACCAAGAAGCCGGGCTTGCCTCCGGGAGTGCAGGAGTGGAGTTCTTCGAAGCCCCAAAAGAAGAGTATGTCGCAGCGACTGAGACTTTTGCGTGCTCTCGCAAACCCAAGGGGGAAGGTTTCGCCGAGATGGGAGATGCTTCGTGCTGCTCTCGCTCCTTCTTATTCTCTTTCGGGGCCCTTACCTGGACCTGTCAAGTTTCGACGTCAAATTCAGAGACGGTCTCGACGAAAGCTGAAGGAGAGTCGCCCATCCACTCAGGACTTGACTGATGAGAGTACCGTGGAGGAACAGGTCATCGAGACATCTGAAGACAATGGGGATGTTTCGCAGACAGAAGACTTTGAGTATGAGCCTCTTCCCGTGGAAGACGCGTTTTTGGATGATGATTTTTCGCTGAGCATTGAGGAGGTTGAGGAGAGCAACCCTACTCCAGCCATTGCTCCTTTGAACCCACATCAAAGCTCTGTTGCTGTGCCCACCAATGCACCTGCTCGACCTGTTGTTCCCCCCGTTGCCTCCCCTGTTGTTGTTTCGACTACTCCCATGAGACGGCCCAGTAAGGCGACAGCTTCCAATGCTGATGCTGCTTCAACTCTCCCCACTCCCAAACCCACTCCCGGACTCACTCCAGAGGGGGTTCAGAGGAAATCAGCTCTGGAAGGACGCCAGCAAAATGTTGTACCTGTCACCCCTGCCAGCCCAACTCCCAAGCCCAAGCGAGCTGCAACTGCTACTGCTGTCGCTACAACCCGAGCCTCAACGCCCAAGGAAAAGGCTGCCGCTCCCACAATCCCTGTCAAGCGAACTGCAACTGCTGCTGCCGTTACTACCCCAGCTCCCAAGCCCAAGCGGGCTGCAACTGCAGCTGCCGTCGCTACAGGGCCAGCTCCAGTGATCAAGGAGAAGGCTGCCTCTCCCACAGTTCCGGTCAAGCGAGCTGCAACTGCGGCAACCGTCACCTCTTCAGTGCCCAAGGAAAAGGCTGCCGCTCCCACAGTCCCTGCTAAGCGAGCTGCAACGACTACCGCCGTCACCACTCCAGTACCCAAGGAGAAGGCTGTCTCTCCCACAGTACCTGTCAAGCGAACTGCAACTGCTGCTGCTGTCGCTACAGGCCCAGCTCCAGTGCCCAAGGAGAAGGCAGCCCCAGTGCCCAAGGGTAATGATGCCTCTCCCACAGTCCCTGCCAAGCGAGCTGCAACTGCTGCTGCCGTCACCACACAAGCTCCCAGGCCCAAGCGAGCTGCAACTGCTGCTGCTGGCGCTGCAGCCCCTGCTCCAACACCCAAGGGAAAAGCTGCCTCTTCTCCAGCTACCGTCAAGCGAGCTGCAACGACTACTGCCGTCACCACTCCAGTGCCCAAGGAGGCTGCCTCTCCCACAGTCCCTGTCAAGCGGACCGCAACGGCTGCTGCTGCCACCACACAAGCTCCCAGGTCCAAGCGAACTGCAACTGCTGCTGCTGTAGCTGCAGCCCCTGCTCCAACACCCAAGGGAAAAGCTGCCTCTCCTACAGCTACCGTCAAGCGAGCTGCAACGGCTGCTGCTCCCACCACTCCAGTGCCCAAGGAGAAGGCGGCCTCTCCCACAGTCCCTGTCAAGCGGGCCGCAACGGCTGCTGCTCCCACCACTCCAGTGCCCAAGGAGAAGGCGGCCTCTCCCACAGTCCCTGTCAAGCGGGCCGCAACGGCTGCTGCTCCCACCACTCCAGTGCCCAAGGAGAAGGCGGCCTCTCCCACAGTCCCTGTCAAGCGGGCCGCAACGGCTGCTGCTCCCACCACTCCAGTGCCCAAGGAGAAGGCGGCCTCTCCCACAGTCCCTGTCAAGCGGGCCGCAACGGCTGCTGCTCCCACCACTCCAGTGCCCAAGGAGAAGGCGGCCTCTCCCACAGTCCCTGTCAAGCGGGCCGCAACGGCTGCTGCTCCCACCACTCCAGTGCCCAAGGAGAAGGCGGCCTCTCCCACAGTCCCTGTCAAGCGGGCCGCAACGGCTGCTGCTCCCACCACTCCAGTGCCCAAGGAGAAGGCGGCCTCTCCCACAGTCCCTGTCAAGCGGGCCGCAACGGCTGCTGCTCCCACCACTCCAGTGCCCAAGGAGAAGGCGGCCTCTCCCACAGTCCCTGTCAAGCGGGCCGCAACGGCTGCTGCTCCCACCACTCCAGTGCCCAAGGAGAAGGCGGCCTCTCCCACAGTCCCTGTCAAGCGGGCCGCAACGGCTGCTGCTCCCACCACTCCAGTGCCCAAGGAGAAGGCGGCCTCTCCCACAGTCCCTGTCAAGCGGGCCGCAACGGCTGCTGCTCCCACCACTCCAGTGCCCAAGGAGAAGGCGGCCTCTCCCACAGTCCCTGTCAAGCGGGCCGCAACGGCTGCTGCTCCCACCACTCCAGTGCCCAGGCCCAAACGAGCTGCAACCGCTGCCACAGTCGCTAAAGCCACAGCTCCAGTGCCCAAGAAACAAGCTGCTGTGGCTAAAGACCCAGCTCCAGCGCCCAAAGAACAAGCTGTCTCTCCTCCAGTCACACGAAAGCGGACTGCAGCAGCAGCTGCTGTTACCACTCCAGCTCCCAAGCCCAAGAGAGCTGCAACTGCTGCTTCTGTCGCTGCAGCCCCTGCTCCAACGGCCAAGGGAAAAGCTGCCTCTCCTCCAGCTACCGTCAAGCGAACTGCAAGTACTGCTGCTGTGGCCACCCCAACAGCCACACCCAAGCGGGGAGTTCAGTCTTTGGGAAAGGCCCCAGCGGCCCCAGCTCCAGTGTCGCCTGTTGCAACAGCCAGAGTTGCACCGGTGGCCCGCGTTAGTTCAGCAACTGCTGCCACCGCCAAGCGACTCCCTCGATCGACTGCCACCGCCACACCTCCCGTTCCTGGTACAAAGCAGCGAGGTAGAAGTGCCGGGGGTCCGCAAGCGATCAAGAGTCCCAGTGGTCCCAAGGGAAAAGCTGCACCTGTCACCACTGCTTCAGCTCCAGCCACTGCAGATGTGGTCACCCAACCCACCACCTCACAGGCAAAATACTTTGCCATTGACGAAGCCACTATAGCAAGGGGTAAGGAAATGGACGAGTTTTTGGTAACTATGAGCAGTTCCCACTGTGATGATGACTAGCTGGACCCAGAAGAGCTTTGTGCTCTTTCTGCAGGTTTGATGTCATGATGTGTTATGTTATGTTATTAATTTGATTGATTGTTGTTTGAATGAATGAAGTGTAGCCACTGAAGAGTACCGGTAGTTGAGGAATAACAGTGAAACATAGATTGTAAATGAAGAGTAACATAGGTGCAATATAAATCAGCAGTTGAAGGCTAACATAGTTGAAAGTATTGGGACAGTTGAAAATTGAAGCCTTTTTTTATTCTAAAGATGCTGTGAGTAAAAGAGAAGTTGGCGTTATTGCGAGTGAGCGGGAGGCAACTCCAGCTTTGATAGACCTGTTGTTAGTGATCAACTTCACCACAGACAGCACACTTGTGATTGACGTCTGTGTGTCTCTGTATATCAAATGAACACTCACTTGCAAGTCCTTGAACCAAGATTTGGTGGTCAGCAGACTTCTCCTTTGGTTTCTCCCGGTTTCAAACCTCTCGTTGGCTGTTGTCAGTAAATCATTTCGATAATTAGAACTGAACCACCCTCTTTGGACCCTAGAACTAGTCGAAGGGCACAGGAGGTAACTCTCTCCAAATCAGTCCATTACGACCAAGTCAGCGGCAGGATGAGTTCGGGCTGGCTAGGTCAGAGGCGAGATCAAGCAGAAGGCTCCATAATCTGGCTCCCCCTGTGTGGCACCGGGGTTCATGTAACTAAACGGTCCCCATCCGTACACAGTGTTTTGTGACACAAACACTGTCGTGGGTGCAAACACGGACCTTTAAGGCGACAACACATCAAAAGGTGGGTACTAACCTGTAGCAATAATACTGCACTCCGAACTAGCAGTTAGAGAACGTATCAGCAGCGGGAGCCTGTCTCGACGGTGGCTGGCTGTGTACCTGGTAGCTGTGCAGGTGGTATGGAAAAATGAAGTGTTGAGTGTAAGAAGATGAAAGCGAGACACTCGGGCGAACGACGAGGTGGACGAAGCTAGAGGTGGTATTCAGAGACAACCTAGCGCTTTATCCAAATGGACCAGAGCAAAGGCTAGGAAACATACTTGGAAAAAAACGATCTGTTTGAAGCGAAGTACTAAGGGGGAACTCTATACTTGGGAGTCGTATCTGTGCACTCAGTGGCGTTGTCATAGTAACAAATGGCTAACAAAACCTTAACAGTGGAGGTGCTGGTACGGGTAAAAAATATATACAGTACTTGTATATTCTTAAGATGATTTATAGCTGTATACCTACCACTACTTGTAGTGTATACCAGTACGATACTTGTCTCACAGATACATTATATATACAAAAAAAAGCTGCACCTTTTCACATTCTCGTCTTGTACTCAATTGAGTATGACTTCACATCATTGAAACAATCTCTAATTCAAAGGCACAGTCTTACTCTGGGTGGTATCTCATGTGGTTCAACTCTCTTGGTATTCTCTTTCGAGTCAGGGCCTACCATAACATCTCTGTCTTGAAACAATTGGGTTACTGTTGGCTCTTATATATTGTTGCTGTAAACGGTAAACCACGTCTGGTGTGGATTTGATTTAGTGCAGCTCCTGAAGAAAAATGACCTCTTGTTGCATACCGGTCCCGGTATTATACCTATGTTTTCTGAAGTACATATGGGGGTTTACAGTGGTTGGCTAGATCTTGTAAGGACTGCACAATACTGTTAGTCGTACCGTACCAGTGCCAATTACAGAAGGGGTACCGATACTTACACTTGTACCAGGTATTTACTGTACCGGTATTTGTACATAGCGGTACTGTACCGGTATTTGTACATAGCGGTACTGTGCCGTAGTCTTTCTCCAGCAATCTTTCCAAATCTTCGATCATATAAATTAATTAAATAACAGTGTCTAGCACCAGAAGTTGTAAGTTCGGTAAAGGAACGACCGTCGGGCAAGCTCCTCGTCCTCAATGGCCATCTCGGCTCGCACCTTGTCGAGATCCATTTCTCGTCGTCCAGTGTCGATGTCCAGGTCCTTGAGACCCATGAAACCGTCTCGCTTCCAGATCTTCCAGAAGAGCCAGAAGGCAATGACAACGGGGGCAGCAAGGTATGCCTGGAAGAAGTCAGAGGCGTTAGGAGTCTTGGCTCCTAGAGGATAGAGAGCGATCCAGAACTGGGCCATAAGAACCAGACAGTTGAGAATGAGACCAAGAACACTACCCCAGACTCCAAAGGCAGCTCGGAAAGTGAGCTCGTCAGTACCTCGGCCTCGATACTTGAGAGCCATTCGGAATCTGATATGAGCAAGGCAGATGGAGCCCCAAACGAAAATAGAAGACAGTCCAGACAGAGCCAGCAGCCAGTTGAAAACCTGGTTTCGGGTGTCAGCACCGGCAGCAGCAATGAAGGAGAAGAGTCCAAAGGCCAGAACAACGAGAATTCCGAAAATGGGTCGTCCTTCTCGGTCAATGTAGGCAAAGATTTTGGGGGCCTGTCCAGACTCACCCATAGCAGCCATGGTTCGAGAAAAGCCGTAGACGGAGGCGTTACCAACCGAGAGAACGGAAATCATAATGACAACGTTCATAACGGAAGGAAGGCCCTTTACTCCAGCAAGTCGGATAGCAATGACGAAAGGAGAGGCAGCAGCGTCAGCAGAAGAAGATCCGTTGAGCAGCTGGTCGTTGTTCCAGGGCACAAGCAGACCGACAATGGTCAGAGAAACAATGTAGAAAAGACAGATTCGCCAGAAGACCTGCTTGGTGGCTCGAGGAAGCATCTTTCGGGGGTTCTCGGTTTCGGCAGCAGCAAGACCACACAGCTCAGTACCAGCAAAAGCAAACGCAGCAGTGACAAACACAGCGCACACACCCTTGAAGCTATGGGCAAAGGCTCCAGGATGCTGCCACAGCTTACCTCCCTGGTAGTTGTGGAACTCTCCTCGCTCAGGGCCTCCTCCGCAGGCCATGACGATTCCAAAGATGATGAAACCGATAATGGCCACAACCTTGATGATGGAGAAAACAAACTCGGCTTCTCCGTAGCCCTTGACACCAAACAGGTTGATGGCAGTAATGACGGCCCAGAAAATGGCGACCCAGGCAGCCGCGTTGATATTGGTTCCGTTCATCTCATTCCAGAAGTTGACAGTCATAGAAGCAGCGACCAGTTCCAAAGGAAGCACAACAAACCAGTTCATGACGTAGTTCCAGGCCATGGCAAATCCCCAGCCGGGATCAATGAAACGAGTAAAGTAGGTGCAGAAACCTCCGGAAACAGGAAAACAGACGGCCAGTTCTCCAAGAGCATGCATGGTGAGCAGCAACATGACACCAATAATACCATAAGCAATCAGAAGAGCAGCAGGACCTCCGTTGGCGAGAGTGGATCCAGATCCAACAAACAGACCGGTACCGATAGATCCTCCAATAGCAATCATTTGCAGATGACGTCCCTTGAGACCCCGTTGAAGAGGAGAGTTGGCAGTTTTCAGCGCCGTAATCTCCATGGGGGTCAGACCCTCAGTATCGAGGTGGCTGATGTCAGCAGGACCGAATCCGTACTTGAACTTTTGCCATTTGTTCATGTGGGCCGTCTCCACATGGCCCGCATGAGTCTCGGTGTAGTCAGGAAGACTGTCGGCTTTGTCAGGGTAGTCTTTTTCCATACTGAGGGTGGTTTTGGAGCGCGTTACAGGTGGACGTCCATGGCCCAAGTCGACTTATATACACAGCTACGATCAGAGCCGTGCAGCCCGCATCTTTCCTTGTTCGGCTGTGCATCTGCAAACAGATAAGCGTGCGTGGGAAGTAATAAATTGGTTGTAAAAGTTGGAAACTCGGCTTGATTTTCGGGCAGAAGATGGAAAGTGATAACCATGGGATGGTCGCCTTTTTTCCGTTATTTTTCTGCCATTTTTGACCGAGAAAAATGAGAACCTGTTTAGGGGACTATTGACACCACCCCACATTGCTGAAAACTTTATCAAAACACGGCGAGCTAGATGACCGGTGTTTGAGAGGGTTATAGTGGTGGTAAAAGCATGGGAGCTGGACCAGTAGATTTGTCTCAACTCCGCGAATCATATTCTAGCAGCTCTTCATGTCCAGCGTTTAGTCCCACCCACTTTCATTTCTTATCAGGGGCACGTTGCCAAGAAGTTAATAGGCCATGAGATGGAACTTTATCCGACAAGTGGGTCCGTTTTGAGACCTGAAAAAAGCGGTCAAAGCAGACAAAAAATGACTTCCATGCTTGTATCTGTCCAGGTTGTTGAAGCACTCTACCGTCTCCTCTGTTCAACTCTTCTCCAGTCTTGTTTCATTTTCCCACTCAGTACCAGTAAGCCACACGAGCTTGTCTCACCCATTATCAACTTATAGCGGGCTCTTATTGGTTGCAGAAAAGAGACTTGAAAGACGCACGTTGGGGTGCAGCCCGCGAACAAGTCTGACATTGTGGAGACCTCACCATCTGTACCCCGCCCGTCAAGTTTGCTTGCTATTTTTGCTTGCTAATATCCCTCAAAAAATATTTCTAAAACGCCTCGGTCGGAAGTTACTAGTCCCCGAAAATGTGGCTTGGCAGGCACGAGCACACGGCCTAAACAGTCTAAAAGGCGCCAACGGGCCCTACGCAGCCTGCGATAACTTTGTTCCTTTTGGGAAGTCACCCCCGTTTTGTCATATTACGTACTGTTTTTTCTATGGCAGACGCACGCGGCATAGCTAAAAGTCCCAACACTTAGTGTAAGGGTACGAAACTAGGTTAGCCAATATCCAGTTGGAAGCGCAGTATCTCATTTATTAACATCATTAATTCCATCATCATCTCCTTCTCGTCTCGTCAGAACTCACCTAGGTTAGCCAATATCCAGTTGGAAGCGCAGTATGAGGAAGAGAACACCTGTCCTCATTCTGCTCACAAACTCCCAACCTCAAGCCCTAACCCCGGATGAAACTCTAACTCTAAAGTGTATCCTTACA
>ULGT01000006.1:1815447-1890591 GCA_900519025.1 Yarrowia porcina
CAATATAGAAAATTTTTTTCGCGCTGCCGCGCACCGTTTTGTGATTTCCGGAGGAAATCACCATTATGCAAGCGCAGCTTGCCCAAACCTTGGGCTTCGCCCAAGGTTTGACCTCGCAGCGCTTGCAGAAAAGTTTATAAACAGTACGTAATTTGATAGACCTAGTCACCCCGTCTTGGTGCTACTGATAACGACTCGCGTATCAAAACTTTATGCATGGTGGAGACAGAAAATGTAGGAACAAAATTGTGGTCTGAGGTTGACAATATCGGCATTTGACAGCTGTCGGACCTCTGCCAAGAGATGAGGGGTGCGTCGGGATTTGCCAAGAGATGAGGGGTGAGTCGGGATTTGGCAGTGTACTTGTATTTCTGCAGTAGATCTTGGTATTTCGAGAAAGCACATTTTGACTTTATTCAATTATCTACAAGTAAGAAATCCTTATCAAGACAGAGTACCGGTACTCGTACTGCAATTGTAGTGATTCTTCGATGTAAATCCGATGAGCAACGGTTAAAACTGAGACAAGTCATCAGAAAACCTCTTCCGATCGTCTGAGAAACTTCCTCGGGGCGTATTTCTGTCGTATACTGAGACCTGTTGATCAAGGTAGGGGGCGAAGCACCTACAGTTTTGTTATCAGACGTCGAGGCAGAAAAAGTTTTCATTTGAGAAAAAGAAAGACAAGAGAGCTCCGAGACAAGTCGGAGTTCAGCTAGATTGGAAACTGAGAGCGAGGAAGATACTTCTTAGTTACAACTTCTCCTTACAGTGTGAGTGAGGTAAGCCAGCTCGGTGTAGAATGAAATTTTACAGGGTCGAGACTTGTTGAATATAATGGAAACTTTATATACAAATACATTAACGACTTACACATCACTTCACTGGAGGGCGTTCCGATACCCAGACTCCTATCTCAACAGAGATACTCGTCAGAGGAGTCTACACACCCTTATGAGGGTCCGCACAGAGCATTCTGCATCAGCATGGACGGATGTCCCTCTGGAAATGAGGAGCTCTCATTTCAACANCAGTTGGAAGCGCAGTATGAGGAAGAGAACACCTGTCCTCATTCTGCTCACAAACTCCCAACCTCAAGCCCTAACCCCGGATGAAACTCTAACTCTAAAGTGTATCCTTACACTTAGCTTCGAGTCTTTGTCTGGTCCTTGCGACTCCCACCCAGAACCCTTCAATTTTGTGATAACTCGAATGCTTTTGCGATTTCCTCTCTCTTTTTGTGTTTTTAAATATTGGCCATTTATTGACGATTAAATGTGAATATTTCTCAAAAATCTGATAAATAAAATCCTCCACTTTGTGCATAACTCCCCAAAACACCGAAAATGATGACGTCGATGTTGCATAACACCACACAACACGACCGCAAAGGCCCCGGTGTCGCACAGTTGACCAATATAGTCATCAGTATCACCACAATAGCGTAAATATCATGATATCACGTAGTAAGGCTGTTTAAGCCTTCCATTATTACCAATATTGTCAAGTTTTCATCGCAATATATTCGCGTCTTAAGGGTAAGGAGGTTAGGAATGTGAGAAACGCGTAAGTACACCACGAAGTACACCGCGCGTGGCCGTAACATTACCAATGGGCACAAGTCCTAGTCTACGCTATCAACTAAAAGCTGCAATGGGTTTTGAGAATATATACAGATGTATTTCTTAGATAGATAGATATTACTAAGATATGCTTAGTAATCTTGCTTAGTCAGCATAATTGGTCATGCCGTTTAAATGGGCAAAGTCTGCCGAGTAAAAATCTTCAAACGAAACGTGCAAGTCTTGCGGGAGGTGCACCTCAGTAAGAAGTTGGGCCGGTGTGATCGTTCAAAGCCATACACCTGTATGGTGATATGTCATCAAACAGCAGTCACGTGGCATAATCCAGTAACTGATAGAGCACGAGCGCAAGAGCATCGTGCGTCCATCGTCACCGACAGGTCCAGGCCACCTTTAGAAGGTGACGGGAGTCTGATTTGCGTAGGGGATAGGGAGAGAATTCGCGCGTGAGCGCGAGAAAATTTTTTGGGCAAAATAGGGGTTCTGAGGCCGGAAAAGGCTCCAAAAACGCCCCCTCTCGTGTGCGCAGAGGCCGGGGCTCTCTAGGCGTTTCATATACTCACTGCAGCCATCCTGTGTCGTTGGTTGCTGCGTTTCGTTGGTTTGTGCTGGTGATGGCTAGGAGGGAGAAAGGGGCTTACGTGTGGTTTGTTGTGATGCCTCGTTGGGAGGTTACACTTCTGGCCAATGAGAAGCCACCAGCTGTGAAGCTTATTTCGCGTGACTGAGTGGGATGGGGGATAACAATAGCAGATACTAGGGAATGAAAGGTGATATACAATATGATATATATCGTGTGGTAAGCTCTTTATACGACTTCTGTTTGTATTTGTACTTGTGTTTGTGTATGTGTGTATTATACCCATAGATTGGAGAGCACATATCACTCTTCTCCNCTCACCAGAGCTGCTATAATGCATCTTAAGAATATAAAAAAACAAGAAGAATACAGATTTGAGACTGTCTTGGAGGTTTGGGGGAATAAATCCCTTGTGTTAGACAGTCTCTTATCAGATTTGGTTCACTGTTTCAGCATTCGAGGCACATCTTCTTCAGTAGACGGGTTATGGGAAGATTGCTTTGGGCTAAAAGTTCTTTGGGTGGTGTAGTACCCGTGCTGGTACAATACTTATATTTGTTCAACAGTGCGAAGCAGCAAGTGCTCACAAGAAGCAATAGACGCCTTATTGTACTTTGCACCAGATCTATTTATCTGGATATTCGAGTTATCCTTGTCCATCATCAGCCATCCCTTTAAAGGTGTGGTGAGGAATGAGAGGTGTGGTGAGGGATGAGAAATGCTCAGTTAAGGTAGATTTCACCAACGGTAAAAACTGATGAATACAAAAAATAGCCCCTTAAACGTTACAGGTGAATTGTACGATTGTGTTGCTCTCGCTGAGCTGATCAAAATGCACTTCTCAGATTTCAGATTGGACAAAAACTTAGCCTACCAAGCCTCATCTTTCGTTTCTGACCCAACTTTCCAGACTCCTTAAGATATCAGTCGAGGGTTTACACCTTACAGGTACCTGATAGAATGGTCTATAAAAGTGTCTCATTCCAGAGCTGGAATGTCACATTCATGTCTTTACGATATATGACTGGTCATATACATACCAATGACCCCTCAATTTTGAGGCTGAGAAGTAATATATAAGAAGAGCTTGGGCCCCATATTCCTTCGTCATGCTTCCCGATCTCCCCCACGAAATTCTCATCCAGATTCTTTCTCTGTTGACTCCAGAGGCTCTCTTGAGTCTCAGAGAGACGAGTCGACAGATGCATAAGAGCATTCCTCTGTCACTGGTAGACAATCTGCTCTATTCTATCCTCGAGTGCTGTTATCATGAATACGCGTTTGGAAAACAGAACAAGATATGTTCCAAGCCCCATAGATTGAACAATCGGTACCAATGGCCTCAATTGTCTTGTGACATTCATATTGATGAACCTCTTCCTCACGACTTTCATGTCTTGTGTAGACACTTTGATATTGACTGTGAGTGGGACTACCACAATGAAGGAGTGTCCTATGGTGGAAAACTGGTGGATCTCAGATTGGAGCCTCATAGTTTTCAAACAAGAGAACAACGACATTCCGCCACTTGGACTTTCTTGTCTGGTTGTCAAGTTCCACCCTTTTTCTCAAGGAAGGGGTACAAATCTACTAAAGAACTGAGGATGCTGAGCGTTGGAGGTGTGTATTGTTGCACGCGGCATGTGAGATTACAATCCAGGAATAACACTCGTCTGTTTTTCAGTACTCACAAGTCTCGAAAATTCTCCACAACTCTCTCTTGGAGTTTTCCCTCCACCTATCATATTTGTTGGAGTCGGAGAAAAAAATCAGCTCCTGCAGGGATAGCCCTCTACAACAATGACGCTTTCAGCATTGATTTCGAATCTCGGTACATGTTGCAGGTGCAAAGGTTGCAAAATAGTCTGGACACGGATCCCAAGCTCAACCAGAACTACCACGTCTACCAGGACGAAAGGTACCGTCAGTACTGTCTTGTTTTCAAGCCGACAGGAATGGTGGTGGGATTGGTAGACTTGAAGAAGAAGGAAGCTGAGGTCTTTTCTGCCCAAGTTGAAGGAGAAAAGGCTCGCAACTACGACCCCAATGCTGATGAAGAACACTTGGTGATGGTAGGTATTTCTAATGGAGTTGTGGGAGTGTGGAAGTTTTCTCTCGAGTTCATTCGAAATCGATACAGGAAACAGCATGGAGGGTGGAAGACTAATGGAGTAACCATCCCCGTTTCACCCTCGGCTTGTAGGCCCGATGGAAGAAGAGCCACTGAAAAAGGTGGAACAACAGTCAGAAACTTTGGGGTAGCTGAATTTCTTGACCCAGTATATTGTGACCGCATAACACTCACTGTTTATTACTTGCCTCTAAAGATGGAAATCAGATCTTTTTCTTCCGTTGGTGAACATGTTTTCTTTTATTCTGGATCTGCAAATCTATTCCATCCTCACTATCCCGTGAGGACAAAAAATGCAATGACGCTGAAACAGAAGGATGTTGCTTTTGCACAGAGAGTAGATGGGGTGATTAACAGGAAAAGAGGGAATTGGTACGGAGAATCGATCTGGTACGTACAAGCAACTTTGGGTGGTAGAAATATGTGATGTTCGTCAGCGCAGGGTTACTGACGAACAAAAGAGATGTTGAGAAGCGAGGGGGCTTAACTTGCTCGAGCACGCTGGAGCGTCGTTGTTGAGGGCCAAGCCCTTGCTGGAGAGCTCAGAGCTTTCTGTTCTACGGTCAAAGACACAAATAAAACGGGTAACAAAGCTGCATTCTAAACTATAGAAAACTGGGGTTTATATAAACGAGCCACATTTACTGTACTACCAGGTAGGTATATAGCTATAATGCATCTTAAGAATAAAAAAAAAAAAGCATGGAAAGCATTAATGACGCATTGGAGGTGAGCTGTGGAGTTTTCAAGTAGCAATTACATCACTTGATTATACCTCACTTACACCATACACAAATCTGAGTTGATATTATGAGGTATTAACAGAGGATCCTACAGTACAGACTTTTCTCTGTAATATGTGCTCAGAACAGTTCCATAAACGAGTAGGGGAAATAATTCTGTCTATTTAAACGTATTCAATAAATATTGATCCTTTCATTATAAATAATACCCACTTTCAATTGAAATAGTTAATGTAGAGAGTACCAATGCTCCAGATAAGGGGCGGAAGAGAATCTCCTACAAGTAGCAACTTTACATTATAAGTGTAAGACGACTGGATAACTGAAGAGTGTGTTAGTTGTTGTTCCACTGATTGTGATGAAGAAGTTGTATCGTTCTATGTATGTGCATCACAATCTTTAAGCGGTGGAACCCTAACCACCGCGTCTACGCTCGACCATCCTTACAATAAGAGTAACCTCTGATTTGAATATATTCTTCAACAACAATATAAAGCACTGAACATGTAAATCTGATTCCTCACATTGCAAAACTTCTTAAAAACTTGCCATTATCTGGTATTCTACTTTGAATTTTTCTTTCTACACTACAAAAAGTTTCAAATAATCACATCAATTAATTTTTCTAAAATACAAAACTCCTTCAAGTCACCCACCACTTAAGGAATCGGTCTCCCTGGTCTAAAGTCACGGTCATCTGTTTCTCCCTCAGGTGACTCTTCTGAAGTGGAGTAGCCAGTGTTGTGACCAAAAGGTTGGAATCCCTCCAAAGTCCTTCGTCCCGCATACCGTGGCGTGTTTCGTCTTCCCCGTTCTCTCTCAGGGCACTGGTACGGGTGAAATCGTCGACTAGGATCTAGGACACTATGTCGCTGTTGTCGCTGTAGAGTGGTATCACCCCTAGGGTTGCTTACACCACTAAGGGTTTGCCCATCAGTGGACCGCTGTTTTCGCCTGAGGTAATGTTCGCTGTCACGATCCACGGTCGCCGAGGCAGACCAGTTGTTCGGGATGTAAGTGTCCCGGTTGTTTCCTCCTACATTATCCATCTGCCCCTCGTTTAGGTCCTCCTGTGGGTATACTCCAGTCTCCTGATTTCTGCGGATCACTTGGGTCATAGTGGTGTCAGAAGGCGTCTCGATTCTCTGTTTCTTCGTGACTCCAGCCCCGAAATAGCAAAAACGTACCATCTTGCTGATCATACGCACCCAAATGTTCCCGAGTCTAGCCGTCTCGGGATCCATTGGAGGTTCGTTCATGAAAATGCTATTCCACCGAGGTCTGAAAACATTGTCCTGGCCCTGAGGATTATTATTGGCGTGGATCACTAGGGTCTGCACGGGACCACCATTGTCGATAATACCCTGGGGATGGTTCACTGGTTGGTTCTGCACGGGGCCGCCATTGTTGATAATGCCCGGGGGATGGTTCACTGGTTGGTGCTGTTCACGCTGTTGTTGTCTCTGCATTTGTTGTTGTCGATAAAACCGTTGTGCATGTCCAGCCTGCTGGGTCAGTTGACGGTTGTGCTGAGCCCGAGGCTGTTGAGTAGCTTGGGGACGGTGCTGGTACTGTACCAGCTGAGTCTGCTGCTGATTGCTCGGAGCCTGTACCTGCTGCTCCTGTCCATACTCGGTATCTTCGTCATCGTCGTCGTAATCACGTCGCCGCTTAGTTGATTGCTGTCGTTCATTTCTGGAACTGGACGGTGGTGGAGTGTCGTTTGATGAACTTGACGGTCCAGGGTCATCTCTGGGATCATCACGAGGCTGTTCATTGGGTGAGGGGTCATGATATGGCTCTTCCAATGGCTCCCCTGGCGAACTAGACTCTGCTCCTTGCTCCTGTTCCTGGGCCGTCTCATATTGCTCGTCGTCGTGGAGATCGGCGGTGTCAGACCCCTGAGGAGTTGCAACATCGTTAGTCTCAAGCACTTCTGATCCGATCGGCTCGGGTGAGCCTTCTGCCGAGGCACCTCCGTCGTAGTCCTCAGAAGGAATAAGGTGATGAGTCTGAGGGGGAGAATCAACAGCAGAGTCTTCCGCCTCGAGCTCAGAGCTAGCTGACGTCTCTTCCCGGTTTTCAGTCTGTGTTCCAGCAGACTGTGAAACATCGGATCTATGCTCATCGTCGTTATCTGGAGCATCAAAGTACTCGGTTGAAGACTCATTTTGAGAACTCACCGTGGCCTCCTCAGTCTGATCACCCACCGTGGCCTGGGCCTCCTCAGTCTGGACCTCCAATTGGTCTGTCTGCAATTGCTGTTGCTCTGATTGGACTTGAGACTCCTCCAGCTGTGCCTGGCTTTGCATTTCCTGCGCCCTCAGTGCCGCCTGCTCCTCCAACTCCGCTTTCTGTCGCTGTATCTCCGCCTTTTGCTCCTCCATCTCCGCCTTCAGTCGTTCCATCTCAGCCTTCTGTTCCTCCATCTCCAACCTCTGGCGTTCCATGTCCTCCTTCTGCTGATCAATCTCTGCCTTCTGCTGCTCCATGTCCACCCTCTGCTGCTCCAGCTCCGCCTTCTTCTCCTCCATCACCATCTTCTCGTGTTCCAACTTGGCCTTCTCCTCCTCAGACAAAGAAGAGTCGCCTGTATGGTTCGAGTGCCCATTGGAAAACTCTCCAGACGTGTCTTGTCCAGAGCTAGGAGACGACGAGTTCTCACCACGAGACCCAGCTCTGTTCTCAGCCACTGGCACAGGCTGTCTCTCAGCGATGGGCTCATGATTCGCGTCAGAAATAGAATCGGATGGATGCTCCACGGAGGACGGCTCAGGAGGCTGCTCCAAGATAGACTGAAGCTCGTCGAATACACCCTCTGGCAACACAGGTTGTCCGTCCTGGGGCCATTGTCTTTGCATTCTATCAATTGCAGCGATTCCTTCAACCTGACGAGCAGGGCTCCCCATCCAAATGGAACCGTCAGTGTCGTCAAAAGCAGCATTGGGGTCAACTGCTCTGAACATGACTGGCTGGGTTCGAGGAATAGGTCTAGGAGGGAAGGGAGTGCCTGGAGTGCCTGGAGTGCCTGGAGCATCTGAAGTAATGTTTTGTGTAGTGTCTGGAGGTGCAACGAAAAGACGATGTCGATTGGCTTCAGGGATGGGTTCACCACGAGGTCTTAGAGGAGTTGCCAGTCGAGCACTTCTGTGAAGAGCTTGTCTTGCCAGCTGGAACCGAGGCGTGCTAGGCCGTCCTTCAATAGGGGAAAGAGGAGTGCTGAAAGAAACAGAATTGTTGAATGGTGCTGCACCAGGAGTCATAGGTCCAGGACCAACCTCAGGGTTGTTGTCTGCATTCGAATTTTGGTCCTCTGCAGTCTGGTCCTCTGCAGTCTGGTCCTCTGCAGTCTGGTCGTCTGCAACAGCCTGTCCCTCCTCAGTGACACTCTCAGAAGCCGAGTTGAGATCGACAGCCATGTCAGTACCGGCACTCGAAACTGGTTCTTCTTCGGTAGGAACCTGAACAGTTTCAACAGGCCATACATGCTCTTCAGAATCATGGAACGATGTAGTATCTGACCAATCTGACCCAGCCGTCGCAGAGGGATCATCTAGATGGACTTCGCCAGTGTTCATGGCTTCATTGGGGCCATCTAGATGGACTCCACTCGCAGCAATGGCTTCATTGGGGTCATCTGGTGTGGCTTCACTGGCATCGCTGGCTCCATCAGTGTCAGACTCGGTATCGTTTTGGTCACTGTGCATCTGATCGCCAGAAGTCGACGATGGACGTTCAACATATGCCAACTCATAGTCCTCCCCGTAGTCCTCCGATTCTTCACTGTTGTCAGGCTCCTCATTGTCAGGCTCCTCATTGTCAGGTTCCTCATCGTCTTCAGACTTTTCCGATTCATACCATTCCTCCATCGCGGCCAAAATGACGGACTCGTCAACAGTGGTCACCTCAACAGGGGGAGCAGCAACAGGCAAAACAACTAGAATCACTGCATCTGGAAGACCGTCACCAGGAGGACCATCTGGACCATCTGGACCATCTTCCGTACCGTCTGGACCACCTGGACCATCAGGACCATCAGGACCACCTGGACCATCAGGACCATCAGGACCACCTGGACCATCATCAGGACCATCCGGACCATCATCAGGACCATCATCCGGACCATTATCACGTGCCTGAGCAGCTCTTAGTCTCAGAGCAAAGTCAAGATCCGTGGGTGAGGGAAAGGGTGTGTAGAAGTCGACGCCTGTATCGAGGTCGAGGGCGCCCTGGAACTTCAAGTCGCCAATGTACCTGTCAACCCCCACTTCAACCGCTTGGTGGGAATACACGTAGTTGTCCGCGACTTCAGAAAACAAGCCTCTGGTCTGGTTGTTACGTAAGCACAACTCGTACCAACACAGATCTTTTGACAGCTCCACGAGTTCTTGAACACTTGTCTCGTGTCTGAAAAATGCCTCTTCTTGTGGAGGAAGTTCTCTGCTGTCAGCCAAAGAAACAGCAAGAGCCGTGGCACGACTGGTACCCTCACAAATCCGCGCAAACGTCTGTGCTGATCTATCTAGCCTCCTGGCTGCCTCATGGGTTCTTCTTTTGATACAGTCGAGCCTGGCTGTCTGAAGAGATACCGATTTCCTGGTCACCTCTTCAGGATAACTCAGCTGGGGCGGTCGATTCATGGTGTGTGACTGAAACTGGTTTGAGAGTCGTCCAAGAGACTGCCATACTATTATATATTACCAGACACATTGCCTCAATCCCAGGCCTCAGATGGGGCTGAAACTACGACATGAAATGTGAGCCTGGAAGACATACCGATACGGTACTATTCATGTACGGCTTATGCAAGTGAAACAAGAGCAGGAGAGATAATGCACTTTAATAAAAAGAGGGAAACGGGTAGAGAAAGACGAGAACTTGTAAAGAGACGAGACAAATCTGTTTTCAATTTGATACACCTTTGACCTTTGAGACCTGGAAAGTTCTCACTGGTAATTCCCCACTTGTTCGGAGCCTCAAAATTGGTGGGGAAGAATGTTCGTGAATTCCACCTGATCCGTGTACAGGTACCGGCACTCCGTACCGCACCAGTTTATTGATCTATCCATATTAGGAAGCAGAGCGATGGGGTTGCCAGAACGATGGGGTTGCCAGATGGGGTTGCCAGAGCGATGGGGCTGCCCCTAAGGTCACGAGGTCTGTTGAATGATTGATACTTGTATGTACTTGTAGTGGAGCGAGTCATGTGAAGATTGGGGCTGGCCAAAACTGTAGGGGCTCATGGTACACTTGTAACACACACACACTGCCACATGTGCTTTTGTAGTATCAAAATGTTAGTCACATCTAGACGATTCCAATGGTAGTAGTGACGACCTCACCTCTTGTTGCCTGGCATTATGAGATGGTCTTCTTGACTGTCTAACGTGAAGCTACAGTATCGAAGAACTTAAAACTGCACTGCAATATTATCATATCCTGTCATAAGGAAGATGCAAGCCTGTAGGAGGACAAGTCATGTGTTTTCAAAAATGACCGAAGGGGTTTCACAGTGAGTATTTGCAGACAGCCCCTAGTAAAGTCCACTACTGTAAGTCCACTTCACGCGGTGCCTCCCTCGTACAGCTGTGCTTAATAAGCTCCATCAAAAATATCACAGAAAAATGCAAAGCAAAAAGATTAGCCCGACGTGGGGCTTGAACCCACAGCCTTGAGATGACCTTGAATAAGAGTCTCACGCTCTACCGATTGAGCTAGCCAGGCGTGATCTTGAAAAGTTGGAAAATTGGATGAGGTATATCGGCATTTTGACCCTTTTTGGCATAAAAAATGACTGAAATCCAGACATGCCTCTAAAAAAGCAACCTCACCGGTAAGTCCACCTTCTTATATTATTTACCACACACTCACTTGGGTTTTTTACCTTCAATTTATCTTCCGCATAATCATTTTAGTTCAAAATGATACTCTGTGAAATAAAATTTCACCATGCATAACCTCTATATTTTTTTCTGGATCTTTTTCTGAACTACCGAACATTGAAACTACCCGATCATCTCGACGACAAAATGGACTGGGAACGCGAAATTTCAGGAACGGCATCTTCGTCGCTGCTGCCCTCCACTGACCCTGATTACAAAGAAATTGATGGCGTGACTGTCGACTACGAGGATATTGAAGAAGACGAAGAAGAGGAAGACCCTGAAGACATTGATGATGATTTCGAGGAGGAAATCACCTCTGGAAACGTCACTAAGCGATACAACAAGCAAAAAAAGGTTGTTGCAAGTGTTTTGGGCGAAAAACCCGCACAGCAGACCGCTGATAGCGATCTCAGCAAGTATACTGGACGTCTCCGTATGGACGACGATTATCTCGATTCACTGACTCACCAGGGTCTTGCTGCTCGTGATGGACAGGTCAAGGGCAAGAAAAAGTCTTCTGGCGGAGGTTCTCAGACCGGAGGTAATTCTGCACTGATGGGAACTGCTACAAAGGATCGAGCTGACAGAGCCACCAACGAACAGGTTCTGGATCCTCGAACGAGAATGATTCTGTTCAAAATGATCAACAGAGGGATTATTTTCGAGGTGAATGGATGCGTTTCCACCGGTAAGGAAGCCAACGTTTACCATGCATGCACTGAAGAGGGGGTTCATCGAGCCATCAAGATTTACAAGACTTCGATTCTCGTGTTCAAAGATCGAGATCGATACGTTTCTGGAGAGTACCGATTCCGTCACGGTTATTCACGACACAATCCCAGAAAGATGGTCAAGGTGTGGGCCGAGAAGGAGATTCGAAATCTGAAGCGTTTGCATACAGCTGGCATTCCTTGTCCTGAACCTCTTCACCTACATCTTCATGTGTTGGTTATGGGCTTTTTGGGAGACAAGAAGGGCTGGCCTAGTCCCCGATTGCGGGATGCTAAAATCTCTGAAATCTTCCCTAACCCTGCCGAAGAGTACACTGCTCTGTATCACCAGCTGTGTGCTTACATGCGAATCATGTATCAAAAGTGTCGTCTTGTGCATGCCGATTTGTCCGAGTACAACATCTTGTACCATGAAAAGAAGCTGTACATTATCGATGTATCCCAGTCCGTGGAGCATGACCACCCTCACTCACTGGAGTTTCTGAGAATGGATATCAAGAACTGCAATGATTACTTTAGAAAGCATGGCGTGAATGTGTTCCCGGAACGAACACTCTTCCACCTAATCACTTCGCCATACCTGGAAGATATCAAGATCACAGATGAGATTAGCGTGAGTGCTAAGGAGGAGGTTTTCGACAAGGTCGAGGAGGATAAGGTGACCGAAGTTGATGAGAACAAGACTGAGAAGAGCGACAAGGCTACAGAGGAATCTGCTGTTTCAGCTGAACAAAATGACACTACTCAAGAAGGTTCTTTTGAACCCAAGAAACGGTACGACGAAACAGTTGACTCTCTCACTGCATACATCCAAGCCATGCCTATTGAGGAGTCCACCGACCAAATAGAAGCCGATGATGCTGTTTTCAGATCTGTTTACATTCCCCAGAACCTTGACCAGGTGTACGATGTGGAGCGAGATGTGGAAATGGTCAACTCCGGACAGGGCAAGGATCTCATTTACTCGTCGCTGATTGGACAAAAGGAAGAGGAGGAAGATGAGGAGATGAACTCTGAGAGCGAATCTGATAACGAGAGTATTTCTTCCATTGACTCTGAGGAGCGAGAACGACGGTTCCAGGAGAAGAAGGCGCTGACCTCGAAACTCGGAAAGAAGTTTGAGGATAAAGACGCCAAGAAGGAACGAAAGGCTGCAGTCAAGGAAGCCCAGAAGGAGAAGCGAAAGGAAAAGATGAAAAAGTCGACCAAGAAGAAACTGATTTCAAAGTCCAAGGGTAAGCATTAGCGCAGATGTAATGAAACCCGGACAATGTTTGCAATATAGACTCTAAAATGGTATGGAATAATTAGCTGAATGTACCGGAAAGAGTAGCGTACTTGTGCGTACAGTGCTCATACCGGAATCAGCTGCTTGAAGATGTAATATTTCTTTACTTGTAGTTATGTTCTTGTATGTGGGTTTCTTTCAATTTACAAGTACGATAGTATGTGAGCAGCCTATTCGCATAAATGAGCGCTAGGAAATCTGGTCATATCAGCCCTGTGACTTTATCTGACCTGAATTGGAATGCTTTACGGCTACTACTCCGCATTGTGTTCTTCAAGCTGCTATTCTTTCGAAAACCGTGTTCAGCCTTTCTTGTTACTTGTATATCAACCGGTATGTACCCCATTTCTCCACAACAAAATGTTCATCAGAAAAATGACGTCAAAGTGGGTTCTTACTACCAGTACGTCGTGGCTAGTTCTAGGGGTTGCACTACTTCAGGAATTTGCGATTATCTGCTGTAATAATAGTGCTAGGACACCAGTTGCTTCTCTGGTTGATAGCAGTGACATTTCATGAAACAATGGATACCCCAGCAGGATTGTAGAGGTGTTTTTGAAAAACTTATTACCGAAGTAAGTCACTTTTTTCAAGTAAGGCAGCCCCTATAATTAGCCACAACCCACTGGCACTTGTATCGTACTACTGGTAGTTCTTAAACTGTGCTTATCTATCGGTGTCTTGTGAGTTTTCTCCTGTATGATCTCTTGCCTCCTTTCAACTTACTTAATCGATCGGTAATCACATCAACAGAATGTACGATACAATACTTATACAAGTATACCAAGTCATTTCTAATAAAAATGGGCAATACGAGTTACAAGTAAATGGGTGGAGACCACACAGGTTCATTGCACAGCTGTACTGGAATGCACCAGTACATATTGTATACTGCAGTGGTTACTGAGTCCCTTGTTACTGTATCACTGGCTCCATCGTAATTTCCTAAAATTGGTTTTAACCGCACTATTTAATATTCTGCACTACAGTACTCGGGACAGGAAATCCTGATCCAAAAAGGTGAAATGGGGTCCTAACGGAACGGTAAAAGTACCATCAGAGAGCCCAAACCTCGCTGAATACATATATCAACTTTTAATTCTCTTCAGACAAGTAGATCACTATCCATATCACTCAGCACAGTTTCGGAGTGTTCACCTGCATCCACATTTCTGCCACATCTGCAGGTGGCCCAAAATGGTAATATTAAAAACGTCCACATTGATGGAGGATGTGCTCGTAAAAGTACCGCTACCGCACTTGGAGTCGTGAAAACAGGCTTGTTAGGACCCTGGAGGCAAGCCCAGTCCAGCTGTGTAGGTCTTACAGAAAATCGGGGAACAATATCCTTACTCGAAACGCTTCAACTTGTCCAGATGGACGTATCGGTGTGGATAATATCACCAACATAATAATCCGTTCATTGACTTAGATAATAATTGATATGATGATAGTGGGTGAATCCTTACCGTGTCATCTGACCCGAGGAGGAGTAACTGGTTCGAATCAAGACTTATAAGCCCCTCCCTCAGATACTCTCTCCATCTTCACTCTCCACCATGGCCAACTTATCTCCTATCAAAGACTTTCCGGACTGTCCATTATGTCAGTGGCTGTTCCCACGGGGTTTTATCGAAAGACACATTTGTGAATGTGAGTGGCTGAGAGAGGGGATAATTTGGAGAAAAGGGAGAGAATGACGGTTCTCGGTTCTCATAGATGGTTGGCTACCATGTTAGGGCTGTCTAGCAATCTGCAGCTGAACAATGGATTACTAAGAAAATAAATGAAATTATGAGCAATATTAGGCGGTCAAGTGTGAGTGTATACCCCTCCAGCCTCATTATTGAATCGTACGATATTTTTATTAAACAAACAGAAAAAATCGTATTGGTATCTATCATGAGACTTGTTGCAGTGGTGAGAGGTGTTACACTACGAGCGATACAAATAAACCCACCCATCAGTTATACATTGCAAACCTGAGCGCTCACTTATGACGCACATCGCTCCTTGCTTTTGGCGAGAGTTTCTGGGGCAGTATAATAGCCCTTTATGCAGCGTTAGATGGGGGTAGAGTTTCGAGGAGGAATTGAAGGGCGTGCAGTATGGGTATCAAGTAAGGCAAATCCGGTCCAAAAAAGGGTTCTTATGGTCACGTGATTCTCTAGAACAGGCTGGCATCTTGGATTTGGCTGTATCCGTGGGTTACGAGCCTCCAGTACCATCCCTCTGTCATTTGCCTGTTCCTATCAGAATTATAGCTGCATCGGCAATGTATAAAAATAGGGTGTACCAGTAAGGGCAAGGGGAAGACATGATGGAAGAACTCATATTGTATTTCAGTATCGGAACTCAAGGATGTCTTTTCACTCTATCGGAAAGAAATGCTGAATTAGTTTTTTTTTTTTTTTCTATTACATTCAATTGATTATAACTTCACATTGTAAGAGTAACCTTTGAATTGAATGTATTTTTCAACAGGTTTTACACGCTAATTACGTCTAGAAAAAAGATTCATTTTGCCTTGTGGTTACAGGTTCTGATGGATGATACGTGTTGTGACAGGTGACCAATCTGTTACAGTGCAAAATCCGGTAGCTCCCTTGGCAAAACTCCTCAAAACGACTAGTCGTAATCTTGTGCCCAACTGTGAATATACCATTCGAATCCACACTTCCCTCATCGGTTTACCAACTGTTTTGTTCGTCTCCTTAACGTGTTCCTTATCGTCTCCTTATTCTTCCTCATCTTGTTTCTTAGCGTCTCCTTATTCTTCCTCATCTTGTTTCTTATCGTCCCCTTCGTATTCATTAGTGTACAGTACCGGTAGGCCATGGTTCTTGAGTAAATTCGCACATGTCAAGTAAGTCTAAGTAACTCTCAAAATTGTCATAAACGCCTCTGTTCTGCTCTTGACCGCACCCATAGACAGTGAGAGTTGGAGGTCGTGCTCTTCTAGTCCCTCAAGACACAACTTTTATTTCTTTTATCTGTTTAAGGCGTTATTTGGCTGTCAATCCATACAAGAGGTTGAGAACCCTCTAATAAAGACAGCAGCTATTAAGCATCTACCAGGTAGTAAAGGGATATGGAGAAAATATATACCTAAAAACATGGGCTCAGATCAATATATAACCCCCTTAGGTTTTGCTATCTGCCATCCTGGTTTTTCCTCTCCGTTATTTGCTTACCCAGCTTCCCTTTTCTAATAAGGTATACCACCAATACGGAGTATGTACCTACTCATACCACTACATACGTGCTTCCTCCCTCTTCCTCCACACCACTCACACAACCCCTCCACTTCCAAAGCGGCGGACGCAATCATGTTCTGTCTCCAATTCGGCGGAAGTGGAGGGAGTGTAAGGGGTGTCACTCAAGGGTCAGGGGGCAAAAATGTGCACAATCCAAGTTTTGGTTTGTGTCACAACACAAACGCGATTGCAAGGTGAAATGAAGATTGTGACAGGTTGAGTCTTTTTTCGTAAGAATGGCAGGTTACTTATTCCAAGAGATCCAGCCCAGTAGACATCAAGATACTTCTTAGTTACAACTTATCCTTACCTCAGACGTCTGCCACGACCGTCACACCCCATATGAATAGTCATATAGTGGTCACTGCAACACAAATTACCTACCGGTTCTATTTTCATTAAATCCTGAATACCCCTAGAAAGTATTTGATCTAGAAAAACAAGTGGTTACTAGTAAGTATCAAATTTGATCTAGCTGGAAGAAACCGCAATCTTGTTCGTATCAGATCCTTTTACTGGTGGGGTCAGTATACTAAAACAGGTTCAGCTCTTTGAGTGTAAGTCACGTTCACCTATATATACTTTTTATGGTAGTTTAGACGTTCTAATTGGCTCAGGTCTATGAGGAGCTGCCGTGCTCTGTTTTGAACTGTAAGTGCAGGAGTTATTCGATCACCAGAATTATCTACAGGCAAGGTGGATTGTCCCACTCTATACAGTAACGGTACTGTACCAGGTACATGTATATCTGATTATCTCTTCCTACCCCTCAATATGTCTCATTAGTACATGTGCCGAAATTAAAACGGTACAAGCCCATTTTCCGTTCCGATCTTTCCCCCGTTCTCGAGGAGGTTATCGGTGGGCATCCCCTTAGTCTGTGACTCTTTCCGACCCCCACTTGGACCCATCCGTTTCTCGTGGAGCCACACACTAAGGTCCCATTTAGGAGTTTCAGCCGCTTGTAAAGTCGAGTTATAAACATACTAGCGTCAAGGGCGCCTATACGAGGCAAGGGTGGGCTGTACCATGTGCAACTTGACTTGGCAATGTTGAGTTTATATGGGTTTTTGAAACAGTAGCAGTATATTTGTCACATGCGGTACAGTAGGGGTATGTCTATCGTAAAAACTACCGTAGAACCAAATTGCAAGATGTTCCTCGGCACTTCTCTAAAGACCCATGTGTTAGCTCCGAAAAATATTCTGCTAGCTTGTATTCAAGACAGCCTAAAATGGACTAGTGTGCATAATGTGGGGAAGGAGATGGAGGGTGGAACAAGGGGAGAGAGCTTCCAAGAAGAGAAAAGAAAGGGTGTAATGTTCAGCCAAGAGGAGAAAACGGGGAGATAATTGTCAGAGTGGGACACACATTCGTCAGGGCACCATTTTCGTACCCATTTTCACACCCTTACCCAACTTTACAGAGTTCTATAGGTACCCCCCACCTGGTCTAGAATTACCCCTCATGGACAAACAAACATATATATCTCTTTAGTTCTAGCTGATCTGCCGACGGTACTTGTACTTCCTCTTCTTTACATGAATCAACCCGACTTTAAGCCTGAGGATGAGTTCCTCAACGACGCCGGCTCTTCAGACGAGGAGTTCCCTGCTCCCATGTCTCAATCAGAGATCAACGAGCGGATCAACGACCTTGCACTCAAACATAATGTGAATCACCGCAAACTGATGCTCAAAATCGACATTTGTGTGGTTCCTTTGACTTGTCTTCTTTACGTATTGGCGTTTTTGGATCGTGTTAATGTATCCAATGCCAATGTCTATGGAATGTCCGAAGACTTGAAAATGACAGGCAACAAGTTCAACACTGCGTTGGCCATCTTTTTTGTGCCGTATGTGATTGCAGAAATCCCTTCAAACTGGTTGATGAAAAAATTCAAGCCACATCTCTGGCTAACTGCTTGTATGACTCTGTTTGGTGTAACTCTTCTAGGTCAAGGTTTTGTCAGAACCTATGGTCAGCTGTTAGCAACGAGATTTCTGCTCGGTCTGTTTGAAGCAGGAATGTTCCCGGGATGTTTCTATCTACTATCCATGTGGTATCGCAGAGAAGAGGCACAGAAACGGTACTCATTCTTTTTCTCTTCCACAACTCTAGCTGGAGCTTTTGGAGGTCTTATTGCAGCGGGTATTCACAACCTAGACCATCATAGAGGTATTAGATCGTGGCAGTGGATCTTCATTATCGAAGGAGCGTGTACTGCGACCATTGGTATTCTCATGATCTTCTGTTTGGCCGACTTTCCTGAAGAGGCACGATTTCTCAAACAAAACGAAAGAGACTTCATTAAAGAGAAACTGGAAATTGGAAACACTGGAGTGTCCGAGTACGAGAGACCCATGACTTGGAAAGATATGGCTTTTGTCTTTTCAGACTGGAAGGTGTGGATTTCGGGATGGATGTACTTTGGTTTCATTGTCCCGGCCTACGGATACGCCTATTTCGGAACGGCGATCGTCAAGGGACTGGGATACTCGCCCGTCATGACTCAGCTGTACTCTGTGCCTCCATGGGTGGCTGGTTTCGGCTTTTCTATGGTCTCTGCTATATTTTCAGACTACTTTAGACACCGTTTCGCCTTTTCTTTCTTTGCAGGAATTGTTGCAGTGGCTGGATTCGGTCTACTTATGGGCCAAACTGAACACATTGGTATCAGATACGGCTCGCTGTTTATGATTTGTGCTGGAACATATACTGCCATGCCGATTCTCGTCTGTTGGACTCAAATGAACTTTTCGGGACATCATAGAAAAGCCATTGCGTCAGGCTGGCAGATTGGTTTTGGAAACTGTGCTGGCTTCATTTCAACGTTTATTTTCGAAGCAAATGAAGCGCCCATCTATCGAACAGCTCTGGATGTGTGTTTGGCCTTCACTGCTTTCTCTACCGTGCTTCTAGCGGGGTACTTTGTAGCTGTTTGGTTCGATAACAGGTACAAGAGAAGCGAAAAATATAGAGACAAGTTCCGATCGTGGCCAAAGGAAAAGCAGCAGCTGGCTGGAGAGTTGCATCCCAGTATTTTCTATAGTTATTAGAGTCCAATGAGGTGGTGCAATATAGAATTGCAATCCAGTGACAAAGGGGAGTAAACGTGGAGAAACAAGGAGAACAAAAATCTAACCATTATAGGGCTACTTTTACTTGTACAGTACTGTACTTGTACTTGTACTCATTAGTCTTTTTTATGTTTTTCTAAACAACGATTTTTGGATGACTACAGAATAATTAGGACAACAGAAAGTGGTCTATGTACAACAACAATCTGTAAGTGACGCCCCAAGTCCATTCTTCTACTACATCTCTGCTTTTGGAAGCTCTTAATTGACGTATTCTGAGCCTGATTACAGGTCTTGTCTTAGCTGGCATACGGAATAGTAAAATGCTATATAATCGGATACCAAGAACGAAAGAGGTAGTTAAATATGTTACAGCAGCTATGAAAAAAGGTCATGGGAATTTTATTTTACCCTTTTTCGGCTCTCTGTCATTATTACATCGAGTTAAGCCAGCCCACGGTTTTTGTCTCATCAGTGATTCTCGTAGAAAAGGGGCAAATGAAGCTCCAATGTGTTCAAGGTACAATTAGAAGTCAGTATTTGTACTATTACAGCTGGTTGAATGCCTTGAATACCCTTGTATGTCATCTTTCAACTTATCGTAAGCCCTAGTTCTCCCACCCTTACAATGCAGAAGTATGAAAGAATTATAGCTCAAATAGGGCTTGGGTGGCCGTGAAAAGATATCAGCTGTATTATTACTGATAGATGTTAGTTACAGTACTAGTTTTTTTTTTTATTCTAGGGAGATTCTAGTACCCCTTACTACTTCTTCCACTTCTTCTTTGCTTTGAGCCCAGAGTTCAAAGTCAACGTCTCCCGAGTGTTGTCCAACATCAGAAATATGGTGACAATTGAGAGATTCGCCCTCAAAGGACCAGGATATTCACTTAACTGAAATCTAACTGGATTCTGCGTTTTTTTTTTGTTTCGTTTTTTTTTTTGTTTCGTTTTTGATTCTGGGCGGGGCTTACATAAGCAGCCCTCGGCGAACGGACCTCCATCCACTATCCTGCTTAATAAGCGCCGATGGTTTAGTGGTAAAATCCATCGTTGCCATCGATGGGCCCCCGGTTCGATTCCGGGTCGGCGCAGCCCGGTTACGGCCATATCTTGGTGAAAATACGGCTTCCCGTTCGATCAGCCATAGTCAAGCACCAGAGAGCCCAGTTAGTATTGTAGTGGGAGACCATACGAGAATCCTGGGTGCTGTAATCTTTTTCCCTTAGCTAACGAGCGTAGCGAGTTGTTGAATTCTTTTGCTGTACATCTCTTCGTGATTTCTCTTGTGTTGTGGTGGGTTGTGGCAGTTCTACGATACTCTGGTCAGATAACGTATTTCCTACTTTTTTTTTTTTTTTTTTTTTTTTTTTTTTTTTTTTTTTTTTTTTTTTTTTTTTTTTTTTTTTTTTTTTTTTTTTTTTTTTTTTTTTTTTTTTTTTTTTTTTTTTTTTTTTTTTTTTTTTTTTTTTTTTTTTTTTTTTTTTTTTTTTTTTTTTTTTTTTTTTTTTTTTTTTTTTTTTTTTTTTTTTTTTTTTTTTTTTTTTTTTTTTTTTTTTTTTTTTTTTTTTTTTTTTTTTTTTTTTTTTTTTTTTTTTTTTTTTTTTTTTTTTTTTTTTTTTTTTTTTTTTTTTTTTTTTTTTTTTTTTTTTTTTTTTTTTTTTTTTTTTTTTTTTTTTTTTTTTTTTTTTTTTTTTTTTTTTTTTTTTTTTTTTTTTTTTTTTTTTTTTTTTTTTTTTTTTTTTTTTTTTTTTTTTTTTTTTTTTTTTTTTTTTTTTTTTTTTTTTTTTTTTTTTTTTTTTTTTTTTNTTTTTTTTTTTTTTTTTTTTTTTTTTTTTTTTTTTTTTTTTTTTTGATGTTTCGATTTTGCTGATACGAAACTGAACGCAACGCAACTCTACTGGTAGATAAAAAGGAGAATATTGGTCAACCGTGTAAGGTCACCGTGGATGGTTCAGCCTCAAAAAGTGACAGTCGCTGGTGTGGATGTGGTCCAGAAAAGTGAAAGAGAACCCTTGTGGTAGCTCATGGTACCCGTTTAGGTACTTGTAAGCGTGGTACCAAGCTCAACGACTTTTTCCGTCCTATCACTACTGTTGAAACGTCTTGTATGAACATATTCAGTATTGAGTAATCCTGTATAGAACCAAGAAGCATGTGGGGAGATATTTGGAGGTCGGTGTATGTTTCAACTCCTCATGATTTATTTTCATCTGTTGGTCGAGTAAGTCATTAATCATACTCGTTAACGGGTGTTATACAGTACCAAATAAATGTTGCTGTAGTGTCATCAGTTGCTGTAGTGTCGTCAGTTTAGTCAATGTTTCTTTTGGCTTACATCGTGTCTATGCGGCTTCTAATCACGCGTCTGAGAAGTGTTCCGTTTTGGGTAATTACTGTGGGTGCAGATGAGGCAAAAAAGACAGAAAAGGGTACCCCAGGAGCAGTTAAAATCATGGTAAGGATGTAACTGTGTGGAGAGCTGAGAGAGTGTCAATATAGAAGGTAATCCAGCTCAAGTAATTGTTGGAAATTAATTTGATTTTTCAACGACCAAAACATGTCCATCTTGCCACATCTCGAGCTCGCATGTGTGATGCACAGATTTAACCCACACATGGACCACCTGGTGAGGGAGGGGGGGATATTTACTGGTTTTCTTAGTACACTATCCAGCGAAAACTAAAGATGGCTTCAAAAACCGATGGGTCACGAAAGACGGCTTCAAAAACTGATCGACCGCAAAAGAAAACCACAAAACTGCCAAAGCTCACTTCTGAAGCACTTCCCATTGAGGCTAAACCAAGACAGAGAGCTTCACGGGGTACACGAATTGGCGTGAAGCGCGTTGAAAAGAGTAAAAGTGTGGGTAAGGGTAGCTCTAAGGCGTTGATGGAGTCAGAAGTTGGGGTGGACAAGTCGAAGAACGTGGCAGTTGACACCAGAGCGAAGGTCGCCGTTGAGGTGAAGCCACAAGGAATGGAGGATGATCACGAAGAGCTTGAGCAGGAAGATCACGAAGAGCTTGAGCAGGAAGATCACGAAGAGCTTGAGCAGGAAGAGTTCAGTGAAGAGGGGTGCTCACCGGAGCTGGAGGAAGAGGAGGAGCTAAGGGAGGAGGTTATTGAGGATAAAGGTGGCCACGAGACTTGTCAGAAAGCGGGTCCACAGGTGAAACAAGAGGAACTGGAAGATGAACTGCTAGATCCAAAGCAGTTTGAAGAGCAGCAAAGAGAGGACGTTTCTCCGCATTCTCAAATGGACGGTATTTATGAAGATGAGCCTTGGTACATTGATAGCCGAGCCACTACTCCGGAAGAAATCTATAGAGACCCTACCCCAGAGGTCAAGAGTGAGTCTGAGATTCCGGTACCTGTCTCACCTCCTATGACCGGATATAGACGGTGGCTTTCACTACAAAACGATGTTGCTCCGTATTTTCCTGACGAAGAAACTCTGGATCAGACTTTTGTCACAAAGGATGGAGAGAAAATGCACTTCTTTGTGGTTGCTCCTCGCAATGAAACAACTCGGAAAATGCGCGACACTATATGGGATTTGATTCGGTCAGGAGGAGGAGTGGTGCAGGAAGAGCCAGACGATGACACACTCAATATCGTTTATGACGAATCCACCAAGATTCCACCCAGCTACAGTCGCTTCTTCAAATGGTACACTGCCAATCTGGTGTACAAATGCGTTGATATCATGAAGTTTGATGACGATATAGTGGAGAGAGAGTATGTAGGATCTCCCAACTTTGATTTCCCACCGGTTCGAGCACTGGTGGATGAGAGTGTTGTTGAGCCGTTCGACGATCTCGAGTGGGAATCTACCGATCTGTGTGAATCCAGGCATATCATGTCCTATGGCTCTACACGATGGAATATGCTTAGAATGATGAAGAGACAGGGAAGGGTACAAGAGTCTAAAAAAGCTGAACCCAGAGTCATATATGAAAGGGTGTCTAAAGACCCTACACACTTCCGTTGGGGCCAAGGAGGTGGAGCGGATGAGGTTTTGAAATCCCTTCCTCAAGACGATGAGGTGGAGGCTCATTGCAAGTACTGGCGAGATGTCACGTCTGTGCATGAATCAATGAAGGTAGTACAACCAAACATTGAGCTGGCAGAAGTCTTGGAGGCCTTTAATTTGTACAGTGGCAACGTGATCAATGTTATGGAGTTCTTCGAAGCAGCCTGCAAACTGCCCGTGAGTCTAAGAAAGAAAGAGTTGGAACAACTTACTTCAGATATCGAGGGAGTTTGGGAGGCTGAATACGACTTGCTTCTGGACAATGACGAAGCTGAGTTGTTGGAAAATTTCACTCCAGAGGAAATCCAACAGCGACGGGAATTTTTGACAATGAGGGAAACGGCACTCAAGGTGTCAAAGCTGTGGTGCCGTTATAAGGACTTGTTTGGGCAACACCAGGATTCGGACTGACATTATTCTTCGTATTGGTATGAAGTGATCATTTTAAAATAGACAATCATTTCAAAGGTTACTCTTACAATGTGAAGTTATAATCAATTGAATTTATAGAAAAAAATATAAAAAAGTGGTGACTTTTAGTTTGAGGAACTTGTATAAAAGACACACTATGGTACTACCAACGACTACAGTACTCCATTTACAATATCATCTAAAGTTCGACCCTGAGCGTGGGCAAAACTTCAGTCTTTTGTGTGGAGAATTGGAGCTGGTAGGGGTTTTATTTCATGCCATGTATCGCTCTGGTAACCAAAAGTGGACGATATTTTGGACCAGGGGAAAGAAGGTATCAGGGCAATGTTAGAGGGTGAAATGAAGATACGAAAAGAGAAATGTGTTTCGAGGGACGTCTGACCTATAAAAGAAGTATATAGAGCAATAGAAGGATGATAAATAATCACGAAATTGGTGGATGAGATCATTACTTCGTTTTTCTGAAGCTGCTCTGATGACAGTGAGGTGAATGAGATCAGTCTGATTCGAATGAGAGTATGATCATACGATTTCAGAAACTTGAAAGATGTAAGGTGAAAGAAGAGAGTGTTGGGTGTGGGGGAGTGTGGTGAGATCTTGTAGAGCTGTCAATAGTGGGAATAAAAGAAAAGTAAGCTAACAGGAATGTCTAGGCAACATTGTTTAGCCGAAAAGCTGCCTCAATAGTCAACTTACCATCTTTCTTATGTAATATCGTTGCACTTCTTTCATCTCCCTACAGTGACGAAATTCCAACTATAAGGGACACTTCGAGACATTTTCGTCAGGTATAACTACTGTAACATCCATTGCTTTGCAGTTGTAGGTGAATTGCGGAGTTTGTTTCGTCCATCCCCATAACATTCACATACTGGTATCCAGTTGTGTTGTTCTACCATGGTGTCATGGACTACAGTCGTAGGAAGGTGGACTGCTCAGGTTGGCGAGTCTGTCTTGTATCTTTTTGACTCATATATAAGTATCAACCATACTCTGTCTGTATACTTGCGTTTAGTGAAGGAGCCAAGTAGATCAGCTTTACTTTTCTGATAAAAAGACTCTTAACCTGTCACAGTCCGCTTGTGGTCTTGCAAAAACATGGGTATCTGCACAATCACAACGAAATTGTATCGCGCACAAATACTACCGTGGTAGCACTGAATCCCCCGCCCAAGAATCGACACCACTAGACCCCCCTTCCCCCGCCGAATTGGAGACAGAACATGATTGCGTCCGCCGCTTTGGGGGAGGGGTTGTAAAGTGGTGTGGAGGAGGAAGAGTCTGAGAGGGTAGTTAATATTACTTTAAAGAGAATTATACTGGAGGTACCTGAAGGGTGATGTTCTGAGTACAATACCGGTATTAAAATGACATCAATATTAACAGATTTAGAGTAGCAAACCCGATATTCTCTGTGGTCACCTTTTATCTTGTTTTCAAGACGTGCTCTGGACTTTACATAGGACACTGCTACGTCTGAATTGCTCTATCTTCTATGAGCTATGCCTTATGTATACTGAGTGATTGAGTAAATTGGCTCGTTTGACCTATTCTCTGTTATATTCTATATATTGTCGTGTCGAATAGACCCACTCTACACAATGTCGACCTATAATCAATTGGTATATACGCACTCTTTTACATTGATCCTCCCGACCGGTTAGCTCCTCCAATAACACCTGCCATTTCCAAGAAGGCCCGATCTTCCGTGAGATTATCCTTGTTGATGTTTCGTCGGTAGCTGGCTTCTCGTTCCTCCCACTCGATTCGCTTCCGCTGGTGCTCAAGATCAGTATCATTACCGATACCCCATACCTCCACGTTTCTTACTTTGAATCGCTCATCCATCAGTTCTCCAGGTTTGTTGATCGAAGGGGCGTAAGAACCACCCTTGCCAGCATGGTGGAACTTGCCAAACTCGAGAGAATCGTCAAGAGTGAGAGATACGGTACCCACAACTTGAGGAGACTGAATACCTGTGAATCTGCCAATGGCCTTGGGAATAGGAGAGCCAAAAGCGAGGCCTCCAGGGTCGTGTTTGAGAAAGTAGGCATGATTGGAGGGGTTAGTGTTTCCAACGAAAATGTCCTGGGTAGGAGCCAGCTGGAAAATGAAGCATTTGGACGAACCGAAAGTCTCCTTTGAAGAAGATCTCCAGGGCACATCCAGGTAGAATCCGAATCTCACCTCATTTTCTCCATCATCAGGAACAACAGCACCCTTCAGACGAGGGTATTTTTCGTCAAAGGTGTTTGCTCGTTTAAGAGACTGGTTGTTAGTGTTGAGTCTGAGACCCGAGACCAGAAGAACCGAGGGCGCTCTCCATCCAAAAGTTCCAGACTCAAAAGATCGCTGAGCAAAGCCGTCCTTCTGGCCAATGTAAAGGGTCTTGAGGTTCTCCACGTTACCTAGGAAAGGACAGAAAGAGGCCATTTGAGCAACCGTAGCATGGTTCAGCAGTTTGGTAGGGTACACACTGTTGGAACCGAGAGGATTAAGAGGAGCAATGGGCTCGTTATCTTCTTTTTCGCTGTGAGCAGATGTGTATAATAAGAGGTCAAATAATTGGCCAACAGGTTTCAACAAATGAGGACACACCTTATCAAAGGCGTGTCTGAAGTTGACCAGATCGATATCACCAACACAGGCTCGAGAAATGCACAGAGCAGACTTTCGACAGTCAGCATACAGGGTTTTGGCGTCGGTTTTATCCTGGGTCACAATTGTTTTGATATGTTTAGCCACGGTTCCCTTGGCAGGGTCAAAGCCATATAGAACAAGCATAAACGTCAGAAAGTCGACAAACTCGTCTCTGGGAAACTTCAATCCACTAACGTCAGTGGCGTAGAACTCCTTGACGGGCCCAAACGTCTTCCAGTCTCCATTAAACTCGAGATCCTGGACCTCCGACAACTTGACTTCCTTGGCCACATCACACTTTTTGAGCAACGACACAAACAGCAGTTTGAGCGGATCAAACTCCTTGAACACCTGTGTATATCGTCCCGAGTAAAACACAATAATCTTCAACAAATCGTTGAACGAGTATCCTTCTTCTCTGGGCTTGGTATCCATGAACGGAAAGTTGGCTAGAAACTTGGCAGAGTTGGTAAGCAGCTTTTCAACCGTCTTGAATTCAGCAGGGATACCCAAAAGAGTCGAAAACTCGTCGTCGGTCATTTTCACATGATCTCCATGGTTCTGATGAAGCACGGTGGCCTTGAAGTTCTCCTTCAGACCATACAGCTCAATTGGCTCCAGAGTCTTGTAGCACTGCTGCGCAAACAGCTGCGAGACCTGGTCCTCGGACAGATGTTGGGGAGCAGACGTTCCTTGTCCCATTGTGTGTTTTTGTAGTGGACAAGAGGTGTGCAAGATGGAGCTGCATTAAAAGTTGGACTTGCCGCCTGATAAATGGATAGAGTTTGGATATCGTATATATGGTTTGACGAGAGGGGTTTGTGGGGGACTTAGGAATAGGTAAAAGGATAATGTGTATACTAGAGCACTCGTTGAAGTCACGTGATCTCAAATCCCGCTTTATTTCACTCCCACATTTTCTCAATTCGCCACCATACTCTTTCTGTTTCGTCCAATATGCTTGCTATTAGACCCATGTGTGCGGCATGCGTAAAGCTTAATTTCGGCAGGACAGCGGTGCTTAATTTTTGAGATTTTCCATTGTTTTTTTAGAATAATATCACAATATCACGATTAATCGGTCTAAAATGGAGTTTAATATTTGTTGAAATTAGCGAGGAGTGCAGCTTGGCCATTTTTGCTCGTACTGGGTCAAATACAAAACCAAAGGACTCTCGAACCTCCGTTTAGTCATCGTACGAGTTTGCAGCTTTCTCATCGAGTTAAACACTGGCAAACTTATCCTACAAGTACAGCATGTAAAGAGGGTACTTGTACCGGTACCAGTACCAGTGCGTCGTGGCTAGTTCTAGGGGTTACCTTACTTGAAAAAAAAGTGACATACTTCGTCAAAAAGTTGTTCAAAGACACTGGCTGGAGTATACATTGTCTCATTAATTGTCACCGCTATCAACCAGCAGTAAAACAACTGGTGTCCTAGCCTACCGTCGGCACGGTCTGTCGCTGGTCTTCGGCGTTAATTTCCTTAATACCTTATTCGGTCGTTGGGAGTTCTTGTGGTAAGTAAATGGGATCCATATAGGATTGATGTCATGTATTGGGAACAAAAATCCTCGTGTGTTTAGTTCACATGCCAGGGGTTACCCGGATTGCAGGGGGCGAAAAATACCTGGAAAATACCTGGAAAATACGCGTCTTCAGCCCAACTTTAAAAAAACTTAGCGATATTTTGCAAAAACATCAGATGGTAGGTGTCTATAATACCCTCAAAAACAGGTGAAAACGACAATAAAAAACAGCAACATACAAATGAATAGTCCGTAATATACAGCTAGGATGGATTCTTTACATAATACATACTAAACGTGGCAAATGCTTGCGATAATGCCCGCGCAAACACCTCAATTAGGGGAAACACGACACCAGAAGAGCGCGAGAGCACCAGGGCAACTACAAAGAGCAAAGACATAAAGAGGGCATCGAGAGGGACAGGCTGGTAGTGTCCTTGATGGGCTAATGGTCCCATCCCGTGTGTTCGCGGCTGCTTTTGAGGGCAGGGCGCGTCCTCTGACGAAATGAGTGTTTACGAAGAAGTGCTGCTGAAGGATTTTACTGTCCCTGATGCTCCCCACGCTGCTCACAATGCTCTGATACTCACTTTTGATGTCCGTTGGTCTTTTTCTGCTCTGTTTGTACGTGTCGTTGGTGTGGATGGGTGATGAGTGGGAGGGAAGAAGAAGAAAACACGTCGTCATGCAAGACGCGACCTCTCGATTTATGCATGATTTATTTCTGATTTTTACATTCGAAATTGGGAGTTCTCCTGTTCAACAAAATAGACCAGGCTCAACTGCCGAGCTTATTTCTCAGGGCTAGGGTTTATCTGTCGAAAAGATAGACCAGCGACAGACCGTGCCGACGGTACCGGTACTTGTACTATTAAAGCAGATAAACGCAAATTCCTGAAGTAGCCACGATGCACTGGTACCGGTATTGTGTATTTTGGCATGCCATCAGCAGTTCTGATCAAGAAGTTGAATATCAAATATATAGAACCGGAATACCGGTACTCTGCATCGAGATTATCATACAGTGTGTAGTTATTGCGTCTGACTTGGTCTTGTATGGTGTACCGTATGCTAATGCTTACATCTTCCCATCTTGATTCTATCATGGCTTGACCAGTATACAATACTTGTTGTTGTACCAACGACATAGAGTATCAAAAGATGGAACGAGGGGAGTATTTCAGTCTTCTTAGAATTTTGATAGGACCATTATTACTCGTTTCAGCCGGATCCATTACCGTAATGGTACCTGTATCAATCAACCCATAGATATACAAGTGATTTCTTTGCTCCCCCTCTTAGGAGTGTTCTTCCCGAGCCTTCCACCTTCTCATAGAACTGTGAATGACGTAAACAATGGAAAGTCCGTAACACTTGGTTCCTTAATGTCATAGAGCGATTGATAAGAGCATTAACTCTCCCCTAGAGCTTTCAATCGTCTCTGGAGCTTTCATTCGTCTCTAAAGCTCTCATTCGTCTCTAGGTCTGGAACGTATAGCTCAATGGACTCTATAATGTCAACTAGAACATCTTGGAGACAACTTATAGAGGTGAACAGTCAATGAATGTGAGATTTTCTTTTGGAGTTAGAGGAAGCTGATCCGCCTCATTCGAATGAAACCGTTTTTGTGTCTCCATTGTCACTGGATCATTAAGTAAGTTCCACAGTATGACCAAAACCAACCGACCTCACAAAAAGTGTAATATAATGAGGAATATTGGCAAACTCATCCTATTGTATATTTTGGCATGTCACATAATTACAGTGATCAATTAATATAAATAAACTAGACAAACTTCCAGCCCGCTCCCTCGTAAGTAGCGTAACATCGGAACTCGTTAGAAAGGCCCTTCTCATGTTCAGGGTGGAAGTCGGTGACCTTGGTGTCAGGGTACACCTTGGCAATGACACCAGCCATTCGCTCTCCAGTGCAAACAATGGCCTTGTACTTGTCGTTTCGAGAGGTAGGCTTCTTGAGGAGCAGACGAGCAGTCATGGCAGCCTTGGTCTGGCACTCCTCAGACAGGAAAGGAGGGTCGACCAGAACTCGGTCACAGACATTTTTGATCTCGTTGGGCAAAAGCAGAGGCTTGTTGAAGTCGTAGTGCACAAACCGCTTCTTTCCAGCAAGAACTCCAAACCGTTCATCGTACTCCAGCAGGTAAACGTTCTGGGTCACAATCTCCTCCTCGGGAAGAGCCTTCATAGCAGCGTAGACCGAAGGAGCAGACACAATGGCAATCACGGTATCTTTATCGGCTCCCTCCAGCAGCTCTCGAGCCAACTTGGTGGCAGTAGCCTTGTTGTACCAGAACTGGGAAAGCTGCCAGTCCTCCTCAAAGTCCTGAATGTCCTTGGATCCGTCGCAGAGCTTGTCAAAGTCCTCCTCGGCCTGCTTGTGCAGCTCGGCAAACTTTTGTTCCCGCTCTTCCTGCTCGTTCTGGAAGTCCATCAGGGCAGCAAGCGTGGATGCGGAGAGTCTGGGTTAGTGGTCGTAAACGAGAGATAAAAGGGTATAGAAGTGGAAGTGCAGGTAATAAACTCGAGCTCTTGCACTCGCTGTAATATCGGCTGACACTCGAGTTCTTCTATGCGCTGTAAATCGATACGTCCGTTCTGGGGAACATCTGGAAAGACTATATCGCGAGAGATACTCTAAGATGAATGGAACAAGAAAAAAGATAAGAAAGAGGTATCCCGAGTCATAGCGGGGCCGAAATGCCATAGGAGAGTTCACTTTGTTTCGTGATGCTTATAACACTGATATTGACACCTCTTCCTAAATGGTCCATTTCAGAAACACCCTCACGCAACGAAAGCAGTGATAGTTGATCCGAAAAGTTGTCATAAACAAAGACACTGTTCTGAGCTCGTCTTTTGTACTTCCCACTTCATTCAAGGTCAGGGGCGTAGGGGCATAGTCAGGGCTGTAATGGTGGCATAGAAGGAAAGGCATAAGGACGCAACAACGGAGAAAGAAGCGAATGGTGCTCATATGAGCCCAAGGGTGAGGTTAAAGATCAGCACCTTACCCGTCACGAACCTTCAAAGACGTCAATATCAGCAATGTCCATCTCTTAGGGAAGGAACATGAGACAAAAGAGACTGCTTCATTTCAGATTAAGAAAGACACTTACTATGTAGTACCGTGTAGTCTTCCCGATTGCGACAATCCATAACCCACTTCAGAACCCCTATGTTGGTCGGAGACATTCGGCTACGCCTCACATCTCCTCATACAAGCGCTTAATGTCTTATCCGAGGCCTAAACCTCAACTCATCTCTTCCTGCAAGTCGTCCTGAAAACTTGTTTTTCTCATCCTCCTATCGATACTCACTGAAGAGGCTCGTCCTCAAAGCCGAGGCTGGCGTCAATCTCGTTGTGGAGGTCGTTTTCAATGAAGGAGGCAACGTCGGGGGCCATGGTGGATGCTTGAGGAGTGGTCGGTCGAGAGCGATGAGGAAGAAAAGGAGAGACGCGGCACCCACATGTCAGATACGACCGTGCAATTTTTTAGTGAGAGTTTATCCCTAGAGACAGCCATGACAGGTGTAGGCTCTAGGGAGAGATATAGTGGGGGTAGAGCTCTATGATATAGACCATGAAAAGCACAAAGTCTGGACCTATCACGTGACCAAATATCACTCCCGTAACCCGTGTAACCACTCCTCAAACGTCCTCCTCCATCTCCTCTCGTCTATACCCTCCCTCCAAAGAAACCTCAGCTGTGCATGGGCCTACAGGAGTCGGGAGAAATAAACAATTTTTGTGAGTGTGAGCTGCGGGCCGACGGTAGGGGGCTGTGTGGGGCCTGTAGAGACGTGTGGAAGGGTCCGCTGAGTTTGGTTTCTTTTGGGGGTGCATTTTTTGCGTGAAAAACAACGTAGTGTGCCAAGCCATGATATTAACAAGAGTATTCTTTTCCATACACCAAGAGTGCACTTTTGGTGCACGATTGATGGTTCATTAAAGTCAAAAGGGCCGACTGGCTAGAGTTTAAAGTGGCAAATTCAAAAGTGCAGCAAACGGTAAAAAATAATTTGCTGGAGATACGAGTGTTGAAGGAATGAGAGATGAGAGCATAATTACAGTACAAGTACTCAGTACATACCGGTAGTGTTGCTGAGCATATAGAGCCAACGTCTTTCTCGCGTGAACGCACCAAAATCTCCTCCTCTCGCGTTTTCGTATGTTTCAAATTTTCTCGTCAATAAAGTGGAAACGGCAATCCCGAATAATCCATTCTTTTGGGATCAACACCTGCCAGTGAGATGGAGAGCCTGTTTCGCCCAATACACCACCAATTTAGTCAGAAAGATGGCCAGACAGCCATAGAATGCCGTATTACCACTTCCATCACATTTATTTCCGTTTTTTTTACATTTTTTGCCATGTTTTATGGCCCTCGTTTGGATCTCCATTCACCTCCTTTTTACCCTTCACCACCGTGTCTTTAGGATGTATGTACGAGTACCGGTACTTGTACAGTATGTAGCATTTAGCCCATGAGCTATACTAAGCAAACCACCAGGTTCCTACTGTACAAGTACATACCAAAATGGATACATTGATAAGTCGATAATCACGTGACCAACGCACTCCATACACACAGTATCTTATAACCTAGCAACCACTTATCCCTTACCCTGTCGTTTATATGTTTTCAGAGGGGACTTGAGGATAAGTTGTAACTACCGGTACAGTAGGAAGTATTTTGTCTTCAGAAGCTGGATGTGAAGGTGAAGGTAGAATGATGAAGAATAACGGTGGAGACTAAAGAGCTGGAAATGAATGACCACGTCTGGCTGGCTCGGGTGGAGCTCAGGATGTCTCTACAAGTGGCTTGTTTGCAACAGTACCGGTACTTCTGGGAAGATACTTCCTTGTTACTTGTAAAATTTATGATACGAGATTTAAGATGTCCACTGGGGAGGAGAGTCTAAGTACCGGTACTGTACAAGTGCAAGTATATGACCCACTATTAAGAGTGTAAGAATAAGTGGTAACTAGGACGTATCTTCTATCAAAAGCCACGGCCAACTAATATCGAGTCTGATGGCTAACAGAGCTGGCATTCTACAAGTACGATACACATGTTACTTCAATGCACAAAGCCGAAGTACAAGTAAGTAGAGCAGGTCTCGTGACGTCTGCCCAACAGGCTGTACACAGTGCTCTTCACGTACAAGTACGGTACAAGTACATACCGGTAGTCTACAATGACCCAGAATATTTGATACATTTCAAGCGTCATTTACTGCGCAATAAACCCAGATAAAATCAGATTAAATGCAGAAAGATACATGCAAGGTACTGAACCTCGTGCCCACCAGAGGGTGGAGTCCGGTTGGGCTCACAATGAGTCCAGAATTGATATTGTCTACATCTAGACTCTTCTACAAGTACGGTCTTTGCAGCCATACTCCTCCTCATTCTATCATAACATGTCATTAAATATATACTGGTACACTGGAGTATTGGTACTAAATGAAGGTCTGTGTTAGTGGAACATGTGGGAATGAATGTGTCGTGGGCTACCAAGGAAGGTGCCATCTCAAATACGTCTTTGCACCTACCGCTAATAGAATGACCGCCAGCACGATGACCAGAATTAGCAGCAAGCAGCACTGTCGCGACCGCGAGCGGCTCTGGTATCGTGCGGCTCGGTTGAGTTCGCTGGCGGCGCTTCGCGTCTCGCCTGCAATCGAGTACATGTTGGACTCAATGTTGTCTGTGTTAGAATGAAGAGAGGTGAGAGCTGTAGGAGCGTCTGAAGATAGTAACTCAAAGTGCACATGACGATCAAAGCCATGGGAGAATTTGAAGTCGCCGAAGAAGATGAGTCCCCGGCATCCCAATAACCGCCCATGGCAGATATGATTCCTGCAATACAGGACCGTAAAAAACGAACAGCTGAGCTTTTCCTAAGATACGAAGAGTAACTCATCCATTCACGTAAGAAACAGGCCTATTCTGTAATGGAGCGGTACCGACATGGGTAGCATCGGACATACCATGAATAGCCACACTCTTCAGCACCTTGCACATCTTCCCATATATCTTGTCTCTTGTCCTAGCACCAAACTCATATTCTTTTCGCTCCCTTATACTCACCAACAATGGTACCCTGCTGAGTGACAATCGTTCCGAGATCGGAAAAGATTTCATTGAGCTCCTCGATACCCTGCTCGATATTTCGAATCTCCTCCTCTCGCTCGGAAATCAACGTCATATGCTGGTCCGTCTCGGACTGGTTCATAAAGTCCTGGGTCATGACATCCTGCTGTAACAATTCCTGTTGCTGCAGCTGTCCCTCTCCCCTAGCCTCCGAATCCAACGCAGCCTGCTTATCTATCTTGATTTCCTGCTTCTCATGCTCCGCCAGTCGTTTCTGAATCACCTGGAACTCGCTGAGAGCGGTGGCAAACTCTCGGCCCAGCTTCTGTTGGGTGAACCGCTGGGCTGCGTTTGTGTCTTCCCAGTCTTTGAGCCGTTTGAGATCCTCGCCAGTCGTCTTGAACCGGTCACGAGTCTCGTCAGCTAGGTCAATAGCTCTGCCCACTACATCTCTCTTGCCTCCAGTGTTCTGTGCAGCCTTGACTAACCGGCCCAAAGTGACCAGGTTGTTGTTGAGCAGAAAAAGCGTGTCGGAGATATCGGCGTTAAGACGGTCGAATTCGGGCGAGTCTGAGTACGCTGGTTGCGCCTCTAGACTCACAGCGTCACTGAAAGAGCTCATTTTCGGTTAGTTGTAAAGTGATGTGGCAGAGATAAGAATAGACTGTACAGTGGTGTGCATGAGAGGTGCTCCCAAGTTAGTAAGCGTGTGGGGAAAGTAGTATGGATTTACAGGGGTTGTATGGGGTCTATAAAAGATAAAAGAAGGTAGTCCTGGTCACTGAGCAGGTATAGCTTTTCTAGTCCTTTTCTTATGTCTCTATGACCTCTAATACCTAATTATCTAGGGTCCTGTTCTTATGGTAGGCGCAGCATCAGCCTAAAATGAGTAATTTAATTGCCTGAAAACAACCATAAATTGGCATGGAATTAAAGTACAAAAAATTGGAAAAAATTGGAAAAATTGGAAAAATACAAGAGATAAAAGGGTGTCTTCTTCTCCTTCCCAAGAGCTAAATGGCGTCTCGTCCTAGACTCTATTGTCCCTGGATACTATGATTCTATGGCCACTAGTCTTTTTATTATACATCTGTGGCTTACCTTGGTATGTACCTGATCCTATACAAGATGTCACTCACCTCAAGTTGACCAGTATGACCAGCTGTTATTGGCAACACGTTCGCTTCTCAGTTTACAATACTTTATTAGCTACATGTACTTCAACTATGCTATTCTCCATCACCCTTTTCTCTGCTTAGAACACAAACTCCCGCTTGAACTGGTCCACCTTGGACTTATCAGCAGGTGTCAGAGGCTTGGGAGCCTCTCCCTTGATAGGAGTGCTGAAATCGAAATCCCGCCCAAACTTCTTGGCGGCCTCGGACTGAGGAGTAGAGGGAGGACCTGCCTTGGCCAGTCTAGGAGTAGCAGGCATGACAGGTTTATCCTTGGCAATCTCGGGATACAGAGGCTTGGAGGGCGATCGAATGGCGGCCGATGAAGCCAGATCCTTGCCAATCTTCACGTCGGTATCTTCATCTCCTGAGGGAGAAGACGACTTGAGCTTAGAAGTGAATCCTCCAGGGGCAGAAGTCTTGGTTCCAAAAGTAAATGCAGGAGGCATGGACTCAGGCGATCCAGAAGAAGACACAGAAGTCAACTTGGGTGCAGGTTTGGTCTTTGTGTTCTCTGGGGACTTGGGGTCGGCCACAAAGGAGTCTCGCAAGTTGCTGGACCGCGCGGGCTTGTACTTGTCAAACTTCTTCATCTGGGGCTGGGCCTTGACACTATCTCTCTCTCGCTGCTGTTCCAGAGGCATAGACTGGCTGATGATTTGGGAGGGGGTTTTAGAGGGGGAAGGAGAAGGTTCTTTCTTCTCGGGAGAGGGAGTCATCAGTTTCTCACGTGACTCACGGGACTGCATAACAGGACGTTCTCTCTCCGGTCGTCGGGGAGACGCAGCGTAAGGGTTCACAAACTCCTTGGTAGGAGAAGTGTCCACGGGAGTGATGCTCTCATTTTCATCATCATCATCAATCAAAGACAGAAGAGTGGATGCAACTCCAGAAAGAGGTCGGTCAGTAACGGAAGAAGATGTCGCTGAGACAACAGACTCGTTTGCAGCCTTGTTGGGCGAGAGAGTCTGCCTTGGAGGAGCTCTTCTAGGTGATGACATGATGGGAGAAGGACGGCCTCGAACTCCACCAAGAGACGATCTAACGACTCGAGAGTTGCGGGATCCGATAGATGCCATGGATCTCGACTTTTTGAGACCACCGTTCATTCCTCCCACGTCTCCCACGCCTCCCACAGGCTCCATACGTCTAGGAATCTTTGAGGGAGATCCGTACGTCTCGTTTCGGCCTGCCAAACTGGCCAGGCTCATGCTATGACGGATAGACCGGTCCTGATGCGATGCTCCGGTCGGAGACAGACGTTCGGCAAGACTGGGATCCTCGCTGGCAGCCTCGTTGATCAAAGCCAGCACTCCTGCTGTTTCCACGTCACTCAGAGGAGCGTCTCCCTTTCGCTCGAAAAACTCGGCCAGCCGCTGGTTCGGCGACTTTCCGGGTCCCACAGAAATGCGCCGTTTTCGTGGTGGTGTGTAGACGGTTTCTGTGACCACTTCTTCTTCAATCTCGGTTTGTGGTTCCTCAAACGTTCGAGACCGGTCAATGGCAGGATAGAGAGCCGAAACAGGAGCTTGTCGGGGCGGGTTGTACGGTGAGCGGCTCTGTGTAGCCTGATCGGGCTCGTCGGTCTTTTGTGGCCGGAAAAAACCAACTACTCGAGAAAGCAGTCCGTTCTTGTGATTCTCTGGCTGAATTGGTGGAGGTGGCGCTGAAGCCCGGGTTTGGGGACGCTCATAAGGTGAGCCTCGCAGACTGCGCAGCGAGCTTTTTGTACGGACGACTCGCGAGTTTTCCATGGTGCGAGGTGGCGGAGGAATGACTTGTGACGTACCAAAAGTGGTCCTCGATGTGGGATTTTTTTGGCATGCATGTTGGGATAGAGGTTAGGGTTGGGGAGGTATAGAGGAAGATAGAGGAAGGCGTGTAAGTAGAGACAGAGGGGAGGTGTGGAGATAATAGTGGTATGGTTGTGATCAGGGAGTGGAGGGGATTATTCTGGTATACTTGTATTGGCTCCTAGAGTGGTGGTGATGAAGTTTGATAGGTCATGTTGAGGGGGCTGACTGTCAGTGGGACGAATTTAAATCAAAAATCAAAATGTCAAAAAATCGGAAATCAATTCAAAAAAAAAAAAAAAAAAAAAATNGGCTATAACTGTCTGCACCGTGGGGCGAGAGTGAAACGTAGTTTGGGGAATATCGAGACGAGAGTGGGTGCGTTTGAGAGCTGGAGACACGGGGATTACGGTGGTATTGTTCATTTCGCCATAGACCCATTATTTGTCCTTTTACAGGGTACCCGTTTTCTCCTTACTGCATATCCTCTTACTGTACCCCCCTCTTAGTTGTGCACCACCTACTTGTAATTCCCCTCCACTCATACCCCCCCCTTAGTTTGTCACCCCACAGTCTCACTTGGACGACTCTATTCAAAGTCGACTTTTGAACTTTGCTTCCACGTGTGTATATAAGATGAACGGGTGGACCAGCACGAGTTCAAGTCCGCAAAAATAGACGAAATTTAACAAAATAACCGGATAAACGAACATGAGCCCTAAACCAATGGTGATAGGGTCAAATGAAACTATAACAAAAAAAAAAAAAAAAAAAAAAATTGAAGCGGTAGAAAAGATGAGTATGAATGGTAGCCAGTCAAGTGGCCACAATTATCTCATGAGGGCTAGGGCTTCATCACAATGGCACCAGAAAGCCAAGATAAAGAAGTTAACCTCTCATGTTGCTCATGCACTCTGCTCATCGAACATCTGTAAGGCGTTGAGCCTCAAGAGCTCTTCTGACGATACAGTAGTTTGAGTGAAAGTCATGAAAGCAAATTCACGACACTTGTACTCATGGTAGGGTGAGATTGGCTTCGGTCTCTGGGGTGTCCTGTATTTCGTTATGACATTGTGTTACCTCTTTTTTACTCTTAAGATGCGATGCTTCACGAACATCTCGGCTTACTAACCTTCAATAGTCGTGCGATGGTACACCAGATACCTGGTAGGCTTATGCTCTGCCTTACAGACTCCCTTAGCGACCATAACGATATGATTGGCTCCATATACTTCTACCTGGTACTAATTGTAGTCTGACTAAGCCCAACCTCACCTTTTCTTATACAAAACCCGCCACGGCCAATCGCCTCTTATCCCCATAGAGTTGCATTTTAACAGACTCCGATCTACTCCCAGATGTGTAATTCCAGTCATAGGGGCAATTTGAGAATGAGGTAATATCATCGACATACTCTACGATGACACACCAAAATTCATACACACTCGAACGACGCATTTTTCAACAACCCCCGACTTTTCTCATTTTCTTTAACTCCCTTCGATCCCTCGAAACGTCGAATATTGCTACATTCCGTTCCGCTGTCCCGCCGCTTATAGGGTTACGTTTCCAATTACCCTACCGGCTAACCTCGTGAGTTCGAATCTCTCTTGTCATTTTTTTACCCGAGCAATAACCCGACCCATGAGTTCCCCCGACGAAATCGTCGACTATCTCGTGGAAAACGTGGCCCTGTTCGGTCCCGGAGGTGAGTAATGCAACTGGAAAATTTGAGACGGAAAAAATGAAGGAAAAAAAGATTGGTCACGACTCTCTACAAGTCGTATGGTCATTATGCAAGTGTCCTGGGCGAAAAATATTTTTTTCAAAACGCCGCAATTCACGTGATAAATGGAAAAGAACGTGTTGTGGCGTGTCCGGGGACTTGGTAGCGGCGATGGAGGAGCTCGAGAGTGTCGTGGAGTGTCTCGTGGGCAAATTTGGTCATTTTTCGGCTTCCGAAAACATCATGTCGCATTTTTGCTGGCCCAAAAGTGTCCGGATAAGCCCATAAGTGGCATTGATCGATAGCCCCAAACTCGAGCTGTTGATTAAATCTGGTCTTAGCTTGTTCAGATCACTTTTGGTCGAGTTATGGTGTGCAGGTTTTTGCTGTTTGGTTGATATATCGACAACTTATAATATGGAGAGGCTTGTGTGTTTGGACAAATCGAAATGGTTGGAATCCATTTTAATGAGTTTGCTGGTTTCTGTTGATCTCTTCTTCAGGATAATGACTCGTTCTTCATGCGTTTATTGATAAAAGATGAGATTGATAAGATAGTCATCAGTGACTTTTACAAGTTGACCAAGAGATACTCCCTCTACGATCTTGACTTCTCTTTTTGTGGATGATACGTTATAATATCAAGTGCCCCGCTCATTAAAGTCACCAAAGCTTTACTCACCCTCTTTGACACCACCTACCATATCCTTACCAGCTATTGACTAACCCAGGTGTCACCCTCCCGCAGCTCTGGACGCTTTCGTACGACAAGGTCCCGAACCTGACTCCCAAACTCCAGGAAGTCATTTGGAAATGGCTGATGAACCATCCCAGTATGGTTGTTGGGGTGAATGGAGAAGACGAAACTGAGACTGTAAAGACTCTTGATTACAAAACTCTGCTTGAAACTCATCCTCAAGACTCGGTTCAAGTCTACGCTGACGAAGATACTCAATGGAGAACTCTCACTGGTCGTCCCAAGAAGAACAACCCTATTGGAGCGTTTCCCTTTGAAGCTCTGTGTGTGGTTGCAGCTGCACGAGAAGATGGAGCTACAGCGGTTCAGATCACTAAACAAACGGGCCAGGACGCCAGATCCATCTTTGGACGAGTCAATGCTCTCATGGAGCAGGGTCTGGTGTCTCGTTTTCCGTACTATGCTGGTCACAACACGAATCTGATTGTCTACAGATCGTTTGTGGCTGCAAACAGACGAAAACTCGGAATCACTACTGGCAACGCTGCTTCTTCGGGTGCTGCTGGTGTAGATATTGCCGATTTCCGAAAACGACTGGTGGAAGCTACTTGCAACGCCCACAACAGAATCAGACAGTACCTTGATCTCAGAGATGAAATGGGCTGTGGAAAGACCCGGCGGCTCAAGTCGTACTTTGCACGAGCAGTCCGGTCTCTGGAAGCTAATGGGTACGTCAAACGAGTCTACGTGTATCCCGATCCTCGAAAAGACGAAAAGTACTACTGTCTCAAGTTTCTCAAGCCCTACGTCAACACTACAGACATGGCTGGAGTGGACGAAGATGACGATGAGGAAGAAGAAGAGGAGGAGGAGGTGGAACCCGAAGAGGAGGAGAAGATTATGGGTTCGTTGGATGTCATGGACGACAGCGATGGAATCAAAATGGAAGATGTGGGAGAACCCGTTCAACCCGAGGAAAACTCCCATATCATTTCGTTCAACAGATTCTACCCCTTGATCAACCAGATTTTCAATCTCACCCAGATTAGAGGCTCCCACGGTATTCCTGCCATGGAACTCTGTCGTCTGACTGCTGGTATCAGTTATACAAGAATGTTTTCGCGATACCTTGAAGGCTTTGCTGAACGAACTACAAAGAACAAGACTGTCAAGAACAAGTCTGATCCTGAGCTCCAGTACCTCAATCTCATCCGAGGTCTCGATGTCAACGCTCGAACAAAGTACTACAGGTACGTTACTGAGATGGATTACCGGGCTTTTGTCGGAGAAGCTGCTGATCCTGTCTGGGGCAACTTTAGACCTCTGCCTACACCTGGTGCTAAAGCTGCAGCCAAGATTTACACCTGTTTGGAGGACATGCAACATAAACTTGGAACCGAGATTCCCGGAGTGGTTCTCACGGCCTCTATGACTCTTCCAGACGGCTCAGAGTACCAGTTTGTCTCTTTCCGAGGTTTCAATGTCACTCGAGCTGCTGGACTCAAGATTTCTGTTCAGCAAGGAAGTGGAGAAGGTCGACCAAGAGGCAGACCTCGAAAGCGACCTGTGGATGACGATGCCGCTGTTCCTAGTGATAAACCGCCGCCAAAGAAACGAGGACGAAAGTCCAAGGCTGAACATGAGAGAATTCGGCTCGAAAAAGAAGCTGCTGAGGCTGCTGCCGCTGCTGCTGCTCTGGAAGCTGCGACCCAGGCAGTTGACGAGTCTCAAAACGAGCAGCCTGAGAGCATGTCTTCTGTTGCTGAAGCTGCTGTGGCTGCTGTTCTTGCAGAGACTGATCCTGTAGAGATTGCAGTGCGTCAAGAAGCCGAAGCTGAACAACAGGCTGCTGAACAACAGGCTGCTGAACAACAACAGTCTGCTGAGCCTGAAGTTGTCCGTGAAAGACTCACATCTCGAGGAGTGGTTTCATTTGCTGCTATGGAGCGAAAGTCGCGTCTTTTGAAACTTCTTTCTGCCAACAATGGAGTCCTTGAAGGCGGAAAGCAGCTGGAAATCATGTTTGACGCGTCCTATTCTCGATCCAGAAACGGAAAAGTCGACTCCAAGACTCTCAACAGAGATATCAACCAGCTTGAAGATGACGGCAAGGTGTATCGTATTTCCGTCAATGTGGGTAAAAGTAGAGACTCTGCTATTGTGAGATGGATGGTGGTTCATTCTTCGCTTCCAAGAGACGCTCCTCAGGTGCTAGACCTCAAGGCCCAACTTATCCACCGAACCAAGGTTGCTAGTGTTCCTGCTACCCACAACCCCATCAGAGAGTCCCTGTCTGGAGCTTTCAAGCTCTACCATAACCCTGTGGCTAACCCTAGAAGGTCTTTGGGTAACGAAGACAAGTCTCCTCATCGAGTCCAGGAGCCTGGAAGTGATGGACGATGGATCAGCGATACTCGCAAGGTTGCTCCTCCGCGAAGAAGAGCCAAATCTTTGCGACCTTCCAACCCAGACCAGTACGATGACTATCACCATACTCATGATGCTCAGCAGGGTCATGTTCCAACCGACCCCTCTTCAAGCTATCCTCACCAGCAGTACCAGCCTCAGTACTCCATGGACTATGCTCAAGAGTACTCCACTCAGCATCCTTCTTACAACTCGTTGAACAACCAGTTTACGGGGCTGGATGACAGTATGATTGAGCCTGAAATGATTGCCCAGGCCACTCTACAGTCTCAGCCCAAGAAAAAGAGCAGGAAGGGAGACAGACTGCCTAGTTCGGATCCTCTCAAGATTCTGGAGCACGGCATTAAACGGAAATCCAAGCTCAAGATTGGTGCTACTCCTACCGTGTCTCGATCTAGGATGTCTGGAGCTAGACGATACGATGTGGAAGATAACGAAAAGTTTTTCCGACTCACCATTGTCGCCAGAGCGTTCCATGGAGGCTCTATCCCCTGGCAGACTCTTGCGGGGCCTCTCAGACTGCCTTCTTATGCTGCCAAAGCAAAGTGGCCTCGAGTTCGAGACATTATGGGAGGTGCCAAGGTGGTTCCTGCTGCTATTGAGCAGTTTGAGGACTTTTTCTACGAGCAGTACAAGAAGGGCACTATTGCACCCTTTTCTCGAGTGGAAGAGGTGAATCTCGAAGAACTGGCTGATCTCTGGCAACAACTTGAGCCTGAACTGTTGCCCGACACTACTGCCACTTCCTTCCCTCTGTTAGATTCCTATGAAGACAACAAGAAACGGTACCACATGTCTGTTCCTCTTGACTATGACGACTCCGACCCCATGGACTCTGTGTTGCAGTTTCAGTCCATGGTCAAGACCGAAGAAGCGCTTACTAACGCCCCCTTTCTGGTCAAAAAGCCTCCTGTCTACGAGGACCCCAACCCTGAAGCTGTGCAGAACGCCATTGCTGTCATCAAGTCCATTATCGTTTCTGATGATGCTACGTATGATGAACAGGCTGCCAAGGAGCTTCTGACTCCCTTTGGCGAGCAGACGGTCTCGGAGGCCGTCAACCAGCTCGACAAGAACAAGGTGGTCAACTACATTCCACGAGATATGGAGAAACGAAACCCTGGACGAAACTTTGCCTTTTCCGACAAGTTTTGGCATGCCGTCAGCGTGCGGTTTGCAGCGGGTTTGGAGGTGTTCACCGAGGCTCTCAACTTTGACAAGTCGATGCGAGACTGTGTCAACTCTTCGAGAGGTCTTGTCATGTCTCGTCTTGCTCCTGACGGATCCATGATGGCTATTTTGGACCTGGTGTACCACAGAATCATTGATACCGTGCGAGTCAACGATACCATTGGTTCTCTGATCAAGGGATACGTGTCTAGATCCGTGGACAAGGACAAGCTCGACTGTGACATTATTTTCCGAGGGTTTGAGTCGTTATCACTGGATGACGCTGCTCAGAGTATACAGGTTCCTCCTCCTACTGAAGGACTGAGAATCTGGAAGGGTATGAACGGCGAGGTGAACGAGCCCATCTGGAAACACATCACGTCCTTGTTTGCTCTTGCTGTTGCCCTGAGACCTGGTGTTACGGTGGATTTACTGGCAGTCGGGTTGGTTAATATTCTCACCCATCAGGAGATTGAGGATGTCATGCAGTGGTTGTGTGACAAAAAGTGCTTGAGAAAGGGAGAGTGTGATGGATACTGGTTGATGCCCGGCTGGTATAATGTTTTTGCTTGAAGGAGTGAGCGTTCTCGAAATGATGGCCACGTATTTTTATTGTATTATGAGTGACTAAACATGTAGGACCAAAAATGTAGAGAGCAATTATGAAAGTTGATGCTACCTATAGAGCGTGACTTTGACGTACCGGTACATCACTTCTTGTCATTGTCTGAATGCCCTCTGAGAAACGTAAATGACTAGTTAGAGACATGTTAGTCTGATCAAGCGACTGATAAGAGCTCTAGGGTCCGTTATATCTACTTTTCATTTCATTTGGACTACTAAAGACAAGATGACCTCTCTTCATTTATGTTCAAGGAGATAAAAATAAGTGGAGAATATGAGGTAAAAACAATAAAAAAAAGAACATGAAGTCCACAAGTACTGTACTGTAGTCAAAACGTGTTAGAGTGTCTCCGAATACTCTGAAAAGGTCGTAGTTCTCTCTAATTCCCATTTAAAATTGTTCTTTAGCTATGTAGTAGCATGAACAGATGGAGAATGACAGCTGAAGGAGATTTGAATAACTAATTGTTCTGTAAAAATTGTTCCTAGAAGAATATTGACTAACTCCACCATAAATATTTGCAAATAACGTGCTCTGCAAGTTACTGTAGCCTTGGCCACGCTCTACACCCCTAAGTGAGAATTGAACCCGATTTATCTCAATATAATCTGTAGGGAGGACCTCTGTTTATTTGTCTAATTGGTGGATAGATAGATTCTGCGCCCATACAACTTCTCTCTGTTCATTTACTTCTACCGAGTGTCTCAATATATTCCAACTACGGAGTAGTTCAGAGCTTGGGGTGTACAGTGTGGCCAACAGAACAGTAGGTCACGTTAGTTGATAATTACATGGGAGTCAAAGTACTTACATGGACTGATACATCTATCCGGTAGAAATATAGGTTGACAATACTACTGCCTGTTCTTTCCCGTTCTTTCCGGTTCTTTGACGTCGATATTAGTATCGTGTGTCACGATCACAACTTGATGTGAACTCACTGAAGGAGCAGAGCTATATTTCGATATTGATATTGAGGTAAGGGTAGAATCATCTGAGAATTAATAAGCGGTACCATCTTACTTGGCCATACTCTGAGATGAGCCGTTATACTCTGGTACACCTCCCTAACAACTTGCCAATGTTTGTATTTTGAGGACTTACCAGTTATAGATACAATAATAAACAGGCATATGCTTAATGAAGCAGTTAATACGATCATTTATGCTCTAGTGATCATGTTTACCTTCCTTAACGGGGCTTTTATACCTAGATCATCTCCCTTCAGGAATACACCTTTTCAAGCAACAAACGAGTTTTAGAAGTGTCAGAACGAGTAAAGACCTGGAGAGGGGTGGGTACATGATCAGCATAACGATAGGTACGTAGCTATGCAGCCAATCTAGTCAACACCTTCAATATCTCTCATCATGGTATCAAACTTCATAAACGAATACAGTCAAACCTGATATCATCCCGAATAAAGATATAATACATGTGAAAGAAGAACAGAAACTTGATGGGAAGCATTTTGGGATCTGAATGATACTTCTGAACAACTCTCTATGTCTTTATATCTCTTTCATATTTGGTTAGACTCCCACATGTCTACTCACTACAAAGGATATCCCTGAATAGTTCATCAAAGACACATTATGAGCCGGAAAATGATCAGATACTTGATCAGACAATCTGTAGAACGCCAACTAATCATATGGAGCCATTTTAAATCTCATCTAACCATCAGAATTCCGGATATCCTCCCTTTCTCAATTTCCAAAAGCCGGGTAACCCCTTTTTTCATACTTTGAACTCGCACACAACGACAATCAGAAACGTCAGCGAGGAACGAGACATATTGCCAGGGTGCACGATAGCCATAAATTCACATGGAAGTGTTTTCGAAACAATTCCATGACATTTTTCGAAAATCTCAAAAATCGTCATTTTGCCTGACCCTCAGTCAGGAAAATTTTGAGAAAATGGCCTTTTCTGTTCTGCTGACTAATCACGATTTTCGAATATTACAGGATTTGAGCAATGAAAATAACACTACATGAAACTTCAGAGTCTAGCCATTCGAACGGTACTATGTTTATACCCTCTCGACCCCCGCAATGTGGTTTTTTCCTCCAACAAAGTCGCAAATAAAAAAGTTTACCCCCAATTCGGGCTTTTTCGATTTTTTTTATTTTTGAGAATCTCAAAAAAGCTTATTTGCCCAAAAGACCAGAAGTTGGTTGGAGTTGGTCAAAAAAATAAAAAAAGAGCAAAAAACGTCGATTTCGCCGAAAGTAGGCTTGCTCGAATCTCCTGAGTTTCAGGATGTGGGTGCTACCCTTGGTTAGTGGAGATTGGATTTATTTCGATGTATTTCTGTCACTGGAGATGTGTCTTTTCAAATTAAGGTTATGATGTCATTTGGCTTAGTCAGCATACAAAAGTACTGTTTTCTAAGCGGAATAACTCTTCGTTGGGTGTAGCTAGAATGGATCTGAAACTACCATTCTGTAGAGGAAAGTCGGTAGTACATTTTTACACAGTTGAACACGACTTTTGAGGTCTTTTAAAGCATCTAGCACCTGTCATAGAACTGTTAAAACGAAAACTAGACCAAACAGCGAAAATATGTTCATTAGTAAGAATATAAGACCAGAATAATGTTATTCAGCCCTCTCTCTTTCTAATGGTACTACTTTTATTCTTGCCAGACGTAAATTGCGGATTTTAATTTTTTTATTTTTTTCGCCAAGTTCAGAGGACTTTGGTGAAATCCCCGCGATTAAGGTTTTTGGGACCTCCAAAAATAAAAAAAGTCGAAAAAGGCCGAAACAGCACTTTTCTGAAAACCTCAAGTGAGAATGAAGGTATTACAGTAGTCAGATCGCGAAAATATTGATACCATTGTGATCCTTGCTACGAACCTAGTAGATATGAGCATTTATTATCGCCATAGCATTCATATTGTCGAAGTTCTGAGAATGGTCCATTTCTCAAAATGGTCAAAAATCCAACTTTTTGTGGGTCTGGGGTCAGGAGAAAATGAGAAAATCGAAAATTTCGAAAAATGTTGTCGTATCTGCTTGAAATTGGTATCATATGAATTGGATGAGTCTCATTTTACTAATGGTATCTTTCAAATTCTTCTGGCATCGTCTTTGGGCTAGATATAGACCGTTTTAGTTTTGCTGTTTTGTGTAACTAAAGTGAAAAGAGGTGCAATCAACCGGAATAATGGCACAATAAGTGGCCTGACTGACTAAACAGCACCAGGAGATCACATTCACACACTTTTTTTTGGTTTCAACGAGTTTTTGTTCGTATAAAAGCTCCATTTTTTAGGAGCGTAAACACAGTGTAGCCACCTCAACTTGGTTAATTTGTCCAGGACATGCACAAGCGACTAATAGAGTAAACTAATAGAATGCCTAGCACTAGAGCAGCTATATGATACCTTTAGGGTATCCATGTGGTGCTTTTAAGTCGACTTTCATGTCCTGTACATTGTGTTGATCTATGGTACCATGGTTGAAACTTGAGGAATATGAATCATTTTAGTGATAGAGGTTAACAAAGAGTGATTATGAGCTGTCAGTAATGTATTCTGTTTCATTTCTCGCAGTTTAAATGTCATCATATTGAAGGATATTGCACCTGTCTTCTAATACTGTAGGGTGATATCAAATAAGACTAGCTTCAAACACAGCGAAAAGAGCAATATATCATTCTTGATACGGGTTTATACCTATTATTGCCGTATTACATGACTTATATAGCTTTTTGGATACACATTTTGACGTCACAACTTATTCTAGTCATACTGTTGCATCCATCCTCAGAGCATAGCACATAGGACATCATGTGGGGATGTTGATTCAAAAGAAATGTATACCGATGCTGAAAGAACTCTTGACAAGAACATTAAACGTCCAGAGAGACCCAATAAAAGAAGAGGCTCTTCGACTTGCTCGCATGGTCCTTGCAGTGATACGATAAACAAGTGTACAACACGATTTAAAAGTGCCTGGGATATTACAAGTACTTGTACATTGTAAATGAGAGCACAGCAACTACAAGAGCAAAAAGAGGTACTACACAAGTACAAGAATAATGGTCCGCAAAATTTGAGGCATGGCACTTGCTGAAAGTGTGAAGATGTGACAAAAAAAGCAATGGCTGTCACTACAAGTACCGGTACAAGTACTTGTACTTGTACTTGTCAATTGCCTCTTTGAGGACTTGAGGACGGCCAATCTCGACATTTTGAACGCCTGACAGCAATTTTCCCACCATGTGAAAGATCATATCTGCTTCCCATATGCTTGTCATTTTGCTCACACAATCTTTGCAATCTGTGAAAATGTTTGGATATGCGACCCAGAAACTGATGGAAAACAGCCAAAGGATGGGACATGAACTTGAGCCGAACTTCTTATTCCTATTGTTTCACAGGGTTTTCCAGTGGAGCATTTTTTCGTATTTCACGACGAAATTCCAAGTGCTTGTAGTTGTACGATAAAGTTTGTTATCTTGCATTATCGTGAGGTAGCAAAATCACTTCTCAACTACCCGAGGTATTCGATACTGCTTTGGAAACTTGACACCCTTGACGAAAAAGGGGCTTCCCGTTTACTCTTTAAGAGACTATGAACTCAACCACCATCTGAGAATGTGGGCGCACCCCTAAGAGCTGTTTCAAGAAGCTAGGAACAACCCTTCTAGTAAGCTGACAAAACAAATCCTCAGCTAACGGTAGCTGAGAAGGTGAGCGCACGCCCTGAATTTGCAGTAGTTTAGCATACACTCATAAGGCAAGCTGAGAAGGGATGTCATTATAGCCAAAATAGACATGTCACTCAACAGGCTCTATAGAACCCCACAGTCTAAAGAGCTATACTCCGAAGAACAAACACCCTCTGAGAAGCACCAGTACATTTCATCGTTTTGAGAATTGAGCAATTTTCAGAGGCGGAGATGCCAAGTTCTGCCTACCGGTACAAGACAATGGCTAACGTGTTACTAAAATACAATATTCTTCCAGTCTTTTGGCACCTCAACATCAACCACTTATATCAAGTATCATCACGGTACAGTTCGATACATTATCGGTACAGTAGCATGTACCCGAGATGCTAAAGCTACTGTCTTGGTGGCCACGGTGTACCACCTAATCTCTGGACTATTTGGAATATATTGAGACACTGGATCAACATAATCGAATAGAAAGGAAATGTAGGGAAGCAGGATCAGGCTATCCATCAACTAGACCAGAATACTGTACTGTGGTTCTTCCTACAGATTATTTCGAGATAACTCGTCTACAAGTATCAACCAGGGAGAGCGCACAACCGGTACTGGTACCCTGCACTTACAAGCCTACGGTACTGGTATTGGCACCAAAATTCCATGCCTAATATCTACTTCTGCTGCCTACTATCTCACTATTAGCAAAGAATAAATAAATATGATACATACAGCCTGATACAACCAAGCAAGTAAAGTCCCTCCTATTAGACCAGTCTCACTTCGAGCATATCTTCGTCCTCCACGTCCTCGTCTTCCACGGCCGAGTTGAGATCAATCTTGTCTCCATCAAAATAAAACTGAACCGAGGCAGGATCGACATTCATCTCCTTGGCGTAATGTTCGGCCAGTTTGATGAATTGCCGCGAGACTCCCACTCTTACAGTCACAGGTTTCTTGTCTTTTCCAGTCATTGTGAGCTCAATCTCCTTTTCTCCAGATTCTTCCGGTTTCTCAGGTTCCTCACGCTCTGCGAGATCCATAGAAATATCGGCCATATCCTCGTCTCCATCGTCCACCTCCATAGCAGCAGCCGCCTGAGCCTCATTCTCCTCCTCTTCCATTCGTTTTCTGAACTTTTCAGCGTCCTCTGCATTCAACCATTGTACTTCTGGACACGACGATGGGTCTCTTGTAGTGATACCTACCGTTGCACAGGTGGAATTTCTGAAGACTCTTGAACCTCGTAGCACGAAGATGAAATCCTCAAGCACGTGATCGGCAGGAGGGTAGATTTCCTCCTCGACACACCGCTGATGCAGAATCATAATGAGCTTTTCCTGAATCTCATGGAACGGAACCAGAGACCGTGTAGTGAAGATAACGGAGGGCCAAGTGTGTCCCTCAATGGTAGGAAACAGCAATCGGAAACACACCTTTTCTCCTCTGTACACCTTTTCTTTCTTCTTTTTGGGAGTCTCTTCTACCATTGGAGAAGGAGACATTTCGTTTTCCTTCTCGGGACTCATTGAAGATTGGAGACCCCGAGCCTCCTTGGACATACGAGCTTGTGCTGCCTTCTGGGAAGCACTCTTCTTTCTAGCCCGAGCCAGAGCCATTTGCAGTTCCTTCTCATGGTCAAACTCCTCGTCCAAGTCCAAAAAGTCCAGTTCATCCTCCTTTGATTTCTTCCGTTTAACTTCGGGTTCTCCTCCTTCTTCCGGAGTCTCTTCGTCGTCCAAATTGATCACATCGCGTCTTTTATTCGAGCGGGTATTTGGCTTCTTTGGGGTCACTGCGGCTACCTTTTCCTTTTTGGCCGGCTCCTCCTTGACCACTTTGACCTCCACCACAGGTTTCACCTCTTTGATGTGGGCCGACATGTCGTAAATGTCCGCATCGTCGTTGAATGTATACTCTTCCAGTTCTTCATCTGGCGGTCTTTGCATTACCAGAAACTTGCGTTTCTTTGGCGGTAAATCAGACATATTAATTGATGAAAGTGCTGATTGTATTTGCATTGTTTAATTGTTTACTCATAAGCTTCTCATGCGACAGCACAGTTACCCTGCCTACGCGATACAAACAAGGTTGGGGGGATGGAGAAGGCGAGTATCGCGAGATGAAGGAGGTTAACAGCACGTTGCATGGTTATGAGGATACTGACGATAAATCAAGATGGTCAACATCGCCAGTGCGATTCCAATGGTTGTGTTTTTGGAGGTTTTTGTTTTATTTGAAGATTTACTTGGGCTAAGTAAATGGGATTAGGTTTGAAGAGCAAGTGGTCATAAGGGGTGGTATTAGGGGTGGATGAAAGACCGAAAATTGCTAAAAAGCGTTGTAACATCACTTCCAGTCTTTTTAATGACTGTATGGCTGCTTTATATAGCCAAAAACATTATTCTTACCGCTTCTGGAAAGACTTGTATGACTGGAGGTGTGACTAAGCATATAAAGTTTGAACATGACAGTTGAGATGAGATGAGGTCTTAAGAAAAGTTCCCAAGTAGGACCTGCTACTGGATTGGACGTCTGTGGCAAGCTGGAACGTCGACAATAGCCAATTAAGGTGATATGTAAGCATTTCTAGAACTGCCATGTCTTCTTTAACTGTTAATGAAGACGATTATTTTCTGAAAGTAGTTTCTTCAAGATACTTACGAGTTACAATCTGTTTCTCTATGTAGAGATGTGTAAACCAGCTACTGTACGCATCAATTGAGAGCCAGTCAGGCTACGTACACTCTTGTTCTTGTGCAATAGCCGTTCCTACCCTTCTTCACTTCTCTAAACACATATTATCACACCTTAACCATCCATTCCGTCTATATACCCTTCTATCTGCGTCCATCTCCCTCTTATCTACCTGGTAGTCTCCTTCTTCAACTGTTCAACTCGTCCGTTCACAAGAGGTTCCTTGACCTCCTTCTTGTCGACAACAACAGCCTTCTTCGCCTTTTTCTCTCCAAAGTCGGGCTTTGCAGTCAGTCCATTGAAAACCAACAACGAGAACAGAATAGCAACGACAGATCCAACAATCATAAGTAGCATCTTATCGTCCACCAACTCTCCCTCTCCAGTCTCTCTAACCTTGGGTTCAGGAGTAGGAGGAGTCTTCACCTTCTTCAATGCCTCAGCAGTCAGCTCAGCTTCATTCACAGGAGCATTCTGCAGCTCCATGTGGTACTTGTACTTGTCCTTGGCTCCAGGCACGGTCTTTGCTCTTGCTACACCAGGGAAGATCTTGAAATCGGGGTTTCTGGTTTCGAACTCGCCCTCCTGGCCCTTTTCAGAGGTCAAAATGAGCGCAATAAAAGGAGATGGAGTAGCACGGACAATCTTCTCGAGCATCTCATCGTTAGCAGCCAAAGCAGCTAGTCGGGCAACATATGTATTGGGTAGAGGTTCAAAGTTGATTTCAATCACTCGTTTGGTAGTATCCATGTACTCCTCCAAAGGAGTCACATTATTGTCCAAATTGACATCAATTTTGACCGCTCCACACTGTTTGGCCACAGAATTGGCCAGTTTCCCCAGCTCAATGCCTCCATCAGAGTATGGAACAGTGTACATTGTAGATGTTCGTTCCAGGAGCTTTTTGAGGAACGGAAACGCAGATTCTGTCTGGAAATCTTTGGCTTTCAGACCCGGTTGATTGACAACAACATACGTGTTGGCAGAACAGTCATGCATCAGCTTTCGGGCCACTCTATCGAGTTCAACTGACGATATACTGTTGGACGTCTGTTTGCCAGTGTATCGTTCAAAAGCTGCCAGCTCCTTGTGCGACAGCATAACCGCTGGGGTGGCGAGAGCTGTGCCAATGAGAGAGAGCAGAGCAAGTTTCATGGTAGCTGGATGTGTTGTAGTATGTCGTACTGGTAGTTGGTGAGATGGACACGATTTGCTTTAGTCATGTTGGAAGGTGCATATCCAGAGGTTATTTTTAGGTCCAAGTAAAGGGTAAGTAAAGAGCAGGAGAATGATTTGGATAAGTGTGTAAAAAGAATATAAAGATGGGCAGAGAATGAGAATAAGATATTTTTCTAGGTGAAAGATGCAGGTTTGAACATATATGGTAATAATATGAAGACTACATTACCCAAAACTAACTCTCAGCAAGGTATGAGAGTCAACTAAAAGCTAACTATCCTGATAGGGCAAAGCAAGTGAATAACAGTAATGGGAAAAAGGGTATACGGAGATGTGGAGGAATAAATAGTGGATAAGGGGAGAGAAAAAACTTCCAGAATATTTAGTGAAACAACCAGCAACTAATTCCGACTCTGATTCTGTATCATGTAATTGCTACACCCGCTCTAAGGTCTAGGGTGGCGTATGTTAACGTGAGTCGTGCTGATCTCTACCAGGTACTTCTCTGAATAACATGCTTATAGCTTGCTTCAGTTGAGCATCATGACGCGGTATTGAACGTGATATCAATGCTACAGAGATAAATTGATGAACTTTTAGTCTTCTGACAGGGTCCGATATAAATGCATTCTGAATTTTCGCAGAGGATAAATCTATGGAAAATGATCTTCGGTGGCAGATAAATGCTCTCAAAGTCTGCCAATGGCTGTAAGTAACGTTTGGAGTACCGGTACTTTACAATTCTTCATTACTCCTTTAATTCTTCCAGTTCTCGGGTTATACCAGCTCAAATATCTGTCCGTTCATGTGATTCAGGAATTAGACAGTTACTGTAGGTAGCATAAAGCTAGAAACGAAGAGAAAAACAGGGCCGACTTCATTATCAGCTACTATCTAACATCAAGAATCTCTTCTCAGAACGTCATCTACCTCTTCTATATGGACTGGACAACTTGATGAGTTGTGTAATAAAACTTGGAAAGAATCTATAAAAGCGGCTACTTGTACTCCAACTTCAAACGGTGAATAGCAGGTAATTGATAACTTATTTATTTCAACGTATTTTTCTGCGACCTTCAGTGGAAAAGACGGAGCAGTGCTAGCAGTTAGTTATTGATGAACAATTGAAGAGAATTCAGGAACGAAAAGTGTCCAGTGCACATAATCAAGACTCTTATACAGTCTCTCGTTTAAAACTTCTCAGAATACCCTACTTTTTCTCCCACTTTTCGCACTTTTCCCCTCTACCTTCAAGTCAACTACTGTCCCAACCGTATTCCAACTTTATCAACTAAAGCTGAGTAACTTACCTCCACAACACACCCTCCTATTTGCTCTTGTACTGAATCGAATTGCATCAAAGCCCGAAAATCGACTCTTAAAGAGCTTCCGAATACAACTAATCTATGCTCTCTTCTCTATATCCCTCATATCCCCCTTGTTACTTCACCCCTCCTTCCTCGCTTAACTCGCACCTGTCGTATGCACTCCTGACACTCCTCCAAACCCAATCACGGACACGTTCTACATCACACCACACCTCCAAACATGAACACGGTTTTGATTGTCGGCGGCTCGGGCTTCCTGGGCCAGCATCTGATTCAAAAGTTCCACGAGCTGTCTCCGCGACCGGAGATTCACGTCTTTGATATCAGACCGGTGCAGCCCGTGTCTCAGACATTCTTCTCCTATGATACAGACAAGGACATTATCTTCCACCAGGGAGACCTCACTAACCGAGACGATGTCTTGCGGGCCATTGACGCTGCCAAGCCCGATGCGATTGTCACCTGTGCTTCTCCCGTTCATGGACTAGGAAAGGCCATCTACGAAAAGGTCAATGTTCAGGGTAACAAGGTGCTTCTGGAAGCTGCCCGACAACGATTCGACGAGTCCAAGGGCAAAATTGGACGAGCGTTCATCTACACCTCGTCTGCATCGGCAGTTTCTGACGGCTCTCCTCTTATTAACGCTGATGAAACCTTCCCTGTATTGGACGACCATAAGGACGACTACGCAGACACCAAGGCTGTGGCTGAGAAGATGATTCTGGCTGCCAACGATCCCGAAAATGGGTTCCTGACCGTTGCTCTTCGACCTGCGGGAATTTTCGGACCCGGAGACAGACAAATGATCCCTGGGTTCCTGGATGCGGCTGCTACTGGCAAACAAAACTTCCAGCTTGGAAACGACGATAACCTGTTTGACTACACCTATGTTGGAAACGTGGCTTACTCGCACGTTCTGGCTGCCGAGAAGCTGCTGGATCCTAAACACTCTGCAAATGTTGCGGGAGAGGCCTTCTTTATCACCAACGGAACTCCTATCTACTTCTGGGCCATGCCTCGAATGATCTGGAAAAAGTCGGGATACGAGGTGGACCTGGCTAAGCGAACTAAGCTGGCCACCCCTGTCGCTCTGTTCCTGTCTTCTATCGTTGCCGGACTATGCAAACCTTTTGGAATTGTCCCCAACTTTTCTCCCTTCAAAGTGCGAATCTGCTCGTCACCCCGATACTACGACATTTCCAAGGCCCGAAAGTACCTTGGCTACGAGCCCCAGCTCGATCTTCCCCAGGCCGTTGACGTTACTCTCAAGTGGATCAACGAGACCAAGGAGAAGAAATAAAAAACACAGTATATATATAATGACACTGATATGAAAAGGCCTACAGCAGAAACGCGTTCCATACATCTACATACGTTACCTATGACAGCTAGAAATTCAGCTCGTAGTTGTAAATGTACAACCCCAGAGACAATGAACTGAGGAAGAAACAAATGGTGGGGGCAAGGTCTCGGTTGAATAGAGCAACAACAACGAGACCAAGAGTTAGCGTGGCAATCAGAGGCTTCAGACGAGGAGCTTCCGACGAGAAACCAAACGCATCGCCAAAATAAGTACCGTAGGGGGTCTCTCCGCCGGGATACACGTCTGAGTTGTCGGTATCGTAACCATCAAAATCGTAAGCGGGGTTTCCGTCGGGATCCTGGTTCACCATTCGGGGAGCCTCGCCATTAGGATAGAGCTGCTTCAGCTTTTCAGCGAGCGAAGCACCCTCAAACGAGTCAGCACCTTGTCCACCCTCATCTCCGCTTTCAAACACACCCTCGGTTAGAGGAGCAGGGTCCTCATCCCAGTACTCGTCGCCGGTAGGAGGGAACTCGTGGAAGTCAGAAGTCTCAATGTTGTCGTGGTGCTCGGGCTCGTGGTGGTATTCGGGCTCATTGTAATTTTCCGGCTCATGATGGTACTCGGGCTCATGGTGATACTCGGGTTCTGGCTCAGGCTCTGGCTCGTGATGGTACTCCGGCTCGGGTTCGTGATGGGGTTCATTGTTGTGGTACTCCTCATGGTACTCGAGGTTGTGCTCATGGTGATGCTCGTGGTTTTCGTTATGTTGCTCTTCGATCCCGTCATTAATCCGAACATACGGATCGCCGTCATGGTGGCTCTCGCTGTGCTCTTGGTGGTGGTCGTCCTCGTGGTCCTCATCCTCATCTTCGTCATCCTCATCGCCGTAGTACTCGTGTTCGTCGTCTTCACCGTGATGCATCTCCTCGTCAACACCTAGCATCTCCTCACTCCATTCGCCGTGCTCCTCTCCATGATCTTCGTGATGCTCCACGTCGTGCTCTTCATTGTGCTCCTCGTAATGATGCTCCTCATGGAAAGGATCTTCGGGCTGGAAATCTTCCTCTGGCCAGTGTCCTTCCTCAGGTAGAGGTTCCTCTGGCTGCCATTCGGGAAGGGGCTCAGTAATAGGTTGAGGATAATGTTCATCCTCGTGAACAGGCTCAGACTCAGGCTCAGGCTCGCCATCCTCTCCAATCACAACCTTTGGCTCATATGAGTGAGGAGGCTGGTAGTGGGGGTCGTCAGGAACGACGGGCAACTCGTTGTCGCTGTGATACATGTCATTATCGTGGTGAGAGTGTGCTTCGGGTTCATTTCCGGCGTCAGGGACAACCTCAGCAGGTGGAGTAGTCTCAGGGTCAATGATGACATCCTCAGGTGCAATGGGCTCGACCTCAACCTGGAAGTCTCCCTCAGGTTCAATCACGCCCTCCGGCGGAACATCAAGTACATCGTCCTTATCATAGCCAGACGTGACATCCAGGGGGTCTCCAATTGTGGATTCCAGAGGGGGGCCATCAACCCAGTGGGCGTCGCTTCCTGGGATCGGGTCTGGAAGTGGTCCACCGTCTTCACCATTCTCTCCGTCCACCACAGCATCAGTACCAGGAACTGGATACAAATTACTCCCGTTGAGAACTTCGGGTGTGTCGCCACTGGGCTCTTCGGGGGAGTCGAAATACTGCTTTCGTTCAGCCAGCACACGCTGTTTGGCTTCAGCCCAAATAGCAACAGTGTCGGCGTCTTCTCCAGCTTCTTCAAGCATATCTTTGGCCAGCCGCACAAGCTTAGCTTCGTCCTCGGGAGAGAAAGTGAGCTCATTGTCACCATGATAATACGGAGTGTGGTCAAAGACATCATGAAGGCCATCGTCATCGTCATCCTCCTCAACCAAGGCAGAAAGAGGATGACTTCCAGGGTTCATTGGGTCAGTATCTCCTAGATCGAGGAACCCATTCTGGGGTGCAATTCGGAAGATCTCTAGGTAGTTGGCCCACTTATCTGCATACGCCTGTGCAGGATCATACGTGTACGCTGCCGAAGCCATGTTGTCGGGGATGAAATCGGGAGCGTAGTCGTCACCATGGGTATCAAGAGAGCTTGCATCAACGTATGTCTCGTCTGAGGTGTCGTAAGAGGTATCATCAGAAGTATCGTCGTTGGTGTCGCTGGTGTCATCGGGAACATTTTCATCATAGTTGGTATCACCATCGTCATCAGCGTCACCAACCACGCTCTCGTCGTTCCTCTTGTCATGTTCGTTATCCCCGAGGTCCACAGAGTCCCCGTCTTGCTCCATGTAGCAGTCGTCCTCATCAATTACCTCCACGGGTACATTATCTTCTGGACGCTCCTTATACACGTCCTGTTCAATCCAGTCGCACTGCTGCTGTCCAAACAGCTCTAGGTACTGCGAGTTGACAGGGTCGCTGCAGTATTTTGAGCACTCGTCGCCAATGATTTTCATGACATCACACTGGCACCGTTGGTCGTCTTTGTCGCACTCTTCAAACTGCTTTTGCACCGACGTCAGGCAGTCGCGGTACTCTTCTTTTTCCTAGGTTAGTGGTTGCTGACGTAAGGTATCACATTTCACGTGTCAGGGGTATCTTACACAAACGCTGTCGGCGTGGAGAAACACGGCATTGGCGTGTACTCGGCTGTTGGCCGCCACGGGGGGTATCAAAAGAAATGCCACTGCCGCCAAACACAGCTTTCGGTCGAAACGAGGCATGGTCAAATGTGGTGTGCAGATGGGAGAAAGGGAGGGACAAGAGTCTGGTCAAACACATGCAACTTTGAATAAGAATGTTGAGGGTCTCTAGGGTTACGGAGACTATTCTTAGAGACAAGATTGGGATAAGAAATGAAGAGAAAAATCACCGGTTACGCACAACATTTAGCTACCGTACCAGTACCGGCAGTATCAGTTGGCCAAACAGGAAGAGATGATAGTGAAGGAAACCAATTGGGTGTTGAGGCGGCTAGAAAACATGAGAATGGAAAACTTACAGAAACTGGATTTCATCGAAAGCTGGAATTTGCCATTTCTCTCTGATTGGCCGTTGTTAGGGGATTCTTCACAGGGAAGGCCAACATCAGATCTCTTGGGTTTCAGTAACTATGACTTACTTGACTCACAATGATAGAATGACTAAATGACTCAATTTGGGACATCACCAGAGGGTATTCGATGGATGATAAGAACACCTGTGGCTAATGACCTTCCTGTTGTAGTGTGACTATCGTACTACCGGTACTGTTCTGATTCATTACTTTTGCTCCAACGGCTTTCGACATCTCTCCTGCAGTAACAGCTCCCTGCACGTTTTGCATACAGCCAGATGAATCAAATGCAGCCTCGGCGATTGTGGAGTTTAGTAAGTACCTTTGCACAATTCACCCAGTATAACGGACTTAGTGCTGTTTTCAAATAGTTTTGCCAATATTATTCTGTCCAATTTGTTACATTCACGCAGTCTTTTGCCTTAACCTTTCATGTATCATGGTTCAACCCCCACTCTAAGTGAAAAGAACAACCTGATAAAAGTACTGGACATACTGGTAAGTCCATGAGTGGAAACCCACAAGCAAGCTCTTTACCCATCCTCCACCCATCTCATCCGTTGGGAACCCACCTTTTTAAAAATCAACACACTTTTCAGTACCTGGTACTGATACTCGTATTATCTACCGGTACTGGTACATACTGCTTTTGGAACCAGGCTGCCAGCCCCAGTATTTTTTTCTCAACTAATCTAAACAACATCTTCAACTAGACCCCCACGTCATCCCCACACTCCACCATACTCACCCTGCACCCCATTTGTCATATTATGTACCACACTATTCCTTTCTATGCCGTAACTATCCCGCTTTCGTCCTAACCCCCACGCCCCCACCTATAGACAAAGCATCTATTCGGACAGTAATATCACCCACTGCCAACGTCTATTACCAACCTCGCATGGAAATAACGGAAAACCCAAGAAATGTGGAAAAAAAGGGCTTGAGGGGGTCCTCCAGTCTTTGATACACGTAAAAACGCCCTTTTTTTAGCTCCATTTCTGTCTTCTTGGTCTCACTTTACACAGTCTAATGAAGACTCTGTCTACCTCGGCTATTGACTAGTTTCGGGGTAAAGAGACATAAAAAACGCCTATTCATTTACTTCCATCACCGGACACATGCACGGACGCACCCCAGACTCGGATTGAGCAGATACCCGTTCTCCGTGCGTCCAAAGAGCGCATTTTAGCCGCGGACTATTCCGTCCCAAGCCTTCGGGTCTTTCTCGGAACATGCAGCTCAAAATGTGGGGTACATGCGGCTTAACTTAATCACGAAGAAAGAAGAATATAAAGGGTAAGAACGCGCACTACCACTGAATTAAAAAAAGGGCAGTTAACACATCCAAAAACAGTCAATTTATTCTTCCACCATGTTCAAACGGGTCACCTCCAAGTCTGTGCCTTCGATTGCCAGAATCCACTCCATCCGACACAACTCCAATACCGCCTGGATCCAGGAACTCGTGGATAAGACTGAAGGAAAAGGATACGATGTGGCCAACGCTGGAATGAAGAGTCACAAGGTCGCATGGGGAGACCATGACTCTTTTAACCACGTGAATAACTGCGTTTACCTCAAATGGTTCGAAACCGCCCGAGTCAACATGTTCAACCATGTTATGGGAAAGCACAAGGGAGAGGAGTTTGAGCTTTTCATGACCCCCAAGGCCGTTGGACCGATTCTCAGAAGTGGAGATTTGGAATGGAGATATGTGAGTAGCGATTCCGGTAGTGATGCTGGAGAGGTACCAATCTGAGGCTAGAAGAGGCAGAGAAAACTGCATATTTGAGTTGTTCGTGTTTCTATGCCAGAGATGTTTTTCTTGAAAAGAGCGGTCAATGTTCTGGATATGATATGGGTTTTTTTCATTGGAAAGACGTGATATCAGATTATCAAGCTTCAGACCATGTCTTTCATTCCAAATGGCAGAGTAGTTTAAAGAGCTGGCCCTTTAAATGACGCAAAAAAAAAAACATCATCACGCCAAAAGACCATATAGGACCTTGCACTAGTGCTCAATTTCTTTTCTTTTTTTTCTCTTCTTTTTTCTCTTCTTTCTTTCTTTCCTTTCTGTCGCTTTTGAACTAACACAGGCCGTCCAATTCCCCGATACCGTTACTGTGATGCACAAGGTGGAGCCCATCGAAGCATCTGACCGATTCATTCTGCGAGGAGTCGTGGTTTCCCATAATGCCAAAAAGGTGGCTGCTCGAATCAAGGAGACCATTGTTACTGTCGACTACCGAAAGGGAGGCATCAAGGCTCCTATTCCTGGAGGAGTGAAGAAGGCCCTTGAGAAGCTGGCAGCTAAGACCACCCCCAAGCCTCCTAGAAAATAGGCTGCTTAATTAACCACAGACGCATTACTTTTTCATGAGACCACAGGTCCACCATATGTACATTTATGATAGTTATTTTGCAAAACAGCCTATCAGGTACGAGTAGATCGCACGTCGTAAGGACAATGTACCAGTACCAGTACGTCGTGGCTGGCTCTAGGAGTTACACTACTCTAGGAAAATCGCCAGTATCTGTCGTAATAATCGTGTTAGGACACCAATTCTTTTCCTGGTTGATAGCTGTGACATTTTATGGGACAATGGCTACTCCAGCAGGTTTGTAGAAGTGTTGAGGAACTTATTACCGAAGTAAGTCACTTTTTTCGAGTAAAGTAACCCCAAGAACTAGCCACGATGCACTGGTAATATGGGCTCAATCATTTTTTTGTACAGGAATGACTGTTGAAATGAGAGCTCCTCATTTGCAGAGGGACATCCTGTCCATGCGGATGTAGAATGCTCTGTGCGGACCCTCATAAGGGTGTGTAGACTCCTCTGAAGAGTATCTCTGTTGAGATAGGAGTGTGGGTATTGGAACGACCTCCAGTGAAGTGATATGTAAGTCGTTAGTGTATTTGTATATAAAATTTCCATTATATTCAACAATGATTGAGAATGAACGGGTGTTCTGTTAAAGCGATTAGATACCGAATAATGCTGGACTGCAGTAAATATGAAAATGAAGGGCGTTTGTCCATTTGAAGTTGTAAAGATGACCATATTTAGTCGTTCTTTATAACATATTCTCTCTGGTACCGGTATATAACCATAGAGGGACGTATGAGCCTTGGACCCTGGGATAGCTGGCATAATTAGCAACGAAAACTGAAATGGAATATTGAATAGTAGTCGTGATGTGTTAGACACAACTTTTAGACATTTCATTACTCCTTGGTGTCCCTGACGTGATACATTCTGCTTCTCTCCACTCAGATGCCTATTGTCGATGACCGTGTATTGTGATGTTGACGTAGGAATATGAGAATGTGGGGACGAATGAAAATAGAATATCGATAGGGGTCAATGTTGACTACATTTAATCAGGTACATTTCTCGTTTTGACGATTTCCGGCACGCCACAGCTATATTGAAGCTATTACTCCATATGTCAGTATTACAAGTACGAATACTAGTGTCTTACCTTGAGAGGACATAAGAGAAGGCATTTCACGTTTTGTAACCCAAGAGGGACTCTAATGTAGTAAAACCAGAGTCATTACAGTACTCAGAAATTTAGAATCTGGGAATACCGACCGTTTCCAACATCATTTTAGCACATGTACTTTTTTCTTTGAGCTACTTGTACTCATTCTGGTTAAGTATGTAAAGACCCACCTCCGTCTCCACAAAGAGTATGTAAAGACTCACCTCCTTTTCTACCTCTACCATTCACAGGCGTGTACATACCACACACCAGACCTGAAGCACATATCACTGGTGGTACTGTCTTGAATGAACTATTTGGAATATGACGTTCAGTCTATATATGTGAACAGAAAAAAGATATAGGGAATCAGAATCCGGCTATCCTTCAATTAGACCAAAATACAACGGTCCTTCCTACAGATTTTTTCGACATACAAGTACTTTTGGTTTTGGGGTGTACAACGCGTCAACACTACAGTATATATCTACAGTATATATCTTCAGTATATATCTATAGGCATTTTTAATATCTCGATGGACTCTTTGACAGTCATAGCACCCCCAATTCATTTCCTGTTCCTGCTATACTCACTTTTCCCACTGTTGGAGCCAGTTGTAATTTTACGCTTCCACACATCAAACAAACTCATCTATTGTACAATTGATACATGAACTCGTACATACAGTACATACTGTACCACCCTTGGTCTAAATACACTTTCAATATGGTATCCAAAATATCTCCTAACTGGTACGAGTAAACGACACTTAGTCCCACCCCAACTTCACTCCACCAGCCCGCCCCTGTACAAGTACAGGACCAGCCACGTTACCCACTAATGCTGACCCCCATATTTTTCCACACGTATTTCCCAATCGGGATATTTATTTCATTTCCCCTCTCATTTTTGCCACACCAACTCTAATAATACCAATACTTAAGTCTGCTAAAAATCCACATTTATATACACACTACAAACACTTCTCTGCCATTTCTACCATTTTATTTCCTTGCAATGCGCCACTCTGATCTCGAGCGCACTTTTGGAAAAGACACGGCTGCTGTTATCGCGTCCGCAAACGTGCTGCTGGTGGGTGCTGGCGGCGTGGGCGGAGATATTCTCAAAAATCTCGTGACTCTGGGCTTTGGAAAAGTCACTGTTCTGGACTTTGATACTATCGATTTGTCCAACCTGAATCGACAGTTTTTGTTTGGCCATGAACATATCAAGCAGCCCAAAAGTCTGGTTGCCAAGGCTTCGGCCCAGAAGTTCAACCCCCATGTTGAGATCACGTCGTTTTTGGCCGATATCATCACGGATCCCAGATTTACAGTCAGCTGGTACAAGGGGTTTGATCTTGTTTTCACGGCTGTGGATACAGTGGAGGCCAGACGTCACGTGAACAGAATGTGCATCACCGCCAATGTTCCTCTGATTGATTCAGGAGTTGACGCGTTTCTCGGCCAGAGTCAAGTCATCCTAGCTGGAAAGTATGAATGTTACGATTGTGTTCCTCAACCAACTAAACGGTCGTATGCCATCTGTACCATTCGATCCACGCCCTCGGAGCCAGTCCATACGGTTGTTTGGGCAAAGTCGTTCCTCTTTGTTCAGCTTTTTGGAAAAGATTTGGATTTCGAAGAAATGGATGTCTCTGGAGCCTCAGAGCAGGAGCTCAGTGTGTTCGAGATGGAAACTTCAGAGCTGTTGGAACTCAGAGACGTCATTAAGAAGCCTGAGTTCTGCAAAAACGTCTTTTGCAAGATCTTCAACGGTGATATTATCCGACAGGCTGAGCTGGTTCCTAAGACTGATAATGGACGTGAAAACCCGGTTCCTCTGATCTGGGATGAACTTGAAAAGCTCAGTCAACATCTGGACGGCGCGGATATTGCCAAATCACGTTCTCAAGCCGTTTGGTCACGTGAAGAAGCGTTTTGTGTCTTTTTGGATGCCACTAAACGTCTTCAATCTCGATTCAACAATGGAGAGACGCTTGAGTTTGAAAAAGACGACGAAGATACGCTTGATTTTGTTTGTGCCGCAGCTACTCTGTATGCTGAGATTCATAACGTGCCTAGAGAGTCCAAGTTTGATCTCAAAAAGATTGCCGGTGACATTACCCCAACTATTGCTACCACTAATGCCGTTGTTGCTGCCACGTCGGTTCAGCAAGGAATATGGCAGCTGACTATGCCCGACAATGTTTATCTACATGAAATCTCTGGCTCGACAATGAGTCATTTCTTCGCAGTAACAGAACACAGGCCTGCCTCGAAAAAGTGTTTAACCTGTTCAGTTGCTCGGGTAGTCGTCAGGTGCAATGTTGAGACTACCAGACTGAGTGATTTGGTCAAATGGATTCAACAGTTCTACCCCAAAGAGGAGATGGCCATTATTTCCACCATTCTCCTATACGATATTCATTTCGATGATTGCCTGGAAAAGACTTTGAGCGAGCTAAAAGTCAAGGAGCGGTCGTTTTTGACTGTCGAGGATGATTCGGGAGATGATGTCCGCCTGCGAAACCTGCAGATTCACTTTGAGCCTGAAGAAGGAGGAGGTGGTGGAGTTATTACGAATATTACACCTATTCCCGAGATTACCCCCTATGAGGTTGAGACTCAAGAGGAAGATGGAGATGAAGAGGGAGATGAAGCTGGAGATGGGGAGGGTGATGATGATGATGATGAAGAGGACGACAACGAAGAAGAAGAAGAAGTTATGGATCAAGTCGTGGACGAAGACGAGGATGTAGATGAGGTTGAAGTCGTGGACGAAGATGAAGACGGAGATGAAGGGGGAGATGAAGGTGGCGACGAAAATGAAGAAGGAGTCGAAGACGAAGAAGACGACGAAGAGTTAAGTCCAGTGGCTGACACTTCCAAGCGAAGACTCTCTGAGATTGAAATTGTGGAGAATGACAATGAGAAGCCGTCAAAGGTGGTCAAAGTGGAAGGGGAAGAAGAAGTGAATGCTGGAGTGTCTCCTGGGGACATTGAGGTGGTTGTTTTGTCGGATTAGGGTATGAGCAGGATTTATTACAATGAATTTTATTACAATTACAATGAATATGAGGGATGGTGTAGATTAGTTGGAACAAGCAGGTTGTGGAGTTGTGAGAAGTGTATAGTATCGTAAATCAGCATCAATCCTCAAGATCATGTGATTGTAATTTGTGGCTGACCTAATTTGGTTCATTTACTATGTGTACACTCTCTATGATCTCACGTGACAATGCTATGGTGTTTGTGACTGATCACTATTTTACCAGGTGCCAGTACCGGTACCAGTACGTGATCCTTTACTACCAATACAGGAGAGGGGTGTATTACATAAGTCTGATAAATGCTTGAACATGATACTGTCGGTGTTGTAACCAGTCAACTATAGACAATAAATCAATCAACATAGACAAAACAATGTACTATACCCGCGGCCACGACTTATACCCCAAACACTGGGTAATTCGGAATATATTGTCATCAACAGAAATAAATCAACAAGGAAAAGCTGCTATGAACCAGGTTTCTATGATCTAGTTGCTAGACTAATATCCAGCGGTTTTTTCCACAGAATATTTCGGGATAATCGGGGTTCTATTTTTACTTGGGGGTGTAAGTCGTGGCCGTTAATACAGTACATGTTAGCCTCTCTGACAGAAACTGTAGGCAAACTCGATGTTGCAAGTGTACTAGAAGTAGGGTGACTCATGGTTCAAATATATATTGTCTCCAAGGTGTCACGAAGGTCATTACTACGGGCAGAACAAAGAGGTATTGGGTTTAGAGGGTGTGGAGGGATGATGACTGTGTCCGGAGGTCAGTAGTCAAGTCACAATTTTTTTTCAATGATCCGCATTTTTCCCTGTAAGAATAAGTTGTAACTGGGAAGTATCCTTTTTCCATTGAGTGCACTTGGTGTGGTAAAGTGGAAGGTGACAGAAGAAGAATATTTCGGGAATTGGTACAGAAGAGAGTGCTACCCCAAGTTGTGGTGCCCCATGTTGTCTTGTTATTAATTCAGGCCTCGCCCTATCTCCAAATACATAGGTGTCACCACTTTATGGTCTTCATCTCATTCCCCAGGTTCAAATTACACGTCTACTTGTAGGACCTGTACGATACTTGTACCTGGTATGTACTGCCAAATGCACCACTCATCAGAAATGTAATCCTTGCGGTCAGTCACACGAAAGCTCAGTCGACGTCGTTCACTTGTCAGTCATTTTGGTTATCATATTCTCTTTTGGCAGCACTCAATAGACGATTTTGACCCGGGTATAATACGATAATGGACCGTTTCTAGCCAAATGAGTCCTGACGCATGTTTGAAACGCGTTCTTGTCGCAGGTGACACTATATAATAATTGTAATTCTCGCCGAACATTTGCGAATGTTCCAGTATTAAAAATACTTTGTGCTTAAGCCTAATAGCGTCCCTGATGTCATCTTGTTGGTCTCTCTTTGCGGAGCAAGACATTTGCAAGTGAATGTATTAGAAAAAGAAAAGCAAAAAAAACTCGTATGGCTTCTCATGAAATTATCTTTCGTATATGTCGTATTGTGCCTGAATCATGCAGCTCCAGCTATAGTTTCTGCACCTAAAAATTGACCACACTTGAATTAAGTTTTACAGCGTGCATTAGGTTGTGGGAAAAAAAGAGAGTTTGGTGAGACAACCATTGAGAGGGGCAATAATGCATCTTCCGAATAAATGAAAAAACAAGTGCGCTAATGAAGCAAATTCACCCTCAAATAACTGTCACGAGTGTAAAACTCTCCGCAACAGGTTCCCTTCTGTTTTTTTTTTTTTTTTTTTTTTTTTTTTTTTTTTTTTTTTTTTTTTTTTTTTTTTTTTTTTTTTTTTTTTTTTTTTTTTTTTTTTTTTTTTTTTTTTTTTTTTTTTTTTTTTTTTTTTTTTTTTTTTTTTTTTTTTTTTTTTTTTTTTTTTTTTTTTTTTTTTTTTTTTTTTTTTTTTTTTTTTTTTTTTTTTTTTTTTTTTTTTTTTTTTTTTTTTTTTTTTTTTTTTTTTTTTTTTTTTTTTTTTTTTTTTTTTTTTTTTTTTTTTTTTTTTTTTTTTTTTTTTTTTTTTTTTTTTTTTTTTTTTTTTTTTTTTTTTTTTTTTTTTTTTTTTTTTTTTTTTTTTTTTTTTTTTTTTTTTTTTTTTTTTTTTTTTTTTTTTTTTTTTTTTTTTTTTTTTTTTTTTTTTTTTTTTTTTTTTTTTTTTTTTTTTTTTTTTTTTTTTTTTTTTTTTTTTTTTTTTTTTTTTTTTTTTTTTTTTTTTTTTTTTTTTTTTTTTTTTTTTTTTTTTTTTTTTTTTTTTTTTTTTTTTTTTTTTTTTTTTTTTTTTTTTTTTTTTTTTTTTTTTTTTTTTTTTTTTTTTTTTTTTTTTTTTTTTTTTTTTTTTTTTTTTTTTTTTTTTTTTTTTTTTTTTTTTTTTTTTTTTTTTTTTTTTTTTTTTTGTCAGCTCCAAAATCACCCACATTTCTGTCACTCAGGTGTGCGTAGGGTGGGGCTTTCTCGTGTTATTTTTCTATGTCCCCATTGACCAAATGTGGAATATCTGGTGGGGTAACCCTACTTGCCAATCACAAGAAATGCAGGACGAAAGAAGGCGAAAATGGACAAAACGAAACAGAGACATACATGCCAAAGGGAGCTCATTAACGACACGCTGAAAGCATGTGCTCAATACTAGAGATGTTTCTTCTACCCTGTTACTGATATGTCTGTTTTCATTTCAAGCAGGATATCTGCCCTACCTAATACACGCGACGCTCTCCCCCTCTGCCAAGAAAGAACCTGGCAGATAAATAATAATACGTGTGGGTAATGTGGAGAAAAGGGGTAACCAGCCGTATCTGAAATCCAGCCGTGACTAGCACAACACGAAACACATGACCAGGTTTGGGAAAAGAATGCAAAAGGCGTAGTGACTCATTTCGCAAGATATGACCTTTTCGTACAGTCTATCCTACCTCCTCACTTTTGGGGCTGAAGAACAGCTTTTTGGGGGTCTAACCTGTACCCCTCTGGAAGAGCCAACACTAGGAAAAGGGTGATGTGAGTGTACTTGTACAGGTGTAAGTAGTACTACAAGTAGACAATGGACAAAGTGTCCCAGGTGATTTCTTCTCTTTGGTAAAGTATAGACCTTTTCACATCAATGAGTGGTATCGTACTTGTAAGCCACGTGAACCCATTCCTGGAAAAGATGTGTTCTGTAAAAGCGCAATAGCCCTGTGTGTGGTAATCACATCCCAGTCCCAGGTCCATTGTGTATCAAAGACATGTATAAGTCGTCAACTTTGTATTTACTCACTGCAGCTATTACTATCACGTAGTTTGCCACATATCCTGTTCTCCCCACGCGTGGATTTCCTTTCTCAACTCTTTGTGCAGACTCCACACACACAACAATCATGTCCAACAACGCCAACAACTGTCTGCCCCTGGCCTCCTACACCCTGGCCGTGTTCCCCGGCTTCCCCGTGGCCCCCATTGGGCAGAACTTCCCTGTCTCCGTGCGAATCACCATGGCCGCCCTTGACCCTGCCCGAATCGAGGGTGAGGAGGAGGAGCCCGCTACTCTTCGAATTCTCAAGCCCGCCGATGACTTAGACGAGGATGATGACGATGACGATGACGACGAGGAGTCTCCTAAGAACATGGCTAAGATCAGGAAGCTGATTGCTGCCAACGAGGAGGGTCTTGAGGATGATGAGGATGACGAGGACGATGAAGACGACGAGGACGAGGACGATGACGACCGAATTGTGGACTTTGTTGTCTGCACTCTGTCTCCCAAGATTGGATACCAGCAGTCTCTGGATCTGGTCATCACTCCCGGAGAGCAGATTATGTTTGAGGTGACGGGTTCCTACGCCATCCATCTGTCTGGAAACTACATTGAGCACCCTTACGATATGGAGGATGAGGATGAGCTCGATGAAGATGAGGTTAACGGCGAAGAGCGACTCGATGAGCTCATGGAGAAGAAAGACGGTGACGACAAGGAGGAGGAGCCCGTGGTCGAGCCCAAGAAGGTTCTCAAGCGAGCCACCGAGGAGAAGAAGCAAGACAAGGCCGAGAAGAAGGCCAAGGTTGCCTTCACCAAGAACCTCGAGCAGGGTCCTACCCCCGCCGAGCCCAAGCCCAAGCCTGTCACCCGAGAGCTTGAGGGCGGAGTCAAGATTGAGGACCAAACTGTCGGAGAGGGTCCCTCTGTCAAGGTTGGCTCCAAGGTCGGAGTCCGATACGTCGGAAAGCTGGCCAACGGCAAGGTGTTTGACTCCAACTCCAAGGGCAAGCCCTTTTACTTTTCCGTCGGCAAGGGCGAGGTGATCCGAGGCTGGGACATTGGTGTCCAGGGCATGAAGGCCAAGGGCGAGCGACGAATCGTCATTCCCCCTGGAATGGCCTACGGAAAGCAGAAGCTGCCCGGAATTCCCCCCAACTCCCAGCTCACTTTTGACGTCAAGGTAGTCAACATTAAATAGGTGTTGAGCGGGGGAGAATGTTTTGTTTAATGTATTATTGAGGTAACGAGCTCCTCCGAAGCGAAGAGAAGCTGATCACTCTACCTGAAAGAACTCTACCGAACGCAGTGAGGTGGAGTGAATGAAGGTAGAGTAGTGAAGCGATCGGAGCGAAGGTGGAGTGAGAGTATACTTGTAGAATAATTAACTGAACGAAGTGAAGGTGAGTGAGTGAAGGTAAAGTGAGCGAGGTGGAGTGAGTTAGGTGGAGTCAGAGTGTAGTGAAGTACACTAACGAGGTTCGCTCGGTAGGGTGAATGAAGGTAGAGTAGTGAAGCAGCGAAGGTGGAGTGAGAGTATACTTGTGGGGAAATGAAGTGTAGATGGACGAGCTCTACCTGGACGAAGAAGTTGAGTCAAGTGTAGGTGGAGTGAGTTAGGTGAAGACATAACATAGTGGGGCAATTGAGTCTATCAGTGCGTTCGGTAGAGTCAGAATGTAGTCTAGTACCATGATATTGGATCCATTGTATCTCTCTGAGGTCACCATAGATGGAATGGCAGCAGAGTATAGTCAGAAGCAGTGTGTAGTGGAGTGACTAAGAACGGAACATTGTGAGAAGACACTCTAGCTACCGGTATTGTACTTGAATCTCAATGAAATGGGGTGGAGTTGGAAGGAATGGAGGTACGTAATTGAAAGGAAAGAAGGTGAACGAGCTCATTGAAGGAAGAGAGGTAAAGTGGGAGAGTACAATACACTGTACCTGTACTTAACTACCGTACAATGACTGTGGCTTGTATTGAAGCAGTACCAGTACTCGTACTTTGAGAAGCAGAAGGGGGAAGTCAACGTAGAGGAGCTGTGAAAGTAAAGTTAGATGAAGATGGATGGACGTAGTTAAGTGCCAGTACCGGTAGGTCCATCTACTTCTACTCCGAGATCACACTACCAGTTCTCAGAATGACCAAACGGCCACTTTTTTTTTTTTTTTTTTTTTTTTTTTTTTTTTTTTTTTTTTTTTTTTTTTTTTTTTTTTTTTTTTTTTTTTTTTTTTTTTTTTTTTTTTTTTTTTTTTTTTTTTTTTTTTTTTTTTTTTTTTTTTTTTTTTTTTTTTTTTTTTTTTTTTTTTTTTTTTTTTTTTTTTTTTTTTTTTTTTTTTTTTTTTTTTTTTTTTTTTTTTTTTTTTTTTTTTTTTTTTTTTTTTTTTTTTTTTTTTTTTTTTTTTTTTTTTTTTTTTTTTTTTTTTTTTTTTTTTTTTTTTTTTTTTTTTTTTTTTTTTTTTTTTTTTTTTTTTTTTTTTTTTTTTTTTTTTTTTTTTTTTTTTTTTTTTTTTTTTTTTTTTTTTTTTTTTTTTTTTTTTTTTTTTTTTTTTTTTTTTTTTTTTTTTTTTTTTTTTTTTTTTTTTTTTTTTTTTTTTTTTTTTTTTTTTTTTTTTTTTTTTTTTTTTTTTTTTTTTTTTTTTTTTTTTTTTTTTTTTTTTTTTTTTTTTTTTTTTTTTTTTTTTTTTTTTTTTTTTTTTTTTTTTTTTTTTTTTTTTTTTTTTTTTTTTTTTTTTTTTTTTTTTTTTTTTTTTTTTTTTTTTTTTTTTTTTTTTTTTTTTTTTTTTTTTTTTTTTTTTTTTTTTTTTTTTTTTTTTTTTTTTTTTTTTTTTTTTTTTTTTTTTTTTTTTTTTTTTTTTTTTTTTTTTTTTTTTTTTTTTTTTTTTTTTTTTTTTTTTTTTTTTTTTTTTTTTTTTTTTTTTTTTTTTTTTTTTTTTTTTTTTTTTTTTTTTTTTTTTTTTTTTTTTTTTTTTTTTTTTTTTTTTTTTTTTTTTTTTTTTTTTTTTTTTTTTTTTTTTTTTTTTTTTTTTTTTTTTTTTTTTTTTTTTTTTTTTTTTTTTTTTTTTTTTTTTTTTTTTTTTTTTTTTTTTTTTTTTTTTTTTTTTTTTTTTTTTTTTTTTTTTTTTTTTTTTTTTTTTTTTTTTTTTTTTTTTTTTTTTTTTTTTTTTTTTTTTTTTTTTTTTTTTTTTTTTTTTTTTTTTTTTTTTTTTTTTTTTTTTTTTTTTTTTTTTTTTTTTTTTTTTTTTTTTTTTTTTTTTGTTATTCTTAAGATGCATCATAGCTACAAGTACAAGTATTGTATACCTACAGTACTTGTACGTACAAGTGCGGATAGTATGCCGGTTAGCTCGAAGTCCGTCTGTTTCGCAAGGTGTAGTGCATCGTTAGGCGATACCTTGAACCCCAGAAACTAAACACCCTTACAATAGGGTTATCAATGTGGGTCAAGCTTTTTGGATGTCAAGTGACGTCATGGACATTGCTAAATACGCGAGCTTGTTCATACAACTATCCTGTATGTACCGTATCGGTATGTGCCAGTACCAGTACTTGTACTTGTACACTGGTGCCATTACCAGTACATTCTCGTCTGTACAAGAATGAGCTGGTTTCGCCAGGCTCAAATCACCTCCTTTCCCCACAAATCCACTCAGCCGCATTACCATGGTGAACTATAACACACGTTGTCGTCCAAAATCTGTCTCATATGTAATTGGGAAGATAAGAGACAGTCTAGTGATTGGATGTTTGGCTCATTTTGCTCCTTAGCCGCTTGGAAGTTGTCCTTAGGGAGATCCGAAGGAAACCTGGTCTTGTGACTTGAGTAGAGAGAGCAAGCAGCTCACGGCTATGGATGATTTGCCGACCCCGATAGAGCTGGTATAAAAAGGGTAGACCTACTGTATGAGTTCACAACATAACACCCATCACCTCACCAACAGATACTTCCTAGTTACAACTTATTCTTGTGTCCCCTTTTCAACTGACAACACGCACTATGGGCTTTCTTGGCTTTTCCAAGACAGAGGGAGAGAAGGCGGTTCAAGTTGAACTCAGCGAAACTACCAAAGCAAAGCCCAAGAAAAAGCCGTTTTGGCAGGTAAAGAGAGCTCGTGGAGAAGGATGGACCCATTACGGTGGTAAAGCCTTTGAGGGAGGTTACATTGGCTCAGGCAGCGGAGGTGGGTACTACGGCTACAGCTATGATTCGGGAGGTGGCTTTGGAGGAGGAGGAGGAGGAGATGGAGGTGGGGGGTGCGGCGGAGATGGCGGAGGAAGCTGCTCTTGAGGTGGAGACAGAATACAAGTAACAGTATCTATTTCTTATTGATTGTCAAAACGATGTTGAGCAACGTAGAGACGAGTGTGGCGTAGCCCCAAAAGTTCTGTTCTTATCTCTTACCTCTACAGCACTTCCCTCTACATCTGTTGAAAACAACGAAGTGTATTGATGGATATTTAGTTAGTGTAACAACTTACACAACACACCACGGAGAGTTCCATCATACCATTATTAATCTGCACAATACGATACCATACTTCGAACTACAAGTACTTGTACCGGTGACAGTCTGTGTCCTACGAATCGCACTGTTGGTTGATTTTCGGGAATGATAGATTAACAAATTATACTAAAAAAACGAGGTGAGCTCGTAGCACCAACAGTTTACAGTAACGATACTTTAGCACTACCAGCCTAATACCCAATCACTTATGCCAATGATAGTATGCCTTTCACAAGATAACAATCTTTAACGCTGTTGGTTAGGTCGTCGAGGTCCTGAGCCGGAGCCGGAAGTAGATCCAGAAGCTCCGTCAGAACCAGTTGCTGTTCGTCCTTGAGATCCCAATGGAGGCAGCACTCCTGACGCTCTGAGTTCGTTGATCGACTCCACTGCTCCGGGAGACAAATCGAACGTTCCAGTTCGTTCGTTGTACGTTGTGAGACCAGGACGGGTTTGGTGAATACCTCCAAAGAGCTCGATGATTTTTTTGAAATCTTCCCCATATCCACCATCGTCATCGTCGTCGTCGTAGTCGTCGTATGCTCCAGGAACAGAGCCCATGAAAGAAGGCATTCCAGGCATTCCAGGACCACTGAAATCCAGTCCTCGAGCGTCAAAGACACGTGTTCCAGGAGCAATGTTAGCCGGGAGTCCAGAGGGGAGTCCAGATCCAGATCGTGCAGAGCCAGAGGAGGAGGTGGCCTTAGGGGCAGTCCTCTGTGAACCTCCTGGACTGTCAAACCCACTGCCGTTGAACGTTCCCAAGCAAGGGGGCATTCCAGGCATCTTTCCTCCGCTGAAATCGAGTCCTCGACCGTCGTAAACCTCGTAACCAGCGTACTCAGGAGGAATGTTGGGCATTCCACGAGCCGGAGGAACTGCTTTCTTCTTCTTCTGTTCCTCCCTCTTCTTCTGTTCCTCCTTCTTCCTCAGTTCCTCCTTCTTCCTCAGTTCCGCCTTCCTCTCCTCCACCTTTCTAATCACTTCCTCCCTTTTCTTCTCTTCCGCCTTTTTCTTCTCCTCCGCCTTCTTCTCCTCCTCCTTCTTTTTCTCTTCCTCCTTCTTCTTCTCCTCCTCCTTTTTCTTCAGTTCCTCCTCCTTTTTCTTCAGTTCCTCCTTCTTCTTCTCCTCCGCCTTTTTCTTCAGTTCCTCCTCTTCCTCATCCACCTCCTCCTCATCTACATCCATCCATTCGTCGTCTTCGTTGGCAGGTTTGTCTTCATTGTTAGCAGGCAGTGACTCCTGAAGAAGGCGTTTGAACGTCTCCAGGTCGGAAGCTGACATGGCTTGTTGTGGGTTGATTGTGTGGGTAAGAAGTGAGAACACAGATGTGGACACGAGTCTCCCTTAAAGCTTCCAGCCCCAACGATCGAACTCAATTTCATGCTCTCAAATTTCTTGACTAAAACGCGTCGAAATGTAGTGTAATCCGTCGTATATCCGGCTATAAATTACACCAAATCATCGGACAGACTACAGCGTTGATTATCTACTATTTTCGCGTCGATCGAGCACTTTTATATTCTGTCAACGCGTGGCGAAAAATGGGAGGGTTTGGTTCAATTTAAAGCTCGCGTTGTCAGACATCCACGTGGAAGGAAAAAAGTACGTACCCTTATGAGAGCAATTACCCCACAAGTGAGACGGTTGTACCCGTACATACCGGTATTTGCAAATTTTTAGACAACATAAACGCTTACTCATCGATTTTTTCAACTTTGGAACGTGTCAATTGCAACATTGTTATACCTTCGAAAAAATATTTGTCACAGGAGTGTCAACGCCTGAGCACCCAAACACTAATTTTGCCCCTTCCTTTACGGTAATGATGCAGTGACGCGTGACACCTACAACAGCATGTGATCAGAATTACAAGTTCGGCTGACTAACTAGGAACCACTTTGTCCTACCGGTACTCAAATCTCATCTATTTTGTGTCAGCTACAAGTATTTCCGTTGTGCCATTCCTGAGGTTTGCCTATTTGTAGGTTCCGGTGCCTAACACCAATGCTGACAGTAAAACGAAATATACTGGTAGAGGTGCCGTACGCGTAGCAGAAGTACCGGTGCCGGTACAAGTACCAGTATCGTACCTGGTACCAGTATGTCCAACAGTGAGCAATGGCAAATCGCACTCCGATAGCTGAAATGATTCTCTACAAGTCGACTCTGATCTCACTTCGTTTTATTCTTTGACAGTTGTTACAGTTCACACAACACATCACGTCAACTACGACTTAACGTATTAGGACAATAAGAGGCGGTAAGTTGTCTACCGGTACCGGGGCTATGAAATAACTCAGGGGGTTTGCGGTACGGTACGAGTACTGTACGGAGTACACTCTATTCCAGCTTTCGTCTTCTTTTTTATCGCGCTACATACCTGTGTTTGCTCTTTGAGCCTCTATTGAGGTTATGAAAACTGTGGGGAAACGTACAAGTCTCAAGTACCAGTACATACGTGCCAACAAGAAATACAGCCTGGTTGAGCGATTTTCGGCGGTTTGTGATATAGTAAAGAGAGGGATACTTGTTCTACCACACCGGTACGATATTGACGGGATTGCTCATCACAACTACAAACCGAAGTGTTTTCATAAGATAAGATTGTAAGAGGAAATAGTTTTTCTAGACTCCAATACTGGCCGCAAAACTCGCGATCAAACTTGAGGTAAGTAGAGGGTGAGTGACAGTTGCACAGCCCCCTTTACTTGGGGCAGTCTCCATCTGGGGCTCCATTTAGGGCTGTTTCCATTTGGGGCTGAATTCTCAAGCACAGCCCATTTCTCTCCATTGGAGCTGGCTCATTGAGAGTAATAGCAAGCACGAGAACAGTCCAGCATTCTTCAGTTGATAAGCTGGATCATTGAGGAAAAATTTAAGTAAAAAAAGAAGAAAAAAAAAAAAAAAAAAAAAAAAAAAAAAAAAAAAAAA